>CM035091.1:45657482-46257482 GCA_020205505.1 Panax japonicus
GACTGAAATCCATAAACGGGCGATTTTACAGGCTATAATTAAATTTTCAGTCAAGAAATAGGTCTACCGACACACAAAATCTGTGTTAAACATTTAATGCCACAAAAAAAATACTCTTCCTCCTCATATACTCATATATCCCACATTCATCGTAAAAATATCATCACTAATATATTATTAAAATAATATATTTAAATGAATTATTTTATCAGAAAAAGATAAAATATTAATTTTCAACAATTGTCACATTAAAAATTTTCTCCATCTATATCCACATAAAATCAATATTTTCCTCATCATATAAATCAATAATTTAATTATTCACAAATAATATTACAGAATCACAGTACTGGCAACCAGGCCGTTCCCAGGAAAGAGGGGGCTTTCCAATAAGAATTTCTTCTTACTGGCGCGCAATTAGGTGACCAAACCTCTCCCTAGACATTGCCAATAATGTTATCAAATAATATTATTCAGATAATATGAATTATTGCTTCGATAATGAAAAATACTGTGTAGTGACAATTATTGAAACAACAGTAAAATATCAATGCAGCAATTATTGAATCAATAACATAAAATACTGAACAGTAATTACTGTAACAATTATTGAGTAGTGCCTTCTTACGTAAGAATCAATAATTGGTGCAATACCGTGTGCTACTGTGCAACAACGCGTATTACTGTGTTTTAACCACCGAGTATTCCAACAGTATTAACGGTAACAACTACGCCGTTATTTATAAACAACTATACTTGTCGTTTTCTTCATCCAATCGCTTTCCGTTATGGGCCCACAAAAGACTGCGCCGTCGTACGAATATTCCCCGACAGCAAGAATATTCCACGACCAAACGAATATTCCCCGACAACAATGAATATTTTATAACCACTTGCTTATTCAAAATATTTGCGCATTTTACCCATAACTAACCACATTAATCAAATTCACCCTTACTATTTCAAAATAATAAATAAAGGAGATTCCTTTATATTTAAAAATTTTCGGGGTCTTACAACCTCCCCTCCTTATGAAATTTCGTCCTCGAAATTGACGTACGTAACTGGTGTTTCGAAAAGGTAAAGATACCTCGCTTTCATTTCCGTTTTCAACTCCAAGGTCATTTCCTCTATAGCATGATTCCTCCACAAAACTTTAACTTGTGGTATGACCTTCGTGCGTAGGACATGCTTCTTCCCATCCAACATCTTGACAGGTACCTCTTCGTACGTTAAGTCTTCAGCTATTTCGTCCGATTCTAACTCAATAACATGGTTCGAGTCGTCCACATCGGTACAAAAAAAACGTTATAACACGCGACATACTTGGCGATAAAACGAGTCTATAGGCCACAGTTCCTATTCGATCGAGAATTTCAAATGGATTAATAAATCGAAGGTTTGAGCTTTCCTCAGCTCACCGATTCTCGCTTTTGGAATAACAACTTCTTGTACCTGCTTCTTCATATTCACCAGCTCCGGTGTGTAGCTTGAACGTTTTTAACTTTATCGATTAAAGTCGGTTATACTCGTATATCATCACGTGGATACCTAGAGTTTTCATCTCCATCTCTATTATTTATAAATTATACGAAGTTAGTCTTTGACAATATCGTACTCGTACTTGTATACGATCTTCTACTCAACACGTCAGCTACCACGTTCGCTTTTCCAGGATGGCATGGTCAGAACATGTGCTGAAATGAGTCTCCTCTTAAGTTCTTCGAAGCTCTTCCCACATTCCTTGCTCCATTCGAATTTTGTATCTCTACGAGTCAGCTGCGTTAATGGAATAGCGATTCGAGAATATCCTTCAACGAATCTCCGATAATAACCAACTAAGCCTAGAAACCTACGTATTCCGATTACCGACTTAGGTTGTTCTCAACTGTGACTCATATCCCAACCTTGGATAGCACGTTACAATGACACCTATCAGTTTACTATCGCACGAATATGGCGTCCCCTACAAAGAGTCTGGCTTCGGTGTATTCCACAAAGAAAGTCACCAGATAAAGGCTCGGGTACAAACTTCTACAGTTGAATTTTTAACTCCTGAAGTTCAATAGGAGCCATTCGATATGAGATTTTAGAAATGGATTTTGTACCGGATTCAAAGTCGATACAAAATTTAATATCACGCTCTAGGAGTAAGCCAAGAAATTCTTCAGGAAATACATCAGGAAATTTACTAACAACAGAAATATCATTCAAATCTGACGTATTTTTGTTCAAGTCCATAACATGACTAAGAAAGCTTGACATCCATTTTTCAATAAACGAATGACTTCATGGCTTGATATAAAAATGTTTGACTTCAATGGTTTGATTACTTGAGTTCGAATATCAGGTTGCTTAGGAATATGAAAACTAACAACCTTACAAAAGCAATTAATTTTGGCATGATGAGTAGTTAACCTTAAAATCATATCAAAAGCAAATATCTCTATAGAAATAAGGTTAACAGGTAATGTGATAGTGCCAACTTGAATAAAGCAAGATTTCTAAACAACAGATGTAATGAAAGTTTCTCCTAACGGAGTCTCCACAGATAGGTCAAAGTCTAATTTTTCCGAAGTCAAGTTCAAACGTTGAACGCAAGCAAGAGAGATAAAAGAATGGGTAGAACCGGTACCTAGTAAGGTATAAACTTCGCAAAAATTATAATTAACTAACCCGTGCTAAACTCGTTCGGGTTCCTCGGATTTTGACCGGTCACGACAAACGCTCTTCCAGGAACCGTTGACTTTGACTTTTCTGGGACAGCCTTTTGAATCACCATCCCCGCTGGAATTGGTTTCACTACCGTACACTCTCGAGCGATATGTCCTTCCTTTCCACAATTATAGCATACCTTGAACTGTTGTGGGCAGTTTGGGATGATATGTCCCTCTTTTCCGCATTTGTAACATACGACCGGTGGTCTTTCTCCTCCCTTGGAACCAGTTGCTGCTGGTGCTGACGTCTTCACATGGTCGTTGTTGAATCTCCTCTTTTTAAAATCTCCTCCCAACTCACTTCTTCTATTCTCATGGCCGTGATTACCACCAGAGTGGTTACCACCTTTGCCCGTATTTTTCTTTCTTCGCTGGTTATCATTGTTCTGATGACTGCTGTCACCAGTATGATCTTGGTTATGGTCCCTCGGTTGAACGTACTCGTTATCTCGCTCTAACAATTGAGCCCTGTTGACAACATCTGAATAGAGAGAAAATTTATGAGAAATGAGATACTGGCGTATGCCGGGTTTCAAACCTCTCAGAAACATTCGCGTCATACGTTCCTCATTCTCCACCAAATGAGGTGCAAACCTGGATAACTCCGCGAACTTCGCCTCGTACTGGGACACCGTCATGTTATTCTGCTCTAGTCTAATAAACTCCACTTCCTTCATATGGCGAATACTTTCAGGAAAGTATTTTTCGTTAAAAAGTTTCTGAAACGTCTCCCATGACATGCTGAGTGCTGCTGGATGTGTACGATTCACAGACTCCCACCAGTAGTCTGCCTCGCCACGGAACATAAAGGTGGTGAATGGAACTTTCTGTTCCTCCGTGCATCCCAAGACATCGAATATCTTGGTAATTTGCTTAACCCATGTTTCCGCCATGATCGGATCGGGCTTTCCCTTAAATTCTGGTGGTCCCAACTCTTTGAACTGCTTGGCTGTGACCACCCGTGAATTGCTATCATTTCCCCCTGTATTCTGTACACGAGTCTCCCTCGTCTGGTTTTGCATAAACTGCAAAAAGCTCCTAAACATCCCGTCGTTCATCATCTGCTCAGTGGCGTTGTTCACAGGAGGAACATTGCCAGCCTGTTGCACGTTCTCCTCGTTGATAAGTACAGGCATCTCCACGGTCTCATTTACTCCACTGTTAATATTCTCAGTCGACATCCTCAAATACTTTCATAAAACAAGGGTTAATTAAACAAATTAACAAATCACATCATACCCCTATGTTATGACCGACCAACAAATAAGCTTAGGTAGGACACACTAGCGAAGGATTTACTCATCTCTCCCCTCCTAGTTCTATTCCCCGATCTCCGCCAGAGATCATATCCCTAAGCTCTGATACCAACTGTGACGACCCCAAAATAGGTCCATTCCACCCAACCCATTCTGAGTTGTCAAATACATGGTACAGAAACAACTACAACTTTTACAACCCATAAGCTGTGAGTTTGAATACAAACATTGTCATCTAGGCAATATTCACATGCAAATAAATCCCCATCATAATTATTGATACATAATTTTATAAAAAATGGTGAGGACTACTAAACAACTCTCTCTAGAACCTTCATTCCATACCCCGACTAGTACTCGCTACATTCTCGCCTCCTGAGAAGGAAAAATGGAACAACAAGAAAAAGGGTGAGCTCAACTAGCCCAGTAAAGAATATTATGACTAAGATAATGTTCAACAAATTATCCTTAGTCTTCAACAGGGAAAAATCTGATAGAATACAATAGACAACAAGTTTTAGATCAACAACTGCAGCGGAAACAACAATTCATTAGAAGGGTTAAGTAGAGAATAAAATCTACTAACATCTATGAATTTAAAAGTCCATCATCAATATTTTATCCCTGTAACATCAATCAATATATATCTCAAATCAAATCAAATATTCATCTTTACACTACAGGCCAAAGATATTCATCAGTCGGTCATGTTCATCTAAACACCTGCTCATCTTTGCACTACAGGCCAAAGATATTCATCAATTGTTCATGTTCATCTCAATACCTGTACATCTTTGCACTACGGGCCAAAGATATTCATAACAAAATCAACCATCTTTGCACTACAGGCCAAAGATATTCAGTAACACCATCATTTAGGACTGAGGATGATGAAAAATATTTTAAAGGAAACGAATCCAGTGAAACAAAATAACAAGTATTAAGGATTCGTACTTTAAACCATCCGAGTTCAAAAATACTTCATAAATAATCATAATGAAGTAAAATTCAAGAATGATCAAAACATGGATACAATCAAAGCTAGTATCCAGAATAGATATTTTGGACAAAAAGAAGAAATTTCATTTTTCAGTGAATAATGCCGTATTCGTGAATAGTGTTGTATACGTGAATAGTAACTCCGACACCAAAAGATAGTAATTTCACAAAAAAAAACATCTTCACGCTTCGTGAATAGTACTCGTGAATAGTAACTCGTGAATAGTAACTCATGAATAGTAACTCGTGAATAGTAACCCCGACATGAAAAAGTTCCAAATTTGATAAAAAGTTCTAACCAACATTTCAGCATAATGATATTGAAGAAATAATATCATTTGAGAAGAAAATAACATCATTTACCTCGAAAGACAGCACTTCTAGTTAAAACACCGGATATAGGCTATGACTTGAACTTGCACCGTATAGCAATACTCAAAGTATACTCAAAATACTCACAAAAATACGCTCGATAATATAGAGAGAGAAAACTTCAGTTTCTGGTGTGATTTTCAATTCTAACCTAAGCACCTATTTATAGGAAATTGCTTAGAACACCAAAGTAGAAAATTTAATAAAATATTATTATATAATTTAAAATTTCCTACGCCATCCTTTGAAGAACTAAATTCAACCATCTTTGTTGCTCTATAATAATGACAAAAACCAAAAAAACGTTTTTGTTATTAAAAACAATTAAAACTTCCAAAAATCAATTATTTCGGAGCTTCGGAGCTTCGGAACTTCAATAATTCACAATAAATAGCCCTTTTTGCCAGAAAATTCAAATCTCGCGATTTTTTATAGGAATTTCAATTCTCTACAACTTTGCAGAAGGAAGTTTTTCCAAATTCCAAACAGAAATGGACCGAAATCCATAAACGGGCGATTTTACAGGCTATAATTAAATTTTCAGTCAAGAAATAGGTCTACCGACACACAAAATCTGTGTTAAACATTTAATGCCACAAAAAAAATACTCTTCCTCCTCATATACTCATATATCCCACATTCATCGTAAAAATATCATCACTAATATATTATTAAAATAATATATTTAAATGAATTATTTTATCAGAAAAAGATAAAATATTAATTTTTAACAATTGTCACATTAAAAATTTTCTCCATCTATATCCATATAAAATCAATATTTTCCTCATCATATAAATCAATAATTTAATTATTCACAAATAATATTACAGAATCACAGTACTGGCAACCAGGCCGTTCCCAGGAAAGAGGGGGCTTTCCAATAAGAATTTCTTCTTACTGGCGCGCAATTAGGTGACCAAACCTCTCCCTAGACATTGCCAATAATGTTATCAAATAATATTATTCAGATAATATGAATTATTGCTTCGATAATGAAAAATACTGTGTAGTGACAATTATTGAAACAACAGTAAAATATCAATGCAGCAATTATTGAATCAATAACATAAAATACTGAACAGTAATTACTGTAACAATTATTGAGTAGTGCCTTCTTACGTAAGAATCAATAATTGGTGCAATACCGTGTGCTACTGTGCAACAACGCGTATTACTGTGTTTTAACCACCGAGTATTCCAACAGTATTAACGGTAACAACTACGCCGTTATTTATAAACAACTATACTTGTCGTTTTCTTCATCCAATTGCTTTCCGTTATGGGCCCACAAAAGACTGCGCCGTCGTACGAATATTCCCCGACAGCAAGAATATTCCACGACCAAACGAATATTCTCCGACAACAATGAATATTTTATAACCACTTGCTTATTCAAAATATTTGCGCATTTTACCCATAACTAACCACATTAATCAAATTCACCCTTACTATTTCAAAATAATAAATAAAGGAGATTCCTTTATATTTAAAAATTTTCGGGGTCTTACAGATTGCATGCTAAATAACAATTTACATATTAAAGAAACTTGCTCAATACTAAATATACGATTTAGAATACTTGCATCCCTATGAACAACTAGATACAAGAGCTTTCTCAATAATAAACCGTCTAGCTCTACGAAAGTGCAGAGTTAGCCATTTGTGTAATTTAAATTGAATTCAAAACAATAATGTATTCAACAAAATCAAACTCGCATAATGAAGTTTTTGAGTTAGAGAACTTGCCTTTAGCACAAACTAAACCTTACAACTTGAATCAATACCCTATATATATATATATATATATCATCATGACATAATTAGTCATTACCAATATTTTATATCTATATAAACAAATATATACATCATGTAGGTCAAATTACCCATTCACATAATCAAACTATGTTAAAACTAGTTAACACTTGATAACATGCTCATTCATAGTTTAATATTACTGAAATCATCATTTAACATTCCTATTATTAACACATAACATTTATTTTCAAAATTTATGTAATAAACTAAAACTGTCAGACCATTCTTCTAACTCGCGCTGCGGCGCCACAGTTTACACTGTGGTTGGCGCTGCGGCGCTGAACTGGCGCTGCGGCGAGAGTCATAGGTCAACGATTGGCGTTGCGGCGTGGCGTCGGCGCTGCGGCGCAAAACTTGTACTGCTGGGCCGCGCTGCAGCGCCAAAGTCCAGAACTCAACGACAGCCTCGGCAACAGCATGAATAAAAAGCCAAATTGGCCTACAAGCTCCAATCTAACAAACTAATTAACATGTAATTCATACATAGACTTCATGTAAACATATTGTAAAGACTTCTAGCACATATAACAACATAATTACCAACTTTACAACACTCAATTTCACTACTTTTGGCAAAAACTCTATTTTTGACATTTTTAATGAAAATCAACACTGTGATTTTGTTTTTTCAATCAAAACAGTAAATTCAAAATACCATGGTTATGATTATACATACTCTATCAAATTTAATAGTCAATTTATATATATTAACAATTAATCAAACCTTAATTTCATTTTAAACTAAGTCATACTCATATATTTTCATATAAACACTGTAATATAATTTTCTTCACAAATTGCATACATACATGACTTAATTTCTCTATAATCACATATAAACTCATGAAACAACCTTTTACAAACAATTCTCATACAAAACTATATACATATCAACAATTCATCTTTTACAATTATTTTATAGAGACTTTTTGGGAAGAGGAAAACTAAACTTTTAAAGAAAAAGATTAAGTTCATACATTTGATTAAGAAGATGATACCCTTCCCTTTTGATCAAGAACCTTCTTTTCCCAATTCTTTTATCAAAACATGTTTGGATATCTCTCAATTCTCTCTAGAGTTTTCTTTTTCTCTCCCTTTTTCTTCTTCTGATATTTTATTCTCCTAACTCTATCTTACGTATTATCATATAACGTATAATAATAAAATAGATATTAAGTATACGACTTTAACTGACATCTGTTATAAAATTTTGAAAATCAAAAGCCATAAGGCTTGTTTGGCTAGCCACTAAAAAAAATAATCAATTAATCCTTATGCCTTGTTTGGTAAACCTAATTAACACAAATGGATTAATCCTTATACCTTGTTTGATAAAGCATCATTAGATTAAAGACTTATTATGCATTAAGACATGTTTGGAAAAACTAAATTAAACTCTTTTAATTTATTTTAATAACTCCTTTATAGCAAGGTTACTTATCACACTTTTATTTAATTAAATAATCAATTTAATCAATTAAAATATTAATCTATTAAATTATTTTAACACATAAATCATTATCTCATAATTATAATTTCCTTTATAATTATAAATTTATTTAACCAACTAACACCTTATTTTTAAATTACAAATTCTAATTAAAAATATTATAATTCATTTAATCATTATTAGCTCTCTAACTTAATTATTAAATTAAATTAGTATATAATCTCATAACAATTAATTTTCTTAGCTCCTTAATTATTCTCAACAAATAATTAACTAATCCACATCAACTCAAATTGAACAATTATTTATTCCACACTAAACATATCCATTAAATACTTATATAAATTAATAAATATTTAATATTATAATTTAAAATTCTAAAATGTTACATCATTCCCTCCTTACAAGGATTTTGTCCTCAGAATCACAACTCAAACAAATCATTCGTTAGATAAACTATATGGAAAATATTTAAATGAAATAATGACAATGATAAGTTTGATTATTGAAACAATAGTCTTTTTGGAGTATTACAAAGAACGTCAGTCCTTAAGCTAGATCAAGAAACACGTAATACTCCATAAGCTTATTAAAATATTAACTACAGATGCCGACATTTTTTTTGTTCTTTCAAGTAAGGAGTTAGGTAAAGAAAATTCCCTACCTTAAACTATTTCAAAGGCATTCGCAGATTGAATTGATTTGATATACATATATGCATACATACACACATTGAATTGATTTGATATAACTTAATTGTATAAAGCAAATATCAAATATATATATATATATATATATATATATATATATATATATATATTATACGCAAATTAAGCAAGGATATAAGATCTACTTCAAGAATGTAAAGACTTGGAATAAAAAACCCTTCTATACTATAAATGTCTGAGTATGTTTATACGAAAGGCAACTTTTCTCGCATACAGTTTATATCTATATATGTACATACATAGGTAAATATATCATCATTCATAATTTCTAATACCTTATCTCCAACCTAAAACCTTATATGACAACATTTTATATTTAAATAGATGATGACAAATGCTAATACAAACATCAACATACAATAATCAATAATCACTAAGTATGTCTCTCATTTAAAAAATGCTTATTCTAGTAAAAACTGAATAATAGAAATAATAAAAGAAATGGAAAATTACCATAAGGAAGAGGCCCAGAAGCCCTTCAAAAAAGTTCAGAATATGGAAATGTCAATTCTAATCATCAATTTGTTCAAACTATGTGTCAAAGTATATGATTCAAACGATATTGTCCCCCTTCTTAGAATTTGCAGTGAACCTTCTTAAGGGAAACACCAGCACAAAGGTCACATGTCTTCAATAACCACTTACATTAGTGGATTCCCATTACTGAGAAAAATATAACAGAAAAAAATTCATATTATCTGGGATTTTTGTTTTGAAGTCCATTGAATAAGCAAAAAAAAGGAACTGCCTATCACTCCATAAACAAACAGCCCCACATGTGATATATTCACTCCATAAACAAAAACATTGAATCCAGTAAAATGGAGTACCAAAATAGTCTCACATATGTTATATGTAATGTGACACCCCCAAAATTAGGTATACATCACCCATCTTGAGTCGCCAGATACATGGTACAGAATTCAAATACAACTTAATAATACAACTGTCGTGTACAATACGACAAAACATAAACTGTGAGTTTGAATACAAATATTGTCTACTAGAGAGTATACAAACTCAAAAAGGAATCCTCATTACAATTATTATCACACTATTTCACAGAATAGTGAGGACTACTAATGCACCATCTAGGACCATCACTCCGTTCCCCGACTCGTTCCAGCTATATTCTCATTTCCTGAAGAGAACAGTGAAAGAAAGGGTGAGCTCAACTAGCCCAGTAAGAAATATTATGACTAAGATAATGCAGAATAAATTATCATTAGCCTTCAACAGTGTTAAACTGATAAAATATAACAAACATCAAGTTTAACTGCAGCGGAACAAGCAATCCATTAGAAGAGTCAAGTAGAGAATAAAATTTACTATCTTCTATGATTTAAAAGGTTTTTCATGACTTTTATCGCTGAGACTCAGCTTAATAAATAATCCACATCATCAAATCATCCCTGTACTATAGGCCAAGGATATTCTTTAGTATCACGACCACGAATTATCCAAGCACTACGGCTAAAGATAATCATGTTTTCATCAATGGTCCTGATCATGCCATAAAACAATTCATCTTTGCACTACGGCCAAAGAGAATCCATAGCCATAATCATACCAAAAACTGTCCATCAATGCACTACGGGCCAATGAGGACTTTTTCCACATCATTTGTAATAGTACGGTTATGATTATACCGAATAATCCCTGATAATAATCATACCAAGTCCATCTATGCACTACAGGCCACAGATGACTTTCAAAAAAATAAACATGAGGATGATGACAATGATATAAGAATTCAATAAAGCAAGTTTAAGAATTAATTTATCTAGGAACTGATAACGTCCAAATTGTCAACATGATACTGCTTTGTAGAGTAAAATTCAAGAATGCTCAGAAGAACATTTCCATGAAAAGATACTGGATGAAGCGCAAATATCAAGGATATTCCACTAATTTCATGGAGTATAGAAGTCAAAACTTTAACCAACTGAGTATAATAAAGAATGGAATAACAAAAAAAATCACCATGCATGCGGTACTTCGCATAGACAGGTTATTCCAATAGAATAATAATTAACAGAATCAGGTCAGGCGAAATTCACACCGACAGGATGTTCCAACAGAATAATAAAGAATGGAATAACAACAGAAATCACCATGCATGTGGTACATAGGAAAGACAGGTTATTGCAACAGAATACCAATAAAGACGGAACCAGGTCCGGTGTAAAACGCACAGACAGGATATTCCAACAGAATAATAATAAAGACGGAACCAGGTCTGGCGTAAAACGCACAGACAGGATATTCCAACAGAATAATAAAGAATGAAATAACAGAAGAATTTCACCAAGTATAGGGTATCCCGCGTATACAAGTTATTCCAACAGAATAATAAAGAATGGAATAACAGAAGTTCTATTCATGAATAAGAAAGAAAGAATACCCCTTATGAGTACAACAAATAATATTCTCTACGAGTACAACAAATAATATCCCTTACCTTAAGAAGAAGAGTACTGGATATATGAGTAGTGAAGTAGCAGAATAATTTTTTTTCTTTCTCTCTATAGTTTATCTCTCTAGAGTTTCAGTGAATTCGTAAGAAATAATGAATGAATGAGCTTCTATTTATAGAAAAATGGACTGCATAGTAACTAACTCATGAACGGTCCAGATTGATTTACTTTAATCTGACGGTCCATATTTAAAGCAAAATCTTTTAAATAAAATATAATATATTCTATTTATAATCTAATAAAACGAATAACTTTATAAAAGATTTTACTATGCAAATACTATGCAGGCACTATGCAAATACTATGCATAATAAAATATAATATATTCTATTTATAGAATAACTTTATAAAAGTATTCTGTTTTATATAAAAAGATTTTACTATGCAAAACTCTATGCAGATACTATGCAACACTATGCATAATAGAATATAATATATTCTATTTATAGAATAACTTTATAAAAGTATTTTGTTTTATATAAAAAGATTTTCTGTATTATTACATTAATAATACCAATAAAACAAAACTGAGTGACTTATCACGTAAGCATCAATAATCAATATCGTGTGCTACTATACAAGCACGCGTATTACTATACTTTTACTACCGAGTAGTTCAACAGTATTAACGGTAAAACTCCCGCCGTTATTTTCATAAAATATTTTTGTCTTTTTCTCAATCAGACAATAATTCCGTTGTGGGGTCCACCAATGATTGTGTCGTTGCACGAATATTCCCTGATAAAATATTCCCCGACCAATCGAATATAATATGACAACTTGCATACTTTGTAAAATTTATAAATACTACCCATAACTATAACATTATCTCAAATCCACACCATAATGTTAAAAGCAAATATTTTGAAAAAATTAAATTTTTATTCATAAAATCTGGGGTCTCACATGTAAACTGTCCAAAACCCCCAAAAGAGACCAAACACAACTGAAGTAAACGAATCTATAACATTTATACTTCAACATAAGTGGAGACAGAGAAAATCGAGAGGTTCCAAATTCCTTTCTAAACCAATACATACATATATATATATATATATATATATATATATATATATATATATAAAAGTGTTAAATGAAATTTAAAATTTATCAAAATGAAGTATAGAACAACTGTAGAATCAACTGGGGGCGAAATGATAAAGGAGTTGTAGCAAACTGGGTGGTGCACAGGCGATGAACTGGGCGACGAACTAGGTTGCAATTTGGCCGAAAATGATGAGCTGGTGTGACACCCCCAAATTTTGGTACTTAAATTTCCCACAGATTTGGTGTTCACTCACCAAAATAAATAACACATCTAACTACCCAAAAATAAATGAAACTCATAAATGAAATAGAAATCCTCCCATAGGGGTTATAACATCATAAATAATAATAATCTCAAGTTATCTATCCTTATTACATCAAATGCGAAAACATCATAAACAAACAAGTCTTAAACATAACACAATAAGTCTTAACATCAGCATTCTCAAATAAATATAAACAAGTCTTCATCACTTGTTCACTTTGTCTTTGCCCTTACTAGTAGATGGCTCATCGATCCTTTCAACCTTAGCTGCAATGTTATTATGCAAGAGTGGACAACGATTGCCCACAAGTATAACAATATTAATAATAATAACATGCGAATAAACAAGGGATACTAGATAATAGAAAGCTCGACTTTTGAATCAAGATTAGAAAACAAGAATCAAAAGAACATCTGAGGGTCACAAGACCATGAACTATGTCCCAAGTTATCAAGTATTTCTACTTTAAACCTTTAACAGTCATAAGACTATATGGACTTTACTTCTCGTACTTAGGGGGATCATCCCTTAGTACCATATATGTGCACAATATCTCAACGCTATCGCATAATATAATCCCCTATAAAAGGTTGTTCATCTCAATTTGACATCAGAATCCGCACCAAAGGAAGTTTGGTTTGGATAAGCTTTAGTAGAAGTTCTTAAATTTAGAATGCTCATCAACTATGGACTAGTCGAATCAATAAGGATTCATTAGTCATTCAAGGTTCAATAATATAATTGATACTCAAATCAAATAGTGAATGTCAAAGGTATACAGTTGAATAAACATTGTATAACTGAAGTATTATTTTAGAAGAATTAGAACATCTCATTTGAAATCATGAACTTGAATAAACAAGAGTAAGACTTTGCTCAATATAGGGATAGGACTTATAAACTTGGAAACTTACACAATGTAAAAGTAAGGTTTAGGAACTTGCTCAATTAAAAAGTAAAGTTAAGAAACTTGCTCAAAGAAAGTCTAGGGTTAGAGAACTTGCCTCGTGCATAAGCTATAAAATTACAGTTCTCGTTTACCTACTCACACATACCATTAGGATCATAACATCCATTAGTTATACTTACATCGACCTTATAGGTTTAATTCCCACTTTATTTGAGTTATAACCTTTAGCTTAAGGTCTAACAATATTAATCAATCACATAACACAAACTAAAATCTTTACTAGCTTATAACATGAGGTTGTAGTCACTTAAATCACACTTACAATCCTTACAACATTAAGTTCCAATTGCTATATAACTTGTTAATTGCTAACTTTCAATCTTCATATTTGATATTACAATCCAACCATAATCTGTTATTGTTGGTCGATTTCAGAATCAATGAATTTGTGTAAGTATACACAGTCAACTAGTAATAGAGTGATAAGATAAAGTGTCGATCCCACAGAGAATTCTAATCAATAAATTTCAACTACTAGCACTATATCAATCCAATTTTATTCAAACAACCATAAAGTGTGATTTTTCAAAATAAGAAAAATAAATTAGACAATTAAAAGAGATTATTCTAAATATAAATCAAATAAATAAAACTAAAATTTTAACGAATGAGTTCAGATAATTAAATATTAAGACTCCAATATCCCCAATTATAAACTATAAATCAATTATCCAATTATCCCAATTGTTAACAGGAATTCTCAAGCGTCAAAGCCCTTTTTCAAGTGATCAATTAACTTCTATTTAATCCAATTAATTTTGTTATATTCCTATGCAAAACAATTAAATTAAACGCATTAAATTCCAATTCCCAACACATTACATGCAATGAACAGATATTCTTATTCCATTCACAACCCTAATTATTCATCATGCAAATAATTAAGCATACATGTTATCATGCCCGATTCTAACCCTAGATCTTCTTTTCCAATTCCTTCTAGAGTGACAAGGTAATTATTGGCCAAATAATTAATCAATAACCACAAGACAAGATAAACAACTCACTTTGACATAAATAATTGGAATAAATTGAATAACTAATTCATAGACATAAAAGGTTCAATTAAAATCTTAATGAATAAAATTAATTCATGACAGAATTTAAAACCAACAATCTTTAGCAAAACATCCTTAAGGAATTACACCAATTGAAAAATAGGAGAAGAAGAAAACTCTAGAGCCAATCCTTCAATCTTCAAGTCATCCCTTGCTTAGTCTTCAATTGTGGTAGATAGCTTTTAATTCAACAAAATAAACTTTATATACTCTTCACATTGCACCACAATCGTAGTCCAAATCAACTTCTCAAATAACCTCCCATTGTACAAGTCAAACTATTGGTCAACGCGCGTCTGGTCAACAGAAATCACGCCCCAGCGCTGGGAATAACACTAGATAGAGCGCCCCGGCACTAGAACTAAAAAATTACAGATTTGCCCCTTTTTAGCTCAAATACCCAATATGCTCCTGCATTTCTTGAATCAGCAAAATAATCACAAATCACAATAAAAATTCTACTAAACGACTTGAGAATACAATAATTTAAGCTCGATTATATTCAATTCATGGGTATATTACCCAATCATCAGTTGTAACATCATATACTATGATTAACATCCCTTTATATTCACTAGATTAAAGTTTACATCTCATTTTCTGGACTTGAGTAATTAATTAAAATTTTATGGGCAAAACTGCAGAGTGGCGCTGCAACGTTGCCCCACAGGCTTAAAACTGGCACTACAAGCACTGCTAAAAGGCCTAGTACATGTGTTGTGGCGTGCAATTAAGCCTTCTAAGAGGCATCGCGAAGTAGTTTCAGTTACTGCAGTTCGCGAAGAACACAAAATAGGGCCAAAAACTTCCAATTTCTTTGTTCATATAACAATTTAAACATACCCAGACCTTATAATTCATACAAAATCATAACCCAACATTTCTAGCATGGTTTTAACAACTTAAAAAACCAAATTAAAACCCATAAAATTCACTGTTTTTGTAAAAACTCCATTTTTATACATCCTTTACGAATTCAATTACTATGAACTCGTTTTTCAATCAAATCAATCTATAAAAATTTTGTTCTTTTCGTTTCTTAATGTATAAACATAATCCATCATCAATTTACCAATTAATATACAAATTAATCATCAAATTTCATACATTTAAGCCATATTCATACATATTTCTCTTTAAACTTCAAAACTTTATTTCAAACATAATTTCATGAATTAATTACTCTAAAATAGTTTATAAACATCATATAGTAGATTATACATGCGTATTAATGATTACAAACTACTTTTCAACCATTTAATCATGAGACTCAAATAACAGAGAACTTAAAATATACGTTCATGGAGAAAACTTAAAGAAACATAAATTTCAAGTTTGAGATTAAGAAGTTACCCTTTCTTTATTGTTTAGATGATCAAAAACCCTCCTTTGATTCTCCAATCTTCTTCCTAAATCTCAAATTCTCTCAAACTCTCTCTCTCTTTTCTCTCTATGTTGTATTCTCAGACTTAACCAAATGAACTAATATAAACTTATTATACGTATAATATAATAATTGGCACAACATGGGTATTAGTTAAGGATATTATGCACTTAACTGCTCCCATGTTCATAAGGCCATGTTTGGCTAGCCTTTAAAAGACTCTTTTCCATTTATTTTAATTAACTTGTTTATTATATTGTTTATTCGTCACACTTTAATTAATCAAATAACATTGTTTAGATTTGATTAAATAAAAGGCAATATTACTCATTAAATCAAATTATCTCATAATTAAAATTCTCATTTATTAATTCTAACAAATCAATGCATCTCTAATTAATTATTAAATTAATTAGAACAACATTGTAGTTATTTAATAGCTCATTTAATTTAATTATCCCAATTAAATTCACACTTTGAACTATAACATTATCCAACATTAATTTAATTAATGTAACACATTTAATTTAATTAAATTAATCTACCACAATACCATCAAATATATATTTAACTCAAAAAATAAATCCATAAAATATTTTTTAATTCAATAAATATTTAAAATTAATTACACAAAATCTCGTTCGTCACAGCGGGGATGCGGCTGATGACTGAATTAGGAACCAGATTCAATTGGGCAAATCAATTGAGCTAGTTGAGAATCAATTGAGTTATGCTAACTTAGAATTAATTGGGGCGACATGGCCAAATTGCGAGGGAACGAGAAAATTAAGAGAGGGAATGTAAAAAATAATCGTTGTCGTCGAACCAGGGTTTAAAATATAAGACTCATTCTCAACGGATATACCGTCGATAATTATCCCATCAAGATTGAGTCACTACCGACGGTGTTCCCGTCGATGTTAAAAGTATTCATGTCGCCAATAAGTTTTCCCTCCACCGGGAAAGTCTGGCGCCAAATAATAAGGTCATTACTGATGACATTCATTGGCGACGGCTAGCCCGTCGACATTAACCTTATTCTCGACAGGGATGTTGCCATCGAAAATGATCCCATCCCCAATGCCCCTTATTTTTATAGTGTTTATAATCGTTAGTCTGTACAAAGGAAGCATCAAAGTCTCAGTGGTGAGAGAAGTTGTAGAGGTGCAAGGGGACAAAGGTGTCCAAGTCAGAATTGATCTTCTTTGTATAGGGAGTTTTTCTGTGTAATCTTTTGAATATTAAGTTTAATAAAAAGTGTATCCAATACCATTTAGTATTTGACGTGGATGTACACCACTAGACTAGAGGCTAGGGGCTGAACCACATAAAAATTTTGGTGTGATTTATGTTCTGCTCTTTTCTTTAATCTGCATTTTTAGTTCAGGTTTGTGCTTAAAGATACACTAAAATAGACAAGGTGTCATATCTGATTATAACTGATGAAGAAGATATACTAAAACAGACAGGGTTAACCTGTCCAATTATAACTTGTAGCAGAAAAATTAAAAATTGACCATTGTAGATCACTTTTGGTATTTACACCTATTCACCCCCTCTATGTGTGCTTATTTACATAATTACATTTGGTATCAGAGCAAGACTCTACTAATATTGATCTTTGTCGGTCGTAAGGAATGATCCTATGGCACACCTCAGTTTTCAAGAAAGTCAATCCACAAGCTAACCACCTTTGTTGCTCGGAAGTGAGAACTTCAACTTCTGGAAGTTCAGAATAAAAATCTATCTCAACCGAGACCCATGGGATTGGTGGGTTGTTAAAAATGGACATGCCATTCCTAGACATGATGATGGTAGACCAAGACTCATAGAAATGGATCAGAACGAATCATATATGGTATCCTATGACTCCAATGCCATGAACATGTTGCTGAGTGGTATGATTCAAGTTGAAATCGAAAAAATTTCTACATGTACTATTGGAAAAGAAATTTGGGATACAATCATCATGAGCCATGAAGGAACTACTAAGGTGAAAGAAGTGAAGCTAAGCATATTAATGCAAGAATATGAGCTCTTCAAATTAGAAAAGAATGAATCAATCAAAGAAGCTCAAGCTAGATTCCTTACCCTGATGAATTCTTCAAGTATGCTCGACCAAAAAATTGATCAAAGGGAAATAAATAGAAAGACACTTAGAGTCATGCCCAAACGGTTCGCACCAAAGGTTATAACTCTTCAAGACTTAACAAAAACCAGTACTATATATGAAAACTCTCACTTTATTTGGAGAGCTGGAAGAATTTGAAAACCAACTAAAGAGGTATGATGAAGAAGTTGAGGGACCAAAAAAGAAGACTTTAGCTTTACAAACTGAAGGTAATGTGGAAGGTGACGATGAAGACTCTGATGAGGAAATAGCTATGATGACTCGTAAATTGAGAGAGCTGATTAGAAAGAAGAACAAATCAAAGCTCCAAGGCAAACATTCAACAAAAAGAAAGATTTCAAGAAAAAGTCACAAGAGGAAACCTATTTTAAATGTGGAAGGTCATGTCACTTTAAAATAGAATATTTCCAATTGAAAAGGAAGAACAAAGCAAACATTTCAAAAGGAAAATCATTAATGACATGGAGTGACGAAGAATCCGAACATGAAGACCAAGATGATGAAACTACACAATTGTGCTTCACCGGATTAAGTAATCAGATATCGGTAAACTCTAAAATTGGTGAAATTATTATTTTCGATTATCTTGTTTTAAAGAATGAAAATATTCGTATTAAAGAGAAAAATACTCATTTAAAAAATTGGATAAATGATTTAATGAAAGAAGTAGACTTTAATTGAAGAAAATTAAGAAATAGTTAAATATTGCACATCAAGTGAAGTATCCAAGTTAAATGCTAAAATTAACTATCTAGATAACTATAATAAAATTTTATATAATCGTGCAAACAAATTACATGAAGAATATAATGATCTTAAAAAGGAAAATGATAATTTAAAAGGAAGTTTAAAAATAAGAGATACATGTATTGATGCATTTAAGATGGAAAAATAGTAAAAATGTAAAATAATAATGAGAAAGAAATAGTTTCATTAAAAAGGGATCTTGCAAAATTTGTTCAAGGAGATGAGAATTTAAATATAATGTTGGGTGCTCAAAGGTCAAGCCTAGATAAATAAGGAATTGGGTACAATCCTGTTAAGAACATAAAAAGCACTACTAATAAAATTAAAGTAATAAATAATAAACCAAGGAACAAGCCTTTTTATTTCTCATCTATTGTTACTTGCAAAAAATGTGGTTTAAAAGGACATTTTGATACAAAATGTAATAAAATAAAAATAAAATAATTATGGGTAAAGAAAAATGAATTATTTGCTACTAACAAAATCGGTCCCAAACAGATTTGGGTACCAAAACGATGAGCTACTTCTTTGTTTAATAGGTATGCTTAAAAGCTAAAGTACCATCACATAAATGGGTGCTAGACAGTGGGTGTTTAAGACACATAAAATATATTGTCATCGTCAAAAAGGGGAAGAATGTTAGTTTTGATTCTCTGTGATTTGAATGATGATAATTTCTTGTTTATGTAGGTTATTTAATTAACATGATTGATTATGTTTAGGGCTAAATTGGTAAGGTTTTATTAAAAATAAAATAGATTGTTTATTACATGTTTGCCTAGTTTGGATATAAGTCCATTTGAAATTACATGTAGGATTGCATGAAGTTTTTGTAGTTTAAAAGTTTTTAAATCCAAGCGATTATTATTGCTGGAAATTCTTTCTTAAAAAGATGTCCGACTTGACCCAAGGAACGTATATTCATTCGATGTTAAAGGCGTTTAGCATGACAAACTCTAAGAGAGGTCTCAAGATGACGAGTATCTCTAAATTATCCTAATCAATAAAAGAGAAATCACATGAATTGTTATCATGAATGCAATGAAATATATGAGACCAGATGTTGATCGGTCATATTCTGGATAAGATCACTATAAGATAGTGAAAATATCATAAAGTACTTAACCAACACTAAGGATGTGATCATGATTCATGGTGGGTCTGAATTAAAAATAGAGGGGAAAATAAACTCAAGTTTTCCAGACTGACCAAGACGACAAACAAATCTACTTTTAGGGTAAATCGTTACCTTAAATGGTGGTGAAGTGAATTGGAAAAGTTCTAAACAGTAAAGAGTTGTTAGTTTAGTAACAAAGACAAAGTATATAGTTGTAAATGAAGCTGCAAGTTGATTATTTGGATGAAAAGTTCATTATAAAACTAGGAATAGTTTCAGTCTCATCTTAGATCCAAACATGTGTTGCGACACTTTTATTTGATTAGAGAAATCATTGAAAGAGGAGAGTCACTATAAAGATAGTGGACTCTCAAGAACAACATAGCATATCCATTTACTGAAACTTTATCTAACAGTAGGATGATCGTCACTTAGAGAAGAAGGATATTAGATATCATGGCGATTGACTTTAGTTCAAGTGGGAGATTAAAAGTCGTATGCACGTAGGCCAATCATATTTGATATGATGTAACATATATTTTGTAATCTTATTCATTTATTAATAAAAGAATTAATTTATTAAAGGCATTTTTGTAAGACCCTGAATTTTATGAAATGAAAGTATTCATTTTTCTTATAATTATTATTTTATTTAGTAAATGGTTAAATTGATAAAGGGTTAAGGGTGATATGTGAAAATTTTGCAAAGTAAGCAAGTTGATATAAAATATTCGATTGGTCAGGGAATATTCATTTTGACAGGGAATATTCGTACGATGACACAATCATTGGTGGACCCCACAACCGAATAACTGTCGGAGTTAGAAAACGACAGAAATATCTTTTTATAAAAAATAACGGCGAAAGTTTTACCGTTAATTGTTGAAATACCAGGTGGTAAAAGTACAATAATACGTGTAGTTGCATAGTAGCACACGGTATTGATTATCGATGCTTACGTAAGAAGCCACTCAGTTTATTCAATTATTGCTACAGTAGTTGCTGCATAATATCTCTCATATTATTGATTCAATTATTGTCACAGTATCATCTACATAATATTTTATATTATTAAATCAATAATTGAGACGACAAAGTTATTCGTATTATTATTGGAAATATTGATGATGTCTAGAAAGTTCTATCGAGGAGAGGTTTGGTCACCTAATTGCGCGCCAATAGGGAGAAATCCTTATAAGAAAGCCTCATCTTTCCTGGGAATGATCTGGTTGTTAAATATTGTGAGTTGTAATATTAGTGATGAATAATTGTTAATATATTAAAAATGTGTTTATTGAAGATAAGTGAATTACAAAAGTTAGAGGGGAATAATGTAAACTTGAAAAACTTTAAGGTACCAAAGTGTAATAAGTAAATTAATCTTGACCATTGATGGTGGTTTTAATAGCAAATCAATACGGACCATTGATAGTGGTTTTAATAGTAAATCAATCTGGACCATTGATGGTGGTTTTAATAGTAAATCAATCTGGACCGTCGGTGGTGGTTTTAATAGTAAATCAATCTGGACCGTCAGTGGTGGTTTTAATAGTAAATCTATCTGGACCGCAGGTGGTGGTTTTAATAAATCAATCTGGATCTTCGATTGTGGTTTTAATGGTAAATCAATATGGACTGTCGGTTGTGGTTTTAATAATAATCAATATGTACCGTCCGTTTTAATTATAAATTAATCTGGACCGTCCGTGAATTAGTTACTATTTAGTCCATTTTTCTTTAAGTAGAAGCTTAATTCTTCTTTCATTCTCACCAATTCACCAAGAATCATAAGAGAAGCTATAAAGAGAGAAATAATAGAGAGAAAGAAGAAGAGTATTCTGCTACTTCACTATTGCAGTATCCAGTCTTCTACTAAGGTAAGGGATAATATTTGTTATATTCATAAGGGGTATTATTCCTTTCGTATTCATAAGGAATACTATTTTTTTCGTATTCATCCTTTAAATATGTCGGAATAACCTGTCTACGCGGATTACATGCCGCATGACAGGTGAAAATCCAATTGCAGTTTCGTATGTTATTTCTTTTCATATTCTTAGATCTAAACTTACTATGGTAAGTATTGATTCTATAAACCCTGAAATTAGTGGAATATCCTTGAGTTTTGCGCTTCATCCAGTATCGTTTCATTGGAATACTGATTTGAACTTTCTTATTAAATATAAATATTTTCACTCAGGGTACTATTCAAGGGATATTATTCACCAGAAAAATTTATTTCTTTTCTGTCCAAATTATTTTTGATACATGGATATTATTCTTAAATTTTACTCCACAAAGCAATATCATGTTAATAATTTGGACATTATTGAATTCTAGATAAATTGAATTATAAATCTTTAAAATTTATCATTTGCTTTCATTTAATTAAATTCTTATATCATTGTCATCATCATCATGCTTATATTGTGATGAAAGTCATATTTGGCCGTAGTGCATAGATGGATTGTTGATTGGTATGATTATGACCAAGGATAATTCGGTATAATCATGACCTGTAATGTTACAAATGATAAAAGTCCTCATTGGCCCGTAGTGCATTGATGGACAGTTGTTGGCATGATTGATAAGTGGATTTTATATCCACGAATCGATGTTCATTTCAAGCTTAATCACTGTTAATTCCTTGCTTTCATGTGCATTTTTACTTGTTTATTGTTATTTTTATGTGTAGGATGGTTGGTTCGCAAGCTACAAAAGAAGGGAGTCATTTGGAGCAATTTTGGAAGCAATCATGAAATTCAAGCATGTTAGGAAGCAGGATACACCCCCATCGGGGCGGGACTATTTTACCTTTACACCCCCGCCGGGGTGGGGGATCTTCATTCCAGTTAGCAGTGGACTAGCCCGCCGGAGCAGACATTTCCTGTGCACATACCCCTGCTGGGGCGGGGGGGGGGGGGGGGGGGGTCCCGGATTCTGGCTCTCCTATCTTACCTCGACACTGCTGGAACATGGATTGTGGGACTTGGATAGCTTTGGGACTCTGATTAGCATGGGATTTCGGCCAGAACTTAGTGGTTGGATATATATTGCTCAAAAAATAACTAAATCAGTGTTGTGCAAAGCAATTAACGAAGATTAATTACAAAATTTCATATTGAGCAACTAAGTGAAGATTTTGAAGAACGGTCATATCGATTACAAATAAAGGCTAAAGTGAAGTGTGTTTTGCTTTATTCTTCTACTTTAGTTTATATTTGTAATTAAGAGGATGTTATCTTTAATTTATTCAGTTATTATTTCATTTATTATGAACTAATTACTTTTTAGGCTTAAGACGGATCTTTAAGTGGAACGATGATTATGTAATCTTTGATTTCAGTTTAATAAGTTATTATCCGATTTATCTATATTAATTTGAGCGTGAATTTATGAATTGCCTGATCAATGATTTTTTGTGGACTTGTATGAACTCGAGAGATGAAATACGCGACTAAACTTAAATAATATAGCATGTGTTCTTGATTTATACGAATGAACAGAATCTTGATGAATGTTAGGGTAGAGATATGCTTGACATCGCATGTAATCAGATAGAGAGCTTGAACTTCAACCTTATTTAATTGTAATTCAAATAGAGATATAGTGAGTTAATTGATTAAGGTGTTTAACGTAATTCTATCTTAATTATGGATTTGGGTTAATACGATATTAGTGCATGGAGAGGTGGTTAGTGCTACATATGTGTTCTTGATTAATAAACTGGGATAGTGAGTTAATGTGACGCCCCCAAAATAGGAATACATCACCCATTCTGAGTCGCCAAATACATGGTACTGAATACAAATACAAACTTAATTATACAACATGAGCTATGAGTTTTCATGCAAATATTATCTTCTAGAGAGTATTCAAACTCAAAATAAGTCATCATTACATTATTGTCACACTATTTCATAGAATAGTGAGGACTACTAAAGCTACCATCTGGACCGTCACTCCATCCCCCGACTAGTCCCAGCTATATTGTGAGACCCCGAATTTTATGAATAAAGATTTAATTTTCTCAAAATATTTTTTTGATATTATAGAGTAAATTTGATATAATGTTATAGTTTGGGGTAATATTTATAAATTTTGCAAAATAAGCAAGTGGTTATAAAATATTCATGTTGTCGGGGAATATTCGGTTGGTCGTGGAATATTCTTTTTGTCGGGGAATATTCGTACGACGGCGCAACCATTTGTGGGCCCCATAACGGAAAACGGTCGGATGAAGAAAACGACAAGTTTGAGTTTTTATAAATAATGTCATAATTGTTACCGTTAACACTGTTGGAATACCCGGTGGTTAAAAACACAGTAATATGTGTTGTTGCACAGTAGCACACGGTATTGCACCAATTATTGATTCTTATGTAAGAATGCACTACTCAATAATTATTACAGTAATTAATATTCAATATTTTATTTTATTGATTCAATAATTGCTACGTTAATATTTTATATTATTGTTGTTTCAATAATTGTCACTGCACAATATTTTCCATTATCAGATCAATAATTCATATTATTTGAATAATATTATTAGATAACATTATTGGCAATGTCTAGAAAGTTCTGTCTAAGGAGAGGTTTGGTCACCTAATTGCGCGCCAGTTAGAAGAAATCCTTATTGGAAAGCCCCCTAATTCCTGGGAACAGCCTGGTTGTCAATATTGTGATTATGTAATATTATTTGTGAATAATTAATTATTAATTTATATGATAAAGAAAATATTCATTTTATGTGGATATAGATGGACAAAATTTTTAATGTGACAATTGTTGAAAATTGATATTTTATCTTTTCTGATAAAATAATTCATTTAAATATATTAATATATTATAATAATATAATAATGATGATATTTTTACAATGAATGTGGGATATATGAATAAATGAGGAGGAAGAGTATTTTTGTAATAAAAAATGTTTAACACATGTTTTGTGTGTTGGTGGACCCCATTTCTTGACTGAAATTTGATTATAGCCTGTAAAATCGTCCGTATGTGGATTTCAGTCAATTTCTGTTTGGAATTTGGAAAAACTTAAACTTACAAAGTTGTAGAGAATTGAATTTCCTATGGAAGGACATAAGATTCAAATTTTTCTGATAAAATGGCTATTTATTATGAATTATTGAAGTTCCGGAATAATTGATTTTTGAAGTTTAATTTTTTTTAATAAAAACATTTTTTGCAATTGGGTGGGCCCCACATGTGTTGTAAACATGCTGAATTCAGATTTTCAAGAGGTGGACGTGAATTTGTTTTATAAATATATTATTTTATTAAATTTTCTGCTTTGGTGTTCTAAGCATTTTCCTATAAATAGGATGCTTAAGTTAGAATTGAAAATCACACCAGAAACAAGTTTTCTTTCTATCTACATTGTCGAGCGTATTTTTGTGAGTATTTAGATACTTTGAGAGTTGTTATTCAATGCAAGTTTCTTTCAGCGTTATATCTGATATTCAGCCAGAAGTACTATTCTTTTGAGGTAAGGGTTATTATTTATTTCACATTCTGAAGAGATGTTATTTTTCGTATTCGTATGAATATTATTTTCGTTCAATATTCATAAAGAGTATTATCTTCGTTCAATATTCGTAGGAATATTATCTTCGTTAAATATTCGTTGGAATATTATTTTCGTTCAACAGTTGTAATGGATGTTATTTTTGTTCAATATTCGCTTGAAATAATATTTTCTTCCATACTCTGTAGTATGTAAGTAATATTATTTCGTTTTAGATTTCGAATTTTATACTCGTTTTGTTAAAGTTTTGGCTTCTATACTCCATGAAATTAGAAAATATCATTTATATTTGTGCTTCATCTAGTATCTTTTCATGGAAATAATATTCTGAACATTCTTGATAAGTTTTAACTTTTTCATGTCGGGGTATTAATCACGGGGTTATTATTCTCAAAGTTACTATTCACTCGGTTACTATTCACCCGGGGTACTATTCATGACAAAAATTAATTTCTTTTCGGTCCAAATCATTTTTGATATAATATTATTCTTGAATTTTACTCCACAAAGCAGTATCATGTTGATAATTTGGACGTTATTGATTTCTGGATAAATTAAATTATAAATCTTTAATAATTTATCCTTGAACTTGTTTTATTGAATTCTTATCATCTGCATGTTTATATTATGTTGAAAGTCATCTATGGCCTGTAATGCATAGATGGAATTGGTATGATTATGACCGAGGATTATTCGGTATAATCATGACTGTAATGTTACAAATGATGTGGTAAAAGTCTTCATTGGCCCGTAGTGCATTGATGGACAGTTGTTAGCATTATCATGACCATTGATGAATACCTGAATATCCTTGGCCCGTAGTGCATGGATAATTTGTGGTTGTGATACTAAAGAATATCCTTGGCCGTAGTGCAGGGGTGATTCGATGATGTGGATTATTTATTAAGCTGAGTCTCAGCGTTAAAAGTGATGAAAAATCTTTTTAAATCATAGAAGATAGTAGATTTTATGCTCTACTTGACTTTTCTAATGGATTGCTTGTTCCGCTGCAATTAAACTTGATGTTTGTTATATTTTAGCAGTTTAACACTGTTGAAGGCTAACGATAAATTATTCTGCATTATCTTAGTCATAATATTTCTTACTGGGCTAGTTGAGCTCACCCTTTTGCTTTCATTGTTCTCTTCAAGAAATGAGAACGTAGCCAGGACTAATCGGGAAATGGAGTGACGGTCCAAATGATAACATTAGTAGTCCTCACTATTCTATGAAATAGTGTGATAATAAATGTATTGAGGACTCCATTTGAGTTGAATATTGTCTAGGAGACAATATTCGTATTAAAACTCTCATTTTATGTTTTGTCGTATTTTACACGATAATTGTATTATTAAGTTGTATTTGAATTTTGACCATGTATTTGGCGACTTAAGATGAGTGATGTATACCTATTTCGGGGGCGTCACAGTTGGTATCAAAGCTTAGGGATATGATCCCTAGCTGAGATGTAAGACAAGAACTAGAAGGGGAGAGACGGGGAATTCTTTCACTAGTATGATCTACCTAAGTTATTTGGTATTTAATTGGTCGGTAAGAGTATAAGGATAATATGTTTCATGTCAATTAACCCTTGTTTTGTGGCATTATTTAAAAATGACATCCGAGAATATTGAGAATAGCAATGGAGCACAGGAGACCGTTGAGTCACCATAGATCAATACCCAGGATAATGTGCAACAAGAAGACAATAATCCTCAGGTAAACAACAACGATCAAATAATGAACGATGGAATGTTCAGAGGCTTTATGCAATTCATGCAACATCAGGCGAGAGCGGCTCCTGTCCAAAATGTAGGTGAAAACACTGGAAACTCTCGGACGGTCACCGCTAAATAATTCAAGGAGCTGGGACCACCAGAGTTTATTGGGGAGCCAAAACCACTTAAGGCAGAAACATGGATAAAGAAGATCACCAATATATTTGATGTCTTGTGATGCTCCGAGGAGCAAAAGGTTCCCTTTTCCACCTTTATATTGCGAGGAGAGGCAGATTACTGGTGGTAATCGGTAAAGTGTACTCAACCTATCGCACTGAAGATGTCTTAGGAGAAGTTCCAAGAACTATTCAACGATAATTACTTTCCTGAAAGTATTCGTCACATGAAAGAGGTAGAGTTCATCAAGTTGGAGCAAAACAATATGACCGTATCGCAGTACGAAACTAAGTTTGCTGAGTTATCCCGGTTTGCGTCTCACTTGGTTGATAATGAGGAGAGAATGACGCGGATGTTTCTAAGAGGTTAGAAACCTGAGATACGTCAATATCAAATTTCTCATAAATTGTGTTTGTATTCATATGTTGTAAATAGGGCTTAGTTATTGGAGAGAGATAACGAATCAACCCAACCAAGAGAAAGTAGCCGACAAAATGATAATATCAGTGGTAGCAGTCATTGATGCGGTGATAATAAACGTGGAGGGAATCAATATGCCAGAAATAGTAACCACTTCGGTGGTAATCATGGCCAAGACAATAAAAATGGACATTTTAAGAAGAGGAGATTCAACAATGATGGAAATACGTCAGCATCAGCACCCGTTGTTAAGGAATGAGAACAACCACCTATCGTATGTTTCAAATGCGGACATGAGGGACACATCCGTCCAAACTGTACGCAGCAACCCAAAACGTGTTTTAATTGCAGAAGGTAAGGTCACCTAGCTTGATTTTGTGGTGTAGTGAAGTCAAGTCCAGCTGGGATAGTGACGCCAAAGGATGTCCCAGACAAGTCAAAGTCGGTAGTTTAAGTGATAGCGTTTGTCGAGGAACCCGAACAAAGTTATCACGGGTTAGTTAATCATAAATTTTTGCAAAATTTATACCTTATTAGATACCGGTTCTACCCATTCTTTTATTTCTCCTGCTTGCGCTCAACGTTTAAATTTGACCCCAGTACAAAACCCATTTCTAAAACCCTCAAATATTTCTTCACCCAAAACGAACGTAACATGCACCAAAGACATTGGCTCGAACAGTTGAAGATTACGACCATACCATTCAATATCATCGTAGAAGAGTGAACGTGGTAGCTGACTCGTTGAGTAGGAGATCGTATGCAGTTACGAGTGCGACGTTGTTAACACAAAGACCCATTTCGTATGACTTACTCTAGAGACCCACGTGATGATGTTACATATACGATTAGAACCAACTTTAATCAATAAAGTTAAAGTCGCTTAGGCTACAGACTCAGAGCTGATGAATGTGAAGAAGAAGGTTCAAGAGGGCGTTATTCTAGAAGCAAGAATTGACGAAGAGAGAGAATCTCAACCCTTGATTTAATTATTCTATTTGAAATCCTCGATCGAGTAGGAACTGTGGCCTATAAACTCATTTTAACGGCAAGTATGTCGCGTGTTCATAATATTTTTCATGTATCGATGTTATGTAAATATGTGGACGACCCGAACCATAATATTGATTTAAAACCAGACGAGATAGTGGAAGATTTAACGTATGAAGAAGTACCAGTTAAAAATCTTAGATAAAAAGAAATATATTCTACGCTCAAAGGTTATACCTCAAGAGTTAGAATCTAACGAGGTATCCTCACCTCTTCGGCATACCAGGTGCGTATGTAAATTTCAAGGGCGAAATTTCATAAGGAGGTGAGATTGTGAGACCCAGAATTTTATGAATAAAGATTTAATTTTCTCAAAATATTTTTTTCATATTAGGGAGTAAATTTTATATAATGTTATAGTTGGGGGTAATATTTATAAATTTTGCAAAATAAGGAAGTGGTTATAAAATATCCATGTTGTCGGGGAATATTCGGTTAGTCGTGGAATATTCTTTATGTCGGGGAATATTCGTACGACGGCGCAACCATTTGTGGGCCCCATAACGGAAAACGGTCGGATAAAAAAAACGAAAAGTTTGAGTTTTTATAAATAATGGATTAATTGTTACCGTTAACACTGTTGGAATAACTAGTGGTTAAAAACACCGTAATATGCACTGTTGCATAGTAGCACACGGTATTGCACCAATTATTGATTTTTACGTAAGAAGACGCTACTCAATAATTGTTACAGTAATTACTGTTCAATAGTTTATTTTATTGATTCAATAATTGCTACGTTGATATTTTATATTATTGTTGTTTCAATAATTGTCACTGCACAATATTTTCCATTATCATATCAATAATTCATATTATTTGAATAACATTATTAGATAACATTATTGGCAATGTTTAGAAAGTTCTATCTAAGGAGAGGTTTGGTCACCTAATTGCGCGCCAGCAAGGAGAAATTCTTATTGGAAAGCCCCCTATTTCCTGGGAACAGCCTGGTTGTCAATATTGTGATTCTGTAATATTATTTGTGAATAATTAATTATTGATTTATATGATAAGAAAAATATTCATTTTATGTGGATATAGATGGAGAAAATTTTTAATGTGACAATTGTTGAAAATTAATATTTTATCTTTTCTGATAAAATAATTTATTTAAATATATTATTATATTATAATAATATAATAATGGTGATATTTTTACAATGAATGTGTGATATATGAATAAATGAGGAGGAAGAGTATTTTTATTATAAAAAATGTTTAACACATGTTTTGTGTGTTGGTGGACCCCATTTCTTGACTGAAATTTGATTATAGCATGTAAAATCGTTCGTATGTGGATTTCGGTCAATTTCTGTTTGGAATTTGGAAATACTTAAACTTACAAAGTTATAGAGAATTGAATTTCCTATGGAAGGACATAAGATTCAATTTTTTTTGATAAAATGGCTATTTATTATGAATGATTGAAGTTTCGGAATAATTGATTTTTGAAGTTTAATTATTTTTTTTAATAAAAACGTTTTTTGCAACTGGGGTGGTCCCCAAAGGTGTTGTAAACATGCTGAATTCAGATTGTCAAGAGGTGGGTGTGAATTTGTTTTATAAATATATTATTTTATTAAAATTTTTACTTTGGTGTTTTAAGCATTTTTCTATAAATAAGATGCTTAAGTTAGAATTAAAAATCACACCAGAAACAAGTTTTCTTTCTCTTTATATTGTCGAGCGTATTTTTGTGAGTATTTAGTTACTTTGAGAGTTGCTATTCAGTGCAAGTTTCTTTCAGCGTTATATCCGATATTCAGCCAGAAGTACTATTCTTTTGAGGTAAGGGGTATTATTTATTTCACATTCTGAAGAGATATTATTTTTCGTATTTGTATGAATATTATTTTCGTTCAATATTCATAAATAGTATTATCTTCGTTCAATATTCGTAGGAATATTATCTTCGTTAAATATTCGTTGGAATATTATTTTCGTTCAACAGTTGTAATGGATGTTATTTTTGTTCAATATTCGCTTGAAATAATATTTTCTTTCATACTCTGTAGTATGTAAGTAATATTATTTCGTTTTAGATTTTAAATTCTATACTCTTTTTGTTAATGTTTTTGCTTCTATACTCCATAAAATTAATAGAATATCATTGATATTTGTGCATCATCTAGTATCTTTTCATAGAAATATTATTCTGAACATTCTTGATAAGTTTTAACTTTTTCATGTCGGGGTATTATTCACGGGGTTACTATTCCTGAAGTTACTATTCACGGGTACTATTCACTCGATTACTATTCACCCGGGGTACTATTCATGATAAAAATTGATTTCTTTTCGGTTCAAATCATTTTTGATATAAATATTATTCTTGAATTTTACTCCACAAAGCAGTATCATGTAGACAACTTGGACGTTATTGATTTCTGGATAAATTAAATTATAAATCTTTAAAAATTTATCCTTGAACTTGTTTTATAGAATTCTTAACATCCTCATGTTTGTATTATGTTAAAAGTCATCTATGGCTTGTAGTGCATAGATGGACTTGGTATGATTATGACCAGGGATTATTCGGTATAATCATGACCGTAATATTATAAATGATGTGGTAAAAGTCCTCATTGGCCCGTAGTGCGTTAATGATGGACAGTTGTTGGCATGATCATGACCATTGATGAATACCCGAATATCCTTGGCCCGTAGTGTAACAATCCAATTTTTTTTTATTATAATATTTAAATATTTATTGAATTATATAAATATTTAATAGATGTGTTTATCATTGAATAAATATTTGTTTAATTGATTTGATTTGGTTTGGTTAATTATTTGTTTAATAAATAATTAATGAGTTAAGGAAATTAATAATTATGGGATAATGTTCTAATTTAATTTAATAATTAAATTAGAGAGTTTATATTGATTAAATGAATTATTATATTGATATTTCATTTTGATGGGTAATTATTTGTATTGAGTTTTGTGATTTAATGATTTAATTGATAAATTTTTATTGGTATTAATTAGATTAAGTATGAAAACTTAATTAAAAGAAGTGTGACAAATAACTTTATTATAAGTGGTTATTAAAATAAATTAAAGTAGTTTTAATTTATCTTGCCAAAAAGGCTTAAATATATTAAGTCTTTAAGTTTTAAATAATTTTGCCAAACAAAGCCCTATGGCTTTTGGATTTTTAAATTTTATTTATTAATAATATAAACTAAATTAAACAAAATATAAATAAATATATATTAAATTGATAACCGCTGTTTTAATAAGGCCATTAGTGGCATCGGTTTTAAAACGTTTGAAAAAGACGTTCGTTAGTTTTATTTTATGTTATGTATATTGTATATGGCTTAAGCCTAAGAAAGAAAACAAGAATTTTCAGAAACGGTTTTCAGAGAAAGGAAAGAAAGTTACAGAGTATTTGTGAGAGGATTGAGAGAGAATTCTTGCAGTTTTAAACGAATTACAGTGGAGTTAGCAAATATTATCTTAGTAATTAAAGGTATGTGTTTTAAACTTAATATTATATAGATATATGTATATGTATGAGTTTTACGGCATAAAATTTCTATGTTCTGTGAATTCTATGTTCTGAATTAGGCAATACAACTGAATTATGGTAATTGTAGGTGGTTGAATTGTTATAACTAGCATGAACATGAACATGAACGAAATTGGTTTTACAGTAAAGATAAGCATGAACATGGCTTGGTAATAAATGAGTAATTAAATGTTAGCTAACCGTGGAATTTAACGTTAAGTATATTGATTTGTTATGAAGTTCAGATAATCGTAGTCTCAAGGAATCAAAATTGGTTTATAAACTGTGATTATTGTGTTTACAGTGTCTAGAAGTATAAAAATGGACTTTTTGGGTTTAAAATATGGTTTTCAAGGAATTAAGTTTTCCGTGATTGTTGTTTAGTGGTTAAAATTAGTATATGCATGTTGGGTAATATGTATATGTGTAATTGGCATAAGTTATACATGTTAATTAGTGTTAAAAATTAAGTTATAGCTAGAAATTTAGTTGTTCTGTTCTCCGATGGTTGGGTTCTGCAAGTTTCGGCGCCCCAGCGCCGAAATTCGCACCCCAGCGCTAAGTTTCGTGCCTCGGCGCCACTGGTTAGCCTAGTTCTCGCACCGCGATGCCGGAAAAGAAGTCTGGGTCGAACAATTTTGACCTCCTGTAGTAAAATGACCATAACTTTCTCATACGAACTCCGATTGAGGTGATTCAAAATGATCCGGAATGAGAACGAGTAGACCTACAACTTTTATTCTTTAAATGCTTCAATTTGAGGTCTGTAACAATAGTCAAAATGGTCATATTTAGGACTGTTGTGTTTTCGGGGGCAATCGGAGGGCGTCGGGCATGCACATATGAATGTGTAGTGCTTCTAACGATAAAAGATGTTATTTTGTGACGCCCCCAAAATAGGTCCATTTCATCCAACCCATTCTGAGTCGTCAAATACATGGTACATAAATAACTACAACTTAATATTACAACATATAAACTGTGAATTTAAATACAGATATTGCCATCTAGACAATATCCACACGCAAATAAATCCCCATCATAATTATTGATACATTATTTTACAAAAATGGTGAGGAATACTAAACAACTCTCTCTAGAACCTTCATTCCACACCCCGACTAGTACTCGCTACATTCTCGCCTCCTTAGAAGAAAAATAGAACAATAAGAAAAAGGGTGAGTTCAACTAGCCCAGTAAAGAATATTATGACTAAGATAATATACAACAAATTATCGTTAGTCTTCAACAGGGAAAATCTAATAGAATACAATAGACAACCAGTTTTAAATCAACAACTGCAGCGGAAACAACAATTCATTAGAAGAGTTAAGTAGAGAATGCAAACTACTATCTTCTATATATGAATTTAAAAGTTCATCGTCGATATTTTATCCCTGTACATTAATCAATATATATCTGGAATCAAATATTCATCTTTGCACTACAGGCCAAAGATATTCATCAGTTGGTCATGTTCATCTAAACACCTGTTCATCTTTGCACTACGGCCAAAGATATTCATCAAGAAATCATTCATCTTTGCACTACAGGCCAAAGATATTTAGTAACACCATCATTTAGAACTGAGGATGATGAAAAATATTTTAAAGGAAACGAATCCAGTGAAACAAAATAACAAGTATTAAGGATTCGTACTTTAAACAATCTGAGTTCAAAAATACTTCATAAATAATCATATTGAAGTAAAATTCAAGAATGATCAAAACATGGATACAATCAAAGCTAGTATCCAGAATAGATATTTTGGACAAAAAGAAGAAATTTCATTTTTTGGTGAATAGTGTCGTATTCGTGAATAGTTCCGTATACGTGAATAGTAACTCCGATACCAAAAGATAGAAATTTCATAAAAAAACATCATCACGCTTCGTGAATAGTACTCGTGAATAGTAACTCGTGAATAGTAACTCATGAATAGTAACTCATGAATAGTAACCCCGACATGAAAAAGTTCCAAAATTGATAAAAAATTTCAACCAACATTTCAACATAATGATATTGAAGAAATAATATCATTTTAGAAGAAAATAACATCCCTTACCTCGAAAGACAGTACTTCTAGTTGAAACACCAGATATAGGCTATGACTTGAACTTGCAACGTATAGCAATACCCAAAGTATACTCAAAATACTCACAAGAATATGCTCGATAATATAGAGAGAGAAAACTTCAGTTTCTGGTGTTATTTTTAATTCTAACCTAAGCACCCTATTTATAGGAAAATGCTTAGAACACCAAAGTAGAAAATTTATTATATTATTATTATTATTTCTACAACTTCCTACGCCAACCTAGAATCTGAAATCAGTCACCTAGCATGAGATTAATGAGGCTCACAACATATAAAATACGTTTTTATTATTAAAAATATTTTAAACTTCCAAAAATTAATTATTTCGGAGCTTCGGAACTTCAATAATTCACAATAAATAGCCCTTTTATCAGAAAATTCGAATCTCGCGACTTTTTATAGGAAATTCAATTCTCTACAACTTTATAAAAGAAAGTTTTTCCAAATTCCAAACAGAAATTGGCCAAAATCCACAAACAGGTGATTTTAGAGGCTATAATCACATTTCAGTCAATAAATGGGGTCCACCGACATGTTTAACATGTTTTAAACATTTATTGCAACAAAAATACTCTTCCTCCTCGTATACTCATATATCCCACATTCGTTGTAAAAATATCACCATTATTATATTATTAAAATATAATAATATATATATATATATATAAATGAATTATTTTATCAGAAAAAGATAAAATTTCAATTTTCAACAATTGTCACATTAAAAATTTTCTCCATCTATATCCACATAAAATCAATATTTTCCTCATCATATGAATCAATAATTAATTATTCACAAATAATATTACAGAATCACAATATTGACAACCAGACAGTTCCCAGGAAAGAGGGGGCTTTCCAATAAGAATTTCTCCTTACTGGCGCGCAATTAGGTGACCAAACCTCTCCTTAGACAGAACTTTCTAGACATTGCCAATAATGTTATCTAATAATATTATTCATATAATATGAATTATTGCTTCGATAATAAAAAATACTGTGTAATGACAATTATTGAAAAAACAGCAATATAAAATATCAACGCAGCAATTATTGAATCAATAACATAAAATACTGAAGAGTAATTACTGTAACAATTGTTGAGTAGTGCCTTCTTACGTAAGAATCAATAATTGGTGCAATACCGTGTGCTACTGTGCAACAACGCGTATTACTGTGTTTTAACCACCGGGTATTCCAACAGTATTAACGGTAACAACTACGCCGTTTTTTATAAACAACTTATACTTGTCGTTTTCTTCATCCAATCGCTTTCCGTTATTGGGCCCACAAAAGACTGCGCCGTCGTACGAATATTCCCCGACAGCATGAATATTCCACGACCAAACGAATATTCCCCAACAACAATGAATATTTTATAACCACTTGGTTATTCGAAATATTTGCATATTTTACTCATAACTATCCACATTAATCAAATCAACCCTTATTATTTCAAAATAATAAATAAATGAAATTCCTTTTTATTTAAAAATTTTCGGGGTCTTACATATTCTAAGTTAAAAAAACATGAATGTTAGTAAATATAATGATGCTTAACATTAATAAATAATGTATTAGATAATTTATAAAAGCATAGTAAGCATACACAAGAGAGGCAAATCGGGCGTGTGACGATTGAACGTTTAAACGTCGTGCCAAGTGTTAATGAACTTAAAAAGTGTTTCAATTCAATTAAAATGAATATTATTGTAAGACCCCGAAAATTTTTAAATAAAAAGGAATCTCCTTTATTTATTATTTTGAAATAGTAAGGGTGAATTTGATTAATGTGGTTAGTTATGGGTAAAATGCGCAAATATTTTAAATAAGCAGGTGGTTATAAATATTCATTGTTGTTGGGGAATATTCGTTTGGTCTTGGAATATTCTTGCTGTCGGGGAATATTCGTACGACGGCGCAGTCTTTTGTGGGCCCATAACGGAAAGCGATTGGATGAAGAAAACGACAAGTATAAGTTGTTTATAAATAACGGCGTAGTTGTTACCGTTAATACTGTTGGAATACTCGGTGGTTAAGACACAGTAATACGCGTTGTTGCACAGTAGCACACGGTATTGCACCAATTATTGATTCTTACGTAAGAAGGCACTACTCAATAATTGTTACAGTAATTACTGTTCAGTATTTTATGTTATTGATTCAATAATTGCTGCATTGATATTTTACTGTTGTTTCAATAATTGTCACTACACAGTATTTTTCATTATCGAAGCAATAATTCATATTATCTGAATAATATTATTTGATAACATTATTGGCAATGTCTAGGGAGAGGTTTGGTCACCTAATTGCGCGCCAGTAAGAAGAAATTCTTATTGGAAAGCCCCCTCTTTCCTGGGAACGGCCTGGTTGCCAGTACTGTGATTCTGTAATATTATTTGTGAATAATTAAATTATTGATTTATATGATGAGGAAAATATTGATTTTATGTGGATATAGATGGAGAAAATTTTTAATGTGACAATTGTTGAAAATTAATATTTTATCTTTTTCTGATAAAATAATTCATTTAAATATATTATTTTACTAATATATTAGTGATGATATTTTTACGATGAATGTGGGATATATGAGTATATGAGAAGGAAGAGAATTTTTTTGTGGCATTAAATGTTTAACACAGATTTTGTGTGTCGGTAGACCTATTTCTTGACTGAAAATTTAATTATAGCTTGTAAAATCGCCCGTTTATGGATTTCGGTCCATTTTTGTTTGGAATTTGGGAAAACTTTCTTCTGCAAAGTTGTAGAGAATTGAATTTCCTATAAAAACTCGCGAGATTTGAATTTTCTGGCAAAAAGGGCTATTTATTATGAATTATTGAAGTTCCGGAGTTCCGAAATAATTAATTTTTGGAAGTTTAAAATATTTTTAATAATAAAAACATTTTTTGTGGGTCTAGCATGTGATTTGAATGTGTTGAATGCAGATTTTCAGATTCTAGGTTGGTGTAGGAAGTTGTAGAAATAATAATAATAATATAATAAATTTTCTGCTTTGGTGTTCTAAGCAATTTCCTATAAATAGGTGCTTAGATTAGAATTGAAAATCACACCAGAAACTGAAGTTTTCTTTCTCTATATTATCGAGCGTATTCTTGTGAGTATTTTGAGTATACTTTGAGTATTGCTATACGGTGCAAGTTCAAGTTATAGCCTATATCCGGTGTTTTAACTAGAAGTGCTGTCTTTCGAGGTAAAGGATGTTATTTTCTTCTCAAATGATATTATTTCTTCAATATCATTATGCTGAAATGTTGGTTGGAACTTTTTATCAAATTTGGAACTTTTTCATGTCGGGGTTACTATTCATGAGTTACTATTCACGAGTTACTATTCATGAGTTACTATTCACAAGTTACTATTCACGAGTACTATTCACAAAGCGTGATGATGTTTTTTTGTGAAATTTCTATCTGTTGGTGTCGGAGTTACTATTCACGTATACGGCACTATTCACGTATACGGCACTATTCACGAATACGACACTATTCAGCGAAAAATGAAATTTCTTCTTTTTGTCTAAAATATCTATTGTGGATACTAGCTTTGATTGTATCCATGTTTTGAGCATTCTTGAATTTTACTTCAGTATGATTATTTATGAAGTATTTTTTGAACTCAGATTGTTTAAAGTACGAATCCTTAATACTTGTTATTTTGTTTCACTGGATTCGTTTCCTTTAAAATATTTTTCATCATCCTCAGTCCTAAATGATGGTGTTACTGAATATCTTTGGCCTGTAGTGCAAAGATGGTTAATTTTGTTATGAATATCTTTGGCCCGTAGTGCAAAGATGTACAGGTGTTGAGATGAACATGAACAATTGATGAATATCTTTGGCCTGTAGTGCAAAGATGAACAGGTGTTTAGATGAACATGACCAACTGATGAATATCTTTGGCCTGTAGTGCAAAGATGAATATTTGATTTGATTTGAGATATATATTGATTGATGTTACAGGGATAAAATATTGATGATGGACTTTTAAATTCATAGATGTTAGTAGATTTTATTCTCTACTTAACTCTTCTAATGAATTGTTGTTTCCGCTGCAGTTGTTGATCTAAAACTTGTTATCTGTTGTATTCTATCAGATTTTTCCCTGTTGAAGACTAAGGATAATTTGTTGTACATTATCTTAGTCATAATATTCTTTACTGGGCTAGTTGAGCTCACCCTTTTCCTTGTTGTTCCATTTTTCTTCTCAGGAGGCGAGAATGTAGCGAGTACTAGTCGGGGTATGGAATGAAGGTTCTAGAGAGAGTTGTTTAGTAGTCCTCACCATTTTTTTGTAAAATTATGTATCAATAATTATGATGGGGATTTATTTGCATGTGGATATTGTCTAGATGATAATGTTTGTATTCAAACTCACAGTTTATTGGTTGTAAAAGTTGTAGTTGTTTCTGTACCATGTGTATTTGGCGACTCAGAATGGGTTAGATGGAATGGACCTATTTTGGGGGTGTCACAGTTGGTATCAGAGCTTAGGGATATGATCTCTGGCGGAGATCGGGGAATAGAACTAGGAGGGGAGAGATGAGTAAATCCTTCGCTAGTGTGTCCTACCTAAGCTTATTTGTTGGTCGGTCATAACATAGGGGTATTATGTGATTTGTTAATTTGTTTAATTAACCCTTGTTTTATGACAGTATTTGAGGATGTCGACTGAGAATATTAACAGTGGAGTAAATGAGACCGTGGAGATGCCTGTACTTACCAACGAGGAGAACGTGCAACAGGCTGGCAATGTTCCTCCTGTGAACAACGCCACTGAGCAGACGATAAACGACGGGATGTTTAGGAGCTTTTTGCAGTTTATGCAAAACCAGACGAGGGAGACTCATGTACAGAATACAGGGGAAATGATAGCAATTCACGGGTGGTCACAGCCAAGCAGTTCAAAGAGTTGGGACCACCAGAATTTAAGGGAAAGCCCGATCCGATCATGGAGGAAACATGGGTTAAGTAAATTACCAAGATATTCGATGTCTTGGGATGCACGGAGGAACAAAAAGTTCCATTCGCCACCTTTATGTTCCGTGGCGAGGCAGACTACTGGTGGGAGTCTGTGAATCGTACACATCCAGCAGCACTCAGCATGTCATAGGAGACGTTTCAGAAACTTTTTAACGAAAAATACTTTCCTGGAAGTATTCGCCATATGAAGGAAGTGGAGTTTATTAGACTAGAGCAGAATAACATGACGGTGTCCCAGTACGAGGCGAAGTTCGCGGAGTTATCCAGGTTTGCACCTCATTTGGTGGAGAATGAGGAACGTATGACGCGAATGTTTCTGAGAGGTTTGAAACCCGGCATACGCCAGTATCTCATTTCTCATAAATTTTCTCTCTATTCAGATGTTGTCAACAGGGCTCAATTGTTAGAGCGAGATAACGAGTACGTTCAACCGAGGGACCATAACCAAGATCATACTGGTGACAGCAGTCATCAGAACAATGATAACCAGCGAAGAAAGAAAAATACGGGCAAAGGTGGTAACCACTCTGGTGGTAATCACGGCCATGAGAATAGAAGAAGTGAGTTGGGAGGAGATTTTAAAAAGAGGAGATTCAACAACGACCATGTGAAGACGTCAGCACCAGCAGCAACTGGTTCCAAGGAAGGAGAAAGACCACCGGTCGTATGTTACAAATGCGGGAAAGAGGGACATATCAGCCCAAACTGCCCACAACAGTTCAAGGTATGCTATAATTGTGGAAAGGAAGGACATATCGCTCGAGAGTGTACGGTAGTGAAACCAATTCCAGCGGGGATGGTGATTCAAAAGGCTGTCCCAGAAAAGTCAAAGTCAACGGTTCCTGGAAGAGCGTTTGTCGTGACCGGTCAAAATGCGAGGAACCCGAACGAGTTTAGCACGGGTTAGTTAATTATAATTTTTGCGAAGTTTATACCTTACTAGGTACCGGTTCTACCCATTCTTTTATCTCTCTTGCTTGCGTTCAACGTTTGAACTTGACTTCGGAAAAATTAGACTTTGACCTATCTGTGGAGACTCCGTTAGGAGAAACTTTCATTACATCTGTTGTTTAGAAATCTTGCTTTATTCAAGTTGGCACTATCACATTACCTGTTAACCTTATTTCTATAGAGATATTTGCTTTTGATATGATTTTAAGGTTAACTACTCATCATGCCAAAATTAATTGCTTTTGTAAGGTTGTTAGTTTTCATATTCCTAAGCAACCTGATATTCGAACTCAAGCAATCAAACCATTGAAGTCAAACATTTTTATATCAAGCCATGAAGTCATTCGTTTATTGAAAAATGGATGTCAAGCTTTCTTAGTCATGTTATGGACTTGAACAAAAATACGTCAGATTTGAATGATATTTCTGTTGTTAGTAAATTTCCTGATGTATTTCCTGAAGAATTTCTTGGCTTACTCCTAGAGCGTGATATTAAATTTTGTATCGACTTTGAATCCGGTACAAAATCCATTTCTAAAATCTCATATCGAATGGCTCCTATTGAACTTCAGGAGTTAAAAATTCAACTGTAGAAGTTTGTACCCGAGCCTTTATCTGGTGACTTTCTTTGTGGAATACACCGAAGCCAGACTCTTTGTAGGGGACGCCATATTCGTGCGATAGTAAACTGATAGGTGTCATTGTAACGTGCTATCCAAGGTTGGGATATGAGTCACAGTTGAGAACAACCTAAGTCGGTAATCGGAATACGTAGGTTTCTAGGCTTAGTTGGTTATTATCGGAGATTCGTTGAAGGATATTCTCGAATCGCTATTCCATTAACGCAGCTGACTCGTAGAGATACAAAATTCGAATGGAGCAAGGAATGTGGGAAGAGCTTCGAAGAACTTAAGAGGAGACTCATTTCAGCACATGTTCTGACCATGCCATCCTGGAAAAGCGAACGTGGTAGCTGACGTGTTGAGTAGAAGATCGTATACAAGTACGAGTACGATATTGTCAAAGACTAACTTCGTATAATTTATAAATAATAGAGATGGAGATGAAAACTCTAGGTATCCACGTGATGATATACGAGTATAACCGACTTTAATCGATAAAGTTAAAAACGTTCAAGCTACACACCGGAGCTGGTGAATATGAAGAAGCAGGTACAAGAAGTTGTTATTCCAAAAGCGAGAATCGGTGAGGTGAGGAAAGCTCAAACCTTCGATTTATTAATCCATTTGAAATTCTCGATCGAATAGGAACTGTGGCCTATAGACTCGTTTTATCGCCAAGTATGTCGCGTGTTTATAACGTTTTTTTATGTACCGATGTGGACGACTCGAACCATGTTATTGAGTTAGAACCGGACGAAATAGCTAAAGACTTAACGTATGAGGAGATACCTGTCAAGATGTTGGATGGGAAGGAGCATGTCATACGCACGAAGGTCATACCACAAGTTAAAGTTTTGTGGAGGAATCATGTTATAGAGGAAATGACCTTGGTGTTGGAAACGGAAATGAAAGCGAGGTATTCTCATCTTTTCGAAACACCAGTTACGTACGTCAATTTCGAGGACGAAATTTCATAAGGAGGGGAGGTTGTAAGACCCCGAAAATTTTTAAATAAAAAGGAATCTCCTTTATTTATTATTTTGAAATAGTAAGGGTGAATTTGATTAATGTGGTTAGTTATGGGTAAAATGCGCAAATATTTTAAATAAGCAGGTGGTTATAAATATTCATTGTTGTCGGGGAATATTCGTTTGGTCGTGGAATATTCTTGCTGTCGGGGAATATTCGTACGACAGCGCAGTCTTTTGTGGGCCCATAACGGAAAGCGATTGGATGAAGAAAACGACAAGTATAAGTTGTTTATAAATAACGGCGTAGTTGTTACCGTTAATACTGTTGGAATACTCGGTGGTTAAGACACAGTAATACGCGTTGTTGCACAGTAGCACACGGTATTGCACCAATTATTGATTCTTACGTAAGAAGGCACTACTCAATAATTGTTACAGTAATTACTGTTCAGTATTTTATGTTATTGATTCAATAATTGCTGCATTAATATTTTACTGTTGTTTCAATAATTGTCACTACACAGTATTTTTCATTATCGAAGCAATAATTCATATTATCTGAATAATATTATTTGATAACATTATTGGCAATGTCTAGGGAGAGGTTTGGTCACCTAATTGCGCGCCAGTAAGAAGAAATTCTTATTGGAAAGCCCCCTCTTTCCTGGGAACGGCCTGGTTGCCAGTACTGTGATTCTGTAATATTATTTGTGAATAATTAAATTATTGATTTATATGATGAGGAAAATATTGATTTTATGTGGATATAGATGGAGAAAATTTTTAATGTGACAATTGTTGAAAATTAATATTTTATCTTTTTCTGATAAAATAATTCATTTAAATATATTATTTTAATAATATATTAGTGATGATATTTTTACGATGAATGTGGGATATATGAGTATATGAGGAGGAAGAGTATTTTTTTGTGGCATTAAATGTTTAACACAGATTTTGTGTGTCGGTAGACCTATTTCTTGACTGAAAATTTAATTATAGCTTGTAAAATCGCCCGTTTATGGATTTCGGTCCATTTCTGTTTGGAATTTGGGAAAACTTTCTTCTGCAAAGTTGTAGAGAATTGAATTTCCTATAAAAACTCGCGAGATTTGAATTTTCTGGCAAAAAGGGCTATTTATTATGAATTATTGAAGTTTCGGAGTTCCGAAATAATTGATTTTTGGAAGTTTAAAATATTTTTAATAATAAAAACGTTTTTTGTGGGTCTAGCATGTGATTTGAATGTGTTGAATGCAGATTTTCAGATTCTAGGTTGGCGTAGGAAGTTGTAGAAATAATAATAATAATATAATAAATTTTCTGCTTTGGTGTTCTAAGCAATTTCCTATAAATAGGTGCTTAGATTAGAATTGAAAATCACACCAGAAACTGAAGTTTTCTCTCTCTATATTATCGAGCGTATTCTTGTGAGTATTTTGAGTATACTTTGAGTATTGCTATACGGTGCAAGTTCAAGTCATAGCCTATATCCGGTGTTTTAACTAGAAGTGCTGTCTTTCGAGGTAAAGGATGTTATTTTCTTCTCAAATGATATTATTTCTTCAATATCATTATGCTGAAATGTTGGTTGGAACTTTTTATCAAATTTGGAACTTTTTCATGTCGGGGTTACTATTCATGAGTTACTATTCACGAGTTACTATTCATGAGTTACTATTCACGAGTACTATTCACGAAGCGTGATGATGTTTTTTTGTGAAATTTCTATCTGTTGGTGTCGGAGTTACTATTCACGTATACGGCACTATTCACGTATACGGCACTATTCACGAATACGACACTATTCACCGAAAAATGAAATTTCTTCTTTTTGTCTAAAATATCTATTGTGGATACTAGCTTTGATTGTATCCATATTTTGAGCATTCTTGAATTTTACTTCAGTGTGATTATTTATGAAGTATTTTTTGAACTCAGATTGTTTAAAGTACGAATCCTTAATACTTGTTATTTTGTTTCACTGGATTCGTTTCCTTTAAAATATTTTTCATCATCCTCAGTCCTAAATGATGGTGTTACTGAATATCTTTGGCCTGTAGTGCAAAGATGGTTAATTTTGTTATGAATATCTTTGGCCCGTAGTGCAAAGATGTACAGGTGTTGAGATGAACATGAACAATTGATGAATATCTTTGGCCCGTAGTGCAAAGATGAACAGGTGTTTAGATGAACATGACCAACTGATGAATATCTTTGGCCTGTAGTGCAAAGATGAATATTTGATTTGATTTGAGATATATATTGATTGATGTTACAGGGATAAAATATTGATGATGGACTTTTAAATTCATAGATGTTAGTAGATTTTATTCTCTACTTAACTCTTCTAATGAATTGTTGTTTCCGCTGCAGTTGTTGATCTAAAACTTGTTATCTGTTGTATTCTATCAGATTTTTCCCTGTTGAAGACTAAGGATAATTTGTTGTACATTATCTTAGTCATAATATTCTTTACTGGGCTAGTTGAGCTCACCCTTTTCCTTGTTGTTCCATTTTTCTTCTCAGGAGGCGAGAATGTAGCGAGTACTAGTCGGGGTATGGAATGAAGGTTCTAGAGAGAGTTGTTTAGTAGTCCTCACCATTTTTTTGTAAAATTATGTATCAATAATTATGATGGGGATTTATTTGCATGTGGATATTGTCTAGATGATAATGTTTGTATTCAAACTCACAGCTTATTGGTTGTAAAAGTTGTAGTTGTTTCTGTACCATGTGTATTTGGCGACTCAGAATGGGTTGGATGGAATGGACCTATTTTGGGGGTGTCACAATTATAGTATATGAAATGGGTTTAATATAAAACCAATAAGTAGTCCTAGCAAGACTTAACCACTTGAATGAACTTCGAGTTTGACTAAGAAGAAATATAGTGAGTCATAAGTCGAAAAGTTAACACAATCTAATTGAATATTGTGTGTTAATTAATAGGAAAGATTATGAGATGTGGAGTAGAGTTTACATTACAATTACTATATGTTGTTATGTGACTAATAGTTGATGTGTATGATTATATAATTGTGTAGGGCACGTGAAGTGCAGATAACTGTAAGCTGTTAAACTATTATTGGTAAACAGCGATCAAGGAAAGTCTTTCGGTTCCTATTTTCTACGTGGACTTGATGAACTGTTTTAAATTTCATGATATGTTATACATGTTGAAATCATGAAATGTTAAAGTCAATTTATGACTGTATTGTTTTGGTTAAATAAGGAGGATTGAGTAAGGAACTCAATCTTTATATTTGCTATGTGAATTAAAATCATGTATGCCATGTTACTTTAATTATTATGATATGTATGTTTAGCATGTTATTATGTGTTATGTGATGCATGAAAACTGTTAGATTTTGCTGGGCTGTCGAGCTCACTCTTGCAAATAACCACTTTTACAGGTCAAGGTATTAAGGTAAGGATATGTGCTAAGTGAGTTATAGAGATCTATATTCACGAAGATTACTTATGTTTTATGAGAAATGTATGTAAGATTTTGAATGTAACATGTTGTTGAATTGTAAATTGAGTTATCCGGTGTATATGGATATCTATTTATGATGTAAGACTTTGTATAGTCATTTTGTTATAACGATTCATGATATAAATTTGAATCAAAGAGAGGTAATGTAAAGGTTGCGATTTAGGGCAATACAAAAGGAAATGTATAAAAGTTTTAAATATTCCGCATTTTTAGTGTTTTTAATATAGAATAATGATGTAAAGATAAAGTAAAGTGTATTGTTAACGATCGAGAAGGAGAATATTATTGTATGAATTTTGGGGTCATTATAAGAGAATATTATTGTATGAATTTTGGGGTCGTTACAGTTGGTATCAAAGCCGATAGGTTATAAACCTTAGGTAGGAGTATCGTAGGCTATAACCTTAGAGATGAAAAGTGAAGATAGTGAACGAATAAGCTCAAATAGAGTTTGAACAATAAGAAGTAATTAAGAAATTTATATGAAGGGATTAAAACTTGCGTGAAATGATTCAAAGAAGAATCTCGCAGAGTTATAAGGAATATGAATGTGGGGTTACCCAACTACAATAATAAGGATGTAAGGTGATAATAAATAGACAATGTCTATAAGAAGAGAATGATAAAGAAGTTAAGAATAGAGAGTTATATCTAAGTATGGTGCAATTGTACTCTTTAGTAGTTGATGTATGGTATATGGGCTAAACGATTCCTTCATAGAGCGGAGGTATATACGAATTAGCAACTCGGAATTGTTGGTTATTTGTGAAAAACCACTCAGCGTACCATATTGAAACTGTTAGAGACTCGATGTGTACCAAGTTTAGTAAATGGACACGTATGATGATAGTGTAGCACTCAAATGAAATTTTGAGCGATGTAAATGAAGTTAGAAATTCTTAAAGGAAGAATTGTTATATAAACAAGAAGATTCAAAGAAGAATCTTGAAGAGATATAAAGATAAGATATGGGAGTTTCCTAACTCCAAAAGCCAAGATAACGAATTATGTCGTAAATGATGAAAAAGAGAAAGAATGAGGATCGTAAAACAAAACGATCACGAGTTAACAAAAGAATTTTAAGAGATGATTATAGAATAAGATCACGACGTGATCAGTTTAAGTTATAAAAGAAAGATGGTATGTAATGTTTGAATGATTATAGCTTAATGTTATGAAGATGGTGTTCTATGAAATAGTACAAGATAACTCATGATGAGTTATAGATGATGTGATACGAGGAATTCGTATCGAGCAAAGAGCAAGTTAAAAGCAAGATAGAGTTAGAAGGGATTTTAATTGAGGACTCATGTGATGGCTGAGTTGTACAAACCTTTGTATGGGCGAGGGGTTTGTGCTTGCACTCAGTTTATCACATTGATAATCATTGGAATGTTTATGTCGCGCTATTTGTTATATGCATGTTGAGAAGGTGATTATTTTCTCATTTGTATAACAAATAGGTAGAGTATAGTTAGAGAATATTATAAGGTTAAGTGCGAGTTCTTAAAACTCATACTTATGGTAGGTTCGTGACTCATAATTATATGGTATATTTTTGAACCCCTCAGCAAATGGACGCCTATGGTCTGACTAGGATAAGTTCTTAAACTCATATGATTGTGGCAAGTTCCTGAACTCATAACGTGGGGTAAGTTTGATGAACTGGGTATAGATAAATGTAAATAGAGTATTGAGGATGATAAGAATAGATAGACCTATTAAGCAATGGATCATTATAGAAAGTGGAGTTGATGGTGGAAGCATAGGTATTCTAAATCTACTAGCTAAGCTAGACTTTCGAAATTTATTGACTTTGTGTTGATGTTTACACTTTTATTTTCTTTAAAAACATTGGATCAAATGATGGAACCAATGAGTTTTAACAATAATACTGTTATTCGTATGTCTATGCTAATTACTTCGGCTAGACAAAAATGATTTGCAATATATCAAAATGTATTTTATATCATTAATGCATCATGTAACCTGGTGCAAAGATGATAAAAACGATGGAGTCATCAATGCAGTATTAAGGATCGTCAACCCACTATGGTATGATGTAGTATGATAAAATCACTAAATGACTGAATCCTCAATGGACTGTAAATACAGTGCAGTATCATGTCGTCATAAAAAAAAGATTTTTGAGATTTCTCTAAGATATGAGAATACATATGTATGTATATGTATATTTCGGTTGATGTCCGAATTGTTGTAGAGGTCAATGTTATTTGATTCAGCGAGACAAATATTGAAAGATGTTCATGAAATTTAAGAGTTTCTTGAGAAGTTATGCCAAACCAACTTGTTTTGGTGCGGATTCAGATGTTGAAAAGCTGAGATGAACAACCCTATTATTTAGGGGTTGCTGTGACACCCCCAAATCTGGGTACTTAAATTTCCACATCATTCGGTGTTCACTGTAAAAATATCATCTATCTATCTACCCATAATAAATGCAAACCATGCAATAGATAGAAATAAAATCCTCCCCTTATGGGGTTACAACAACTGAATAATAAATACAATCCCAGGTCAAACTAACCTTAAACATCTGTGCGAAAACATAAACAAATAAGTCTTAAACAACATCAAGTCTTTAAAATAACATTCTAAAAATTAAATAACAAGTCTTCATCACTTATTAGTTTTGCCCTTGCCTTTGCTAGTAGAAGGCTCATCGTACCTTTCGTTCTTAACTACAATGTTATTATTACGCAAGAGTGAGCATGATTTCCCACAAGTATAATAATGAAATAACAATATAATAACATGCGAGAATCAAAGATTTCTGAAATAAAACTCAACTTTTGAATCAAGAATGAATAACAAGAATCAAAAGATTTCTGAGGGTCATAAGACCTTGATCTATGTCCTAGGTTATCAAGGGTTATACTTGAAACCTTTAACAGTCAAAAGACTATGAACTCTTCTACTCGTACTTAGGAGGATCAGCCCTTAGTACCTTACTGTGCACAATATCTTAACGCTAACGCATAAGAAATCCCTATACAGGGTTGATCATCTCAGTTTGACATAAAAGTCCACACCAAAGGAAGTTTGGTTTGGATAATTCAATAAGGGTTCTAAAATTTAGAACGTTCATCAACTATGGACTAGTCGAATCAATTAAGGGTTCGCTAGTCTAATAAGGTTCAACAATAAATGATAATTAAATTGAATAAAATCTTAAGAGGTATACAATAGAACAAGTATTGTATAACAGAATCATACTTTAAAATGATAGATAATCTTTAATATAACAAACTGAACTTGATTTATAAACTTGAATAATGATAACAAGTAGGGTTAGGAAACTTGTCTCGTGCGTAGATTACACGTTAATTATACATGTTATTCGATATAATCCTACATACCATTTCCATTCATAACTCTAGTTAATTATAATATAACTAATTATCATAAGTTCATTCTTTTGTCTAAACTTGGTTACGACTATATTTAGTCAAATTATCACACTTATTGTCACATAATACATTTCACGACTAATAAGCTCATGATGCACTCAATAATTCAATCCACATGCAATTATGTTATTGACATGTTAATAATCTATTTTCACATCTCACTATACTCTTAACATATTTTTATGTTCATTAGATTAGGTTAACATCACATTCATGTACTTTAACACTTTAAAAAATTCGTTTCTGAACATTCTGGAGAGTGGCGCTGCGGCGCCACTGTTATACTTGCTTTCGGCTCTGCTGTGTGGCTCGCGCTGCGGCCGAACTCTTGGCGATGCGGTGCGGTGGTGCTGTGGCACGGGTATTAAGACACGAGACTGGCGTCGCGGTGCGGCAAACCAATAACAGTTCTACAATTCGCGAAAATTTACAGAACATGGCCAAAACCTCCAAATAATTTATTTTAATACGAAATTAGACATACCCAAACATTGTAATACACATATAATCATTACTTAACTCTTCTAGCATGATTTTAACATGTTAAAACACATAATTAACAAAAATCAACATAAGTATTTTATTGTTCTTGATGTTCTTGAAGGTTTTGAAAACAAAGCATGTAAATTAACATTAAGGGTTCATTATAACTCTAAATCTGTTTATTTAAAGTTTGGTCTCTTCGTATCAACGTGCATAATAACATACAAGTGTAAATTTATGATATAACTTATGATAGACGTATCAAATTTGGTACGTAAGGCCATATGGCCATATTTTATACTATGTAATTTTTGTAGCAACAATATACGATGTATTTTCATGAAACTGATGATATGGTTTATACAATATATATAATCAAATACGATATGATACATCTTAACACACACACAAACCCATAATCATACCCTTTTCCCATTCGCAGAGTTTTTTTAACAAAACGTGAAGCCATTTTCTAAAAAACTTAAACATCGCAATTAAGAATTAGATTGAAGAAATTACCCAAAGCGTAGATGAGTAGAGATAAAACCCTTTTTTCAAAAGCTTCTTCAAATCACAGAGTTTCTCACAAAAATCCTCTGAATTCTCTCTATAAATTCTCTAATTCTCTCTAACTATTTTCAGACTTAGAAAAAATGAAATAACGAAGACATATAAAATAAAGAACTAACGCGATGTGGAGGTCAGTTACCCATCATGGGTTAACGTCTATTAACTCCCTTTAGGGCCTTGTTTGGCTGGCATTAATAGGTTTGAAAACTATTTAATTTAATGATTCTCTTATACTATAGTTTAAATCGTGTCACGCCCAATTATACAATAGCTCAAATATATTATTTAATTTAATTTAAATAAAATATAATAATTTCTCATTAATTCACATAGTCATATAATTAATTTTCTCATTAATTATAAAATAATATTAGGATTATTAAATATTTCTTTTAATTTAATAAACTCGCATAATTACATACTTTGAATAATAAAATTCTCTACATTAATTTAATAAATATAACACATATCATTAAATTAATCTATCACAATTGCATCAATTAATTATTTAATCTAATAGTTAAATCATCGAAAATATTTATTTAATTCAATAAATATTAAGAATTAAATTATTAAAATCTCGTTTGTCACATCTTTTCCCCCTTAAAAGGATTCTGCCCCCAGAATAACGACTCAATAATTACGACCTGTTACATTCTCCCCCTTACAAAGATTTTGTCCCCAGAATCGCTTACACAAATTAAGTAAATAAATTAGGATAATTCTTCATCATGTTCTCTTCGAGTTCCCACGTAGCTTCTTCAGTGTTGTGGTTCCTCCAAATTACCTTAAGAGAATGTATTACTTTATTTCTGAGAACTTGTTCTTTTCTGTCGAGAATTTGAACAGGAATTTCTTCGTAAGATAAGTCTTTTTCAAAATGCAGGGGTTCGTATTCAATTACATGCTTGTAATCGGGTTTGTAGGGTCATAAAACAGAAACATGGAAGACGTTGTGGACATTCTCGAGTGCTGGAGGTAAGGCTACCTCATACGCAACTTCTCCAATTCTTCGTAGTACTTCAAAGGGTCCAATGAATCGTGGGCTTAATTTTCCTTTCTTTTCAAACCTGATCTTTCCCTTCTAGGGAGAGACCTTCAAGAATACATAACTAGCTGATTCAAACTCAACATTTTTACGATGTGGATCGGCGTATTTCTTCTGCCAATCTTGAGCTGCTACCAGTCATGTTCGGATTACTTTAACTATTTCTGCTATTTGTTGTACCAATTATGGCCCTAGCAACTATCTTTCGCCAACTTCATCCGAGTAAAGTGGAGTTCTGCACTTTCTGTCGTATAAAGCTTCATAAGGCGGCATGCCAATACTAGCGTGGTAACTGTTATTATAGCCGAACTCTACAAGCGGTAGGTGATCGTCCCAATTTCTTTTAAAGCTCATCACACAGGCCCTTAGCATATCTTCTAATGTCTGAATCGTTCTTTCGCTCTGTCCATCTGTTTGAGGGTGATATGTCGTACTCATCCGTAATTGCGTACCCATGCATTCCTGTAAACGTTTCTAGAAGTTCGATGTAAAGCGCGGATCCCTATCAGAAACAATTGAAACTGGTACTCCGTGCCTCGAAATAATCTCTTTTACATATAACCCTGCCAACTGATCTAAGTTGAATCTGATTTTTATCGGAAGGAAGTGTGCGGATTACGTCAGTCAGTCAACGATAACCCATACTGCGTCGTAGCCTTTCTGAGTCGTCGGAAGACCAACCACGAAGTCCATTGTAATATATTACTATTTCCATTCTGGGATTTCCAACGGTTGTAGCAACCCACTTGGTCTCTGATGTTCTGCTTTCACTTTCTAACAGGTCAGACACTTGGCAACACATTCTGCAACATCACATTTCAAATTTGGCCACAAGAAGTGTTGTCGAAGATCTTGATACATCTTGGTACTACCAGGGTGAATCGAATATCGTCAGCTATGAGCCTCACTCAAAATGTCTTCCTTAATCTCTGGTACTGGCGGTACCCAAATTCTGCTCTCAAATCTCAGTATTCCTTCCTTATCCATCTTAAATCTTGGTTCAGTTCCTTCAGATATCTTCCTTATCACCTTTTTGCATTCATCGTCCTGAAGTTGAGCCTCCTTATCTTTATCCAGTAGGGTTGTACTAGATTGCATCTGAAATAGCTTTTCATCCATTTCTATAGGATACTTCACTTCCAACTCCAGTTTCTCCATTTCTAAAATTAGCTCCTCCTGAGCGATCAACATCATCAACTTCTCCCGACCCTTTCAACTTAAGGCGTCGGCAACGACATTTGTCTTACCCGGATGGTATAAAATTTCACAGTCGTAGTCCTTAATTAACTCCAACCACCTTCTTTGGCGCATATTCAAGTCTTTCTGGGTAAAAATATATTTCAGACTCTTGTGGTCTGTATATATTTCACACTTCTCCCCGTAGAGATAGTGCCTCCAAATTTTCAAAGCAAAAACTACTGCAGCGAACTCCAAGTCGTGGGTCGGATATCCCTTCTCGTAATCCTTCAATTGCCGTGATGCATACACAATGACTTTGCCATTTTGCATCAGCACACAGCCAAGTCCTTTATGTGATGCATCACTATAAACCACAAAATTTCCTGTATCATTCGGAAGAGATAACACAGGTGTTGTACTCAACCTCTTCTTCAATTCTTGAAAGCTTTCCTCATACTTCTCCGTCCAAACAAATTTCACAGCTTTTTGAGTTATATTCGTTAACGGAGTTGCGATCTTGGAAAAGTCTTGTATGAATCTTCTGTAATATCCAGTCAATCCAAGAAAACTTCTTACTTTCGACGGTGTCCTCGGCTGATCCCAGTTAATCATGACTTTGACTTTGGATGGATCTACCGAGATTCTATTTTTATCGATCACGTGCCCAAGAAATTGCATCCGCTCTATCCAAAATTCGTATTTCGAAAATATAGCATACAACTTCTCCCTTCTCAATACTTCCAATGTTATTCTCAAATGCTCTTCATGTTCTTCATTGGTTTTTAAATATACCAAAATATCATCTATAAATACCACTATGAAATTGTCCAAAAACGGTTTGAACACACCATTCATTAATCCCATAAATGCTGCAGGAGCATTCGTTAGACCAAACGACATAACCAAAAATTCGTAGTGACCATATCGTGTTCTGAACGTCGTCTTCGGTACATCCTCTGGTCTCACCTTTAGTTGATGATAACCACTTCTCAAATCTATCTTGGAAAAGTATTTCGCTCCCTTCAAGTGATCAAACAGATCATCGATCCTCGGTAATGGATATCTATTCTTAATCGTGACCTTATTCAGTTCTCTGAAGTCGATGTAGAGCCGCATCGTTCCATCCTTATTTTTCACAAACAACACCGGCGCATCCCATGGCGATACGCTCGGTTGAATGTACTTCTTGTCCAGTAATTCTTGTAGTTGTACCATTAATTCTTTCATCTCTACTGGTGCCATCTGGTATGGTACCTTCAATATTGGAGCGATTCCTAGTGCCAAATCGATCACAAAATCAACTCCTCTATCTGGCGGAAGGCCTGACAAATTGTTTGGAAAGATATCGACGAAGTCTTTCATTACCGGTATCTCCTCTACTTTTGGATTCTCTTTACGACTATCGACTATATAAGCTAAATATCCTACATAGCCCTGTCTTAACAGTTTCCTGGCCTGCATCATCGACAGATAACTCGCTTGTCTAGACGACTTGCTACCATAAAACACAACCTTGGACGGAGTCATAAGGTTAATACACTTCTTTTGGCAATTAATTGCAGCCCCGTAATTGAATAACCAGTCCATTCCCAAGATAACGTCAAATTCCCTAAGTCTAATAGGGATGAGATCTATGTTCATGATATTAACCTTAATATCCACTCTACAGTTCTTATGTACGTACTTAACAGGGATTATTTCTCTATTTGCAATTTCTATGTTCATGGGGTAATCCAACTCATTCGTAGGCAAATCTAAGTTCTTAGCAAAGTCATCAGATATAAAGGAACAAGTAGCACCCGAATTAAATAATACATAAGCATTAATTTTATTGATTGGAATGATACCTGACACCATATCACGAGACTGAACTGCATCCTGCATTGTCATGTTGAAAGTCCTGGCTGTTGGTCGGTTGGTTGCGGTTGGTCCAGTGATAGTTAAGGCGTTTCCACTGCTGTTTCCCTTGTTTCCTCCTGATCTTGCCCCTCCAGATCCCTTCTTAAGACAGTCTCTTGCCAAATGATCTTTTGAACCACAAGTGAAGCAGGCACCCTTCTTTGGGTTAGGACAGTTAGGGACTATGTGGCTCTCCTAACCACAATTGTAGCACTCCTAACCACAATTGTAGCACACCCGCTTTCCCTTCATACAAACCCCCAGATGAGCTTTCCCGCAGGTCGGGCATGCTTCAATCCTCTTCTTCTAACCTCTTTGCTGATTCCCCGATGATGAGTTGTCATTCAACCTTTTCTTCTGATTAAAATTACCACCTCCTGTGCCACTTCCACTAGCCTTGTTATTTCCTTCACTTTCATTCTTCTTCTTTTTCTGATCCTTATTGTACTTGGTCACCGCATCGCTTCCACCTTCAGCGAGGATGGCCTTTTCCAGTACTCCAGCAAAAGTGTTTAGCTAAAACATTGATACGTTGCTATATACCCAGGGCTTCAGTCCTTGTTTAAACCTTCTTACTTTTCTCTCATCCGTGTGTACTTGATACGGGGCAAACCTCGCCAACTCGTTGAATCTAGCCGCATAATCTGGTACGGTCATATTCCTCTGCTTCAACTCCAGAAACTGAACCTCCATTTGGTTCTGTGTGCTGGTCGGGAAAAACATCTCGAAAAACATCTCTTTAAATCTCTCACAAGTAATCACGCCTTCACCTCCACGAATCTTGTTTGCTTGCCACCAATAATTGGCTTCAGATTTCAGCATGAACGTTGTAAAAGAGATCTTCTGGTCTTCTCTAACTTTAGCAACATCGAAAACCTTTTCCATTTCCATAACCCACGTTTGAGCCTCAATCGGGTTCATGGAACCTTTAAACTTTAGCGGTCACACCGCCTTGAAATCCGTAAACGTAGTATTTGGTGGAGCTTGAGGTTGATTATTCATTGCTCCAGCTAGTAAGTTAACCAATTGCTGAACAGGATTAGCGTTGGCGTTATTGTTGTTATTAGTAAATCCTTCTTGAGCTGGTTGACGTTGTTGTCTTCTTCTTGGCAACATATTTCTGTTAAAATATATACTTATTAAACCTCTATTAAATTCTCTAAATAGTTAAGACTTAACTCAACAATTTAATATAATTATTTAACACATTATCTCAAACAACTTGATATATTTAATTAAATCAATAGTTTTAACAATAAACGATAGCATCACTGCTATTTACATCATCTATCCCGAGATAAAGAATCTATAGGATTTCAAATATTAAAATATTCTTTCGTTCATTAACACATCGAAATTTACATCTAAATACCAAATAAGTTTTTCACATAATTAAACAAATACTATCACTGCTGGTTAAGGCGTTGAATAGCCTTGCTACGTTCCTCTTCCATGATGTGAGACATCGTTCTACGATCCAACATGTATGATGGTAGTCCTTCGAATTGGATTGGATACCTCAACACTCGATCTTGAGCCTCATCCATTGCACTATTGAGTGTAGAGTACGTCTCCCCAAGCTTAGCCTTTTTTGCATGACCATCCTCTTCTGCAAGGTCAGCACGACGTGATTCTCTTACCCAGCCCTCCTCTGCTATGATCAGCCTTTCAGAGCTTTCCTTTAGTTCCTTCTTCAACTTCTCTAACTCCTCGGTCTTATCCTCGGTTTGACCCTTCTCGTGTACCAAACCCCATTCTATATTTCCCAGTTGTGTGTGAAGAGTCTCAATTTCCCTCTCCTTCTGCTCGAGAGTAATCTGGTGAATAATCGCCCGCTCAGTCAGATCCTGGACATTGTCTCGTAACTCTACGTTACTGTCGTATAACGCGTCTTACATCTCAGCATCAATGGAGTGCGGTGGGAACTCCTCTTCTTCCTCTTCATCTTCCTCCTCAAGATCCTCCTCAGGATCAGTCTCAGGTTCATGCTCCTGACCAACAACGATAATCAATGGAGATGACTCTCTCTGTACCAACTGCTCCCTAACGACATGAATGTCTTGGGGCTCCTCCTCTGTCGGTACTGTAGGTACTCGGGGCTCCTCATCCCCAGCTCGACTAGTTCCTCCAACATCAGACATCCTAACAACACAATTTCAAGTTTTAGTTACTAAGTCGTACTAGTGAACACATAATTTAATGCATAAGCACATAACGTCTTATATTATCTTCAATGAATTACAGAAATTCATTTCCTAGAACTCGATAAGAGTTTTCCATCACTATGTTCTTCCTATAAGGTTACTACCTAAGGTTGTTCCCCCACCTAAGGTTCATAACCTACAGCTTTGATACCAACCTGTGAAACCCCCAAATTCGGGTACTTAAATTTCCACATGATTTGGTGTTCACTGTACAAATATCATCTATCTATCTACCCATAATAAATGCAAACCATGCAATAGATAGAAATAAAATCCTCCCCTTATGGGGTTACAACAACTGAATAATAAATACAATCCCAGGTCAAACTAACCTTAAACATATGTGCGGAAACATAAACAAATAAGTCTTAAACAACATCAAGTCTTTACAATAACATTCTAAAAATTAAATAACAAGTCTTCATCACTTATTAGCTTTGCCCTTGCCTTTGCTAGTAGAAGGCTCATCGTACCTTTCGTTCTTAACTACAATGTTATTATTACGCAAGAGTGAGCACGATTGCCCACAAGTATAATAATGAAATAACAATATAATAACATGCGAGAATCAAAGATTTCTGAAATAAAACTCAACTTTTGAATCAAGAATGAATAACAAGAATCAAAAGATTTCTGAGGGTCATAAGACCTTGAACTATGTCCTAGGTTATCAAGGGTTATACTAGAAACCTTTAATAGTCATAAGACTATGTACTCTTCTACTCGTACTTAGGGGGATAAGCTCTTAGTACCATACTGTGCACAATATCTTAACGCTAACGCATAAGAAATCCCTATACAGGGTTGATCATCTCAGTTTGACATCAAAGTCCACACCAAAGGAAGTTTGGTTTGGATAATTCAATAAGGGTTCTAAAATTTAGAACGTTCATCAACTATGGACTAGTCGAATCAATTAAGGGTTCGCTAGTCTAATAAGTTTCAACAATAAATGATAATTAAATTGAATAAAATCTTAAGAGGTATACAATAGAACAAGTATTGTATAACAGAATCATACTTTAAAATGATAGATAATCTTTAATATAACAAACTGAACTTGATTTATAAACCTGAATAATGATAACAAGTAGGGTTAGGAAACTTTCCTCGTGCGTAGATTACACGTTAATTATACATGTTATTAGATATAATCCTACATACCATTTCCATTCATAACTCTAGTTAGTTATAATATAATTAATCATCATAAGTTCATTCTTTTGTCTAAACTTTGGTTATGACTATATTTAGTCAAATTATCACACTTATTGTCACATAATACATTTCACGACTAATAAGCTCATGATGCACTCAATAATTCAATCCACATGCAATTATGTTATTGACATGTTAATAATCTATTTTAACATCTCACTATACTCTTAACATATTTTTATGTTCATTAGATTAGGTTAACATCACAGTCATGGACTTGAACACTTTAAAAAATTCGTTTCTGAACATTCTGGAGAGTGGCGCTGCGGCGCCACTGTTATACTTGCTTTCGGTGCTACAGCGCGGCTCGTGTTGCGGCCGAACTCTTGGCGATGCGGCGCGGTGGCGCTGCGGCACAGATATTAAGACACGAGACTGGCGCCGCAGCGCGGCGAACCAGTAACAGTTCTGTAATTCGCGAAAAATTGCAGAATATGGCCAAAACCTCCAATTAATTTATTTTAATACGAAATTAGACATACCCAAACATTGTAATACACATATAATCATTACTTAACCCTTCTAGCATGATTTTAACATGTTAAAACACATAATTAACAAAAATCAACACAAGTATTTTACTATTCTTGATGTTCTTGAAAGTTTTGAAAACAAAGCATGTAAATCAACATTAAGGGTTCATTATAACACCAAATCTGTTTATTTAAAGTTTGGTCTCTTCGTATCAACATGCATAATAACATACAAGTGTAAATTTATGATATAACCTATGATAGACGTATCAAATTTGGTACGTAAGGCCATATGACCATATTTTATACTCTGTAATTTTTGTAGCAACAATATACGATGTATTTTCATGAAACTGATGATATGGTTTATACAATATATATAATCATATATGATATGATACATCTTAACGCACACAAACCCATAATCATACCCTTTTCCCATTCACAGAGTTTTTTTAACAAAACGTGAAGCCATTTTCTAAAAAAACTTAAACGTCGCAATTAAGAATTGGGTTGAAGAAATTACCCAAAGCGTAGATGAGTAGAGATAAAACACTTTTTTCAAAAGCTTCTTCAAATCACAGAGTTTCTCACAAAAATCCTCTGAATTCTCTCTATAAATTCTCTAATTCTCTCTAACTATTTTTCAGACTTAGAAAAAATAAAATAAAGAAGACGTATAAAATAAAGAACTGACGCGATGTGGAGGTCAGTTACCCATCATGGGTTAACTGCTATTAACTCCCTTTAGGGCCTTGTTTGGCTGGCATTAATAGGTTCCAAAACCATTTAATTTAATGATTCTCTAATACTATAGTTTAAATCATGTCACGTCCAATTATACAATAACTCAAATATATTATTTAATTTAATTTAATTTGAATAAAATATAATAATTTGTCATTAATTCACATAGTCATATAATTAATTTTCTCATTAATTATAAAATAATATTAGGCTTATTAAATATTTCTTTTAATTTAATAAAATCACATAATTACATACTTTGAATAATAAAATTCTCTACATTAATTTAATAAATATAACACATATCATTAAATTAATATATCACAATTGCATCAATTAATTATTTAATCTAATAATTAAATCATCGAAAATATTTATTTAATTCAATAAATATTAAGAATTAAATTACAAAAATCTCGTTTGTCACAGTTGCGCTTAGTTTATACTTTGCGCTGAATTGTTTGAGCAAAATACATGTACGAAGGATTGATCCCCTCAGTACCTTGGAGTCCTTATAGTCGTATGATTGTTAAAGTTAAAGTTGAAAGATTACTTATAATTGTGGGCATGGTTCGTGGTCATTAGACCCTCAGTTGAATGCTTGCACTCTATATTTTGAGATGAACAACTCTTTTATTAGAGGTTGCGCTTAGTTTATACTTTGCGCTAAAATGTTTATGCACAATACATAGTACGAAGGGCTTAACACCCTAAGTAAGAGTAACGCATATAGTCGTTACAAAACACTACGTTGCGGCCCAACGTAGTGGTACAATAGGTTGGCCACCTAGTGTACGAGTGGAGGGTGTTTTCAGTCTTTGTGATTGATAAACATTCTGCCAAAGAGAGTTTAAAGTGTGAAGAACCGGGGGGTGATGCACTATTAAACCTAGAGAATAGAGTTCAAGGTCTTGTGACCCTCAGCATGATTTGGAATCTTTTAAATTCCTGAGTTATTAATACTACTTCCCAATTATTGAACAATTGTGGAAGATTCTTGTTATTCTGCAAGATGGAAGTGAAAAAGGAAAGTATTCCTTAGAAAGAAGTAAGTCGTAGAATGCGACACTGAACGATGAATATGTTGAATAAGTGAGAAAAGAGATTTTGAAGTGAGAAGGATGTGAGTTATCAAAGAATAATGTGAAACTTTTAATAGAAAAGTTAATAATTGTAGAAAGGTTTTTTTTTGGAAAGGAAGTGGTTATAGAATCCAATGAATGAATAAGGTATTAACGTAAAATCTATTTTTGATAGATTGAAGATTAATAAATAAAATTTTGAGGATGAAATTCTTAGAAGAAAAGGTGAATGTAATATCCCGAGTGTTTGTGATAGCGATACTTAGAAAAGAAAATGAATGAGTTAAGAATATAATACTCAGAATATAATTGAGTTCAAGTGAAAGTTATGAAATGAAACCTAGAATTTGTTAAGGTAATGAATGTAGTAGGAAATATAAAACCTATATTTAGATAAAATGATGAAAGATTACTCTAAGTTATTTGTTTAATTTGTGTCTTCGATTCTGGGGACAGAATCTTTGTATATAGGGAAGATTGTAACGAATGAGTGGTTTGAGTTATGATTCTGAGGACAGAATCCTTGTAAGGAGGGAAGGATATAACAATCCAGATTTTTTAATTATAATATTTAAATATTTATTGAATTATATAAATATTTAATGGATGTGTTTATCATTGAATAAATTTTTTTTAGTTGATTTGATTTGATTTGGTTAATTATTTGTTTAATAAATAATTAATGAGTTAAAAAAATTAATAATTATGGGATAATGTTCTAATTTAATTTAATAATTAAATTAGAGAGTTTATATTGATTAAATGAATTATTATATTGATATTTCATTTTGATGGGTAATTATTTGTATTGAGTTTTGTGATTTAATGATTTAATTGATAAATTGTTATTGGTATTAATTAGATGAAGTATGAAAACTTAATTAAAAGAAGTGTGACAAATAACTTTATTATAAGTGGTTATTAAAATAAATTAAAGTAGTTTTAATTTATTTTGCCAATTAAGGCTTAAATATATTAAGTCTTTAAGTTTTAAATAATTTTGCCAAACAAAGACATATGACTTTTGGATTTTTAAATTTGATTTATTAATAATATAAATTAAATTAAACAAAATATAAATAAAATATATATTAAATTGATAACCGTTATTTTAATAAGGCCATTAGTGGCATCGGTTTTAAAATGTTTGAAAAAGACGTTCGTTAGTTTTATTTTATATTATTTATATTGTATATAGCTTAAGCCTAAGAAAGAAAACAGGAATTTTCAGAAACAATTTTCAGAGAAAGGAAAGAAAGTTACAGAATATTTGTGAGAGGATTGAGAGAGAATTCTTGCAGTTTCAAATGAATTACAGTGGAGTTAGCAAATATTATCTTAGTAATTGAAGGTATGTACTTTAAACTTAATATTATTTAGATATATGTATATGTATGAGTTTTACGGAATAAAATTTCTATGTTCTGTGAATTCTATGTTCCGAATTAGGCAATACAACTAGATTATGGTAATTGTAGGTGGTTGTATTGTTATAACTAGCATGAACATGAACATGAACGAAATTGGTTTTACAGTAAAGATAAGCATGAAAATGGCTTGGTAATAAATGAGTAATTGACTGTTAGCTAATCGTGGAATTTAACATTGAGTATATTGATTTGTTATGAAGTTCAGAGAATCGTAGTCTCAAGGAATCAAAATTGGTTTATAAACTGTGATTATCGTGTTTACAGTGTCTAGAAGTATAAAAATGGACTTTTTGGGTTTAAAATATGGTTTTCAAGGAATTAAGTTTTATGTGATTGTTGTTTAGTGGTTTAAATTAGTATATGCATGTTGGGTAATTTGTATATGTGTAATTGGCGTAAGTTATACATGTTAATTAGTGTTAGAAATTAAGTTATAGCTAGAAATTTAGTCGTTCTGTTCTCCGATGGTTGGGTTCTGCAAGTTTCGGTGCCCCAGCGCCGAAATTAGCGCCCCAGCGCCGAGTTTCGCACCCCGACACCACTGGTTAGCCTAGTTCTTGCGCTGCAGCACCGAAACAGAAGTCTGGGTCAGACAATTTTGACCTCCTGCAGTAAAATGGCCATAACTTTCTCATACGAACTCTGATTGAGGTGATTCAGAATGATCCGAAACGAGAATGAGTAAACCTACAACTTTCGTTCTTTAAGTGTTTCAATTTGAGGTCTGTAACAATAGTCAAGATGGTCATCTTTAGGACTATTGTGTTTTCAGGGGCAATCGGAGGGCGTCGGGCATGCACATATGCATGTGTAGTGCTTCTGACGATAAAAGATGTTATTCTAAGTTAAAAAAACATGAATGTTAGTAAATATAATGATGCTTAACATTAATAAATAATGTATTAGATAAGTTATAAAAGCATAGTAAGCATACACAAGAGAGGCAAATCGGGCGTGTGACGATTGAACGTCGAAACGCCGTGCCAAGTGTTAATGAACTTAAAAAGTGTTTCAATTCAATTGAAATGAATATTATAGGATATGAAATGGGTTTAATATAAAACCAATAAGTAGTCCTAGCAAGACTTAAGCACTTGAATGAACTTCGAGTTTGACTAAGAAGAAATATAGTGAGTCATAAGTAAAAAAGTTAACACAATCTAATTGAATATTGTGTGTTAATTAATAGAAAAGATTATGAGATGTGGAGTAGAGTTTACATTACAATTACTATATGTTGTTATGTGACTAATAGTTGATGTGTATGATTATATAATTGTGTAGGGCACGTGAAGTGCAGATAACTGTAAGCTGTTAAACTATTATTGGTAAACAATGATCAAGGCAAGTCTTTAGGTTCCTATTTTCTACGTGGACTTGATGAACTGTTTTAAATTGCATGATATGTTATACATGTTGAAATCATGAAATGTTAAAGTCAATTTATGACTGTATTGTTTTGGTTAAATAAGGAGGATTGAGTAAGGAACTCAATCTTTATATTTGCTATGTGAATTAAAAGTATGTATGCCATGTTACTTTAATTATTATGATATGTATGTTTAGCATGTTATTATGTGCTATGTGATGCATGAAAACTATTAGATTTTGTTGGGCTGTCGAGCTCACTCTTACAAATAACCACTTTTGCAGGTCAAGGAATTAAGGTAAGGATATGTGCTAAGTGAGTTATAGAGATCTATATTCACGAAGATTACTTATGTTTTATGAGAAATGTATATAAGATTTTTAATGTAATATGTTGTTGAATTGTAAATTGAGTTATCCGGTGTATATGGATATCTATTTATGATGTAAGACTTTGTATAGTCATTTTGTTGTAACGATTCATGATATAAATTTGAATCAAAGAGAGGTAATATAAAGGTTGTGATTTAGGGAAATACAAAAGGAAATGTATAAAAGTTTTAAATATTCTGTATTTTTAGTGTTTTTAATATCGAATAATGATGTAAAGATAAAGTAAAGTGTATTGTTAATAATCGAGAAGGAGAATATTACTGTATAAAATTTGGGGTTGTTACAGGAGAATATTATTGTATGAATTTTGGGGTCGTTACACGTAGTGCATGGATAATTTGTGGTTGTGATACTAAAGAATATCCTTTGCCGTAGTGCAGGGGTGATTCGATGATGTGGATTATTTATTAAGTTGAGTCTTAGCGATAAAAGTGATGAAAAATCTTTTTAAATCATAGATGATAGTAGATTTTATGCTCTACTTGACTCTTCTAATGGATTTCTTGTTCCGCTGCAGTTAAACTTGATGTTTGTTATATTTTATCAGTTTAACACTGTTGAAGGCTAACGATAAATTATTATGCATTATCTTAGTCATAATATTTCTTACTGGGCTAGTTGAGCTCACCCTTTTGCTTTCATTATTCTCTTCAGAAAATGATAACGTAGCCGGGACTAGTTGGGGAACGGAGTGACGGTCCAAATGATAGCATTAGTAGTCCTCACTATTCTATGAAATAGTGTGATAATAAAAGTATTGAGGACTCCATTTGAGTTGAATACTGTCTAGGAGACAATATTCGTATTAAAACTCTCAGTTTATGTTTTGTCGTATTTTACACGACAGTTGTATTTGAATTTTGTACCATGTATTTGGCGACTCAAGATGGGTGATGTATACATATTTTGGGGACGTCACATATATTCTCATTTCCTGAAGAGAACAATGAAAGGAAAGGGTGAGCTCAACTAGCCTAGTAAGAAATATTATGACTAAGATAATGTAGAATAATTTATCATTAGCCTTTAACAATGTTAAATTGATAAAATATAATAAAGATTAAGTTTAACTATAGCGGAACAAGCAATCCATTAGAAGAGTCAAGTAGAACATGAAATCTATTATCTTCTATGAATTAAAAAGTTTATCAACAGTTTTATCGCTGAGACTCGGCTTAATAAATAATCCACATCATCGAATCACCCCTGCACTACGGCTAAGGATATTCATTAATATCACGACCAGAAATGATATATGCACTACGGGCCAAGGATATTCGTGTTTTCACCGATGGTCATGATCATGCCAAAAACTGTCTATCAATGCACTACGGGCCAATGAGGACTTTTATCACATCATTTGTAACATTATGGTCATGATTATACTGAATAATTCCTGATCATAATCATACCAAGTCCATTTATGCACTACGGCCACAGATGACTTTCAACATAATATAAGCATGAGGATGATGACGTTGATATAAGAATTCAATTAAAAGAAAGCAAATGATAAATTTTTAAAGATTTATAATTTAATTTATCCAGAATACAATAACGTCCAAATTGTCAACATGATATTGCTTTGTGGAGTAAAATTCAAGAATCATATTGTAACAAAAATGATTTGGACTGAAAACGAATCAATTTTTATCATAAATAGTACCCCAGGTGAATAGTAACTGAGTGAATAGTACCCCATAAATAGTACTTCAAGAATAGTAACCCCGTGAATAGTACTCCGACATGAAAAAGTTAAAACTTATCAAGAATGCTCAGGATAATATTTCCATGAAAAGATAATGGATGAAGCGCAAATATCAAGGATATTCTACTAATTTCATGGAGTATAGAAGCCAAACCTTTAACAAAATGAGTATAGAATTCGAAATCTGAAACAAAATAATATTACTTACATACTACAAAGTATGGAAGAAAATATTATTTCAAGCGAATATTGAATAAAAATAACATCCATTACCTTAAAAAGAAGAGTATTCCAACTGGTATAACGGATATATTCTTGAAGAAAACTTTCACTGTTTTCTACGCTCAAAGCTTTCTTAAACTCTAAAAAAATACGCTCAAGATTATAGAAGAAGAATTCTCTGATTCTGGTGTGATTTTCAATTCTAACTAAGCATCCTATTTATAGGAGAATGGAAGGGGTACTGTTTTATCACGGATGCGATACGAAAATTCACGGAAAGCGAAAAAAATCTTCCGTCGTCCAAAATTTTCAAATTATTAATATAATATTTAATAAAATTAAATATATTCTATTTTTCATAACAAACAAAACTTATTATAATATATATATATATATATATATATATATATATATATTAACACATGTCTTTTAAAATTAACTCCACCCATGACAATTCCAAGACTTCTCCTCCTGACATTCATTTTTCAACATGTGGGCCCCACATGTGGCCCCCACATTTATTATATAAAATAATTTTCTACCGATTATTTTGAAAAATGGGTAAATGGAGGTCCGTAAAATTATCAAAATTTACCTCAAATACTTCATAAAAATCCCCTCAAAATTTTTAACAACCTTTATTCATATTATTATAACTTGCAATATTAACAACCAGATTATTTCAAGGAAAGAGGGGGCTTTCCAATAAGGATTTCTCCATATTGGCGCGCAATTAGATAATCAAACCTCTTTCCTCGACAGAACTTTCTAGACATTGTTACTTATGCATATAATAATTAGAATAATTTGTCATCTCAATTATTGATTTAATAATATATAAAATATTTACAATAATTGAATTAAATAACATGAGATACTACGCGACAATTATTGTAATAATAATTGAGTAAAACTGAGTGACTTCTCACGTAAGCATCAATAATCAATATCGTGTGCTACTATACAACCACACGTATTACTGTACGTTTAACACCGATTATTTCAACAGTTAACGATAAAACTTCCGCCGTTATTTTCATAAAAAGATATTTCTGTCGTTTTCTCATTCTGACAATAATTACGTTGTGGGGTCCACCAAAGATTGTGACGTCGTACAAATATTCCCTGTTAAAATAAATATTCCCCGACCAATCGAATATAATATAACAACTTGCGTACTTTGCAAAATTTATAAATACTATCCACAGCTATAACATTATATCAAATTCACTCCTTAATATTCAAAAATGATATTTATAGAAAATTCATCTTTATTCATAAAAGTTGGGGTCTTACAGTTAAACTGGAATAAAGGTGTAAAAATTAGAGTGATGCTTAGAGTGAAGTCGAAAGCCTAATTCTCCATTATTTGTTTGAAAATTCAGTTTTTAGTGTTTAATGATTGTTTGGTGATTTTAATCTTTCTAATAATTTTATTTATAAACTGGAATTTGATTGGTTTAATAAAATTAGAATTAATAGGAAAATTGGTAATTGTGAAATTAAATTCTTGCTAAGTCTATGAGGGAACGATACTCTACTTACTATTATATTACTTGTTGACCACATATACTTGCATGTTGTGCGTAATTAGATTTTACCAAACAAGTTTTTGGCGCCATTACCGGGGACTTTAGTATAGATTTTATCATTTTGCAATATCAGTTTAATTAGTCCAGTTTTACTTCAACGCTTTTGTTTTTGTTTTGTTCATCTTATTTCAGGTTTTTAAAGTTGGTTTATTCAAACTCGATCCAAAAATCCAGACTTGCTTCCTTTTGAGGACGATATTGAGAGAAGGTTTCAGAGGTTAAGTAAGTGGATCAAGGAAACAAGGGACGAATTCAAAAATTCTTACAAAGAAGAAGCAATGGCTGCCGAAGACTAGAAAGCGTTGAGGGGTTTTGCTACACCCAAGGTGACTGAGCTGCAGTCGAGTATCACCAGGCCTGCAATAGCTGCGAATACATTTGAAATCAAGCCTAGGATGATTCAAATTATCCAAAACTTGGTTCATTTTGGGGGACTTGCAAATGACGATCCTAACGAGCATTTGATCAGTTTTTTGGAAATATGTGACACTTTCTAGTTCAATGGGGTGTCGGATGAAGCAGTTAGACTTCGCTTGTTCCCATTCACTTTGCTGGACAAGGCGAAGAGTAGGTTACACTCTCTATCAGCGGGTTCGATAACGACATGGGATGACCTGGCTCAAAAATTTCTAGCAAAATTCTTCCCGCCAGCAAAAACTGCAAAGATGAGGAACGAAATTACCATGTTTGATCAGCAACATGGGGAGTCATTGTACGAGGCATAGAAGAGATACAAAGAATTGCTCAGAAAATGCCCACATCATGAATTGCCTAAGTGGTTACAGATGAATACATTTTACAACGGACTACATGGGAATCTCAGGACCAGAATTGACGCAGCGTTAGGGGGAGCTTTTATGGCAAAGAACTATGAGGAGGCATATCAGTTGATAGAGACAATGGCTGCTAACAACTATCAGTGGCCCACGACAAGAATGACACAACCTACAGTCGCTGGTCAACAATAACATCGTAAATTTCATCACTCTCCAAGAAGTTCGACGTTTGGTCAGGAGGACAGACACAGCAAGTTACGGTTATTTGTGAATTGTGCACGGGGGAACATCTGATGGATCACTGTGCAATCAACCCAGAGCCAGTACAATTTGTGGGTAGCTACAACAGAATTCCAACCAGCCTAATTTGTCATGGAATAACAATCAGAATCATCAATTCCCATGCCCGTCGTATCCCCAAGATTTTAGAATCAACAACCAGCAGCTCAACATCAAGAAAGGAAATCAGATTTAGAGGAGTTGTTATCAAAGTACATAACGAGCAACGAGGTAGCCATGAAAAATCAAGCAATGGCCATTAAAAACAATGAAATAGCCATCAAGAATTTAGAAAATCAGATGGGATAAATAGTTTTTGCTTTAAACAGCAGGCCTCAAGGAACGTTGCCGAGCGATACGGAAAAGAATCCAAAGGGAAATCACGAGCAGTGTAACGCTATTACGCTCAGGAGCGGTATGGAGTTGACTTCTAAATTGGATAAGAAATCCAGGACAGCAGAAGAATGTGAGGACGAAGAGAAGGAAATTGAAAAGAAATATACAAAGAAAATGGTAGAAAAAGAAGATAAACAAATTAAACTTACACCACATGCACCCTTTCCTCAAAGGCCAAAAAGTGACAAGTTGAAGAACCAGTTTTCGAAGTTTTTTGGATATATTCAAACAATTACACATTAATATTCTATTTGTCGAAGTACTTGAGCAGATGCCACATTACATCAAGTTCATGAAAGACATACTGTCAAAGAAACGCAAGGTCAATGACTTTGAAACAGTGGCATTGACCGAATAATGTAGTGCAATACTACAGAAAAAGTTTCCTCCTAAATTGAAAGATCCGAGGAGTTTTACAATTCATTGTGCAATTGGCAATCAAGATGTGGGGAGAGCTCTATGCGATCTAGGAGCGAGTATAAACCTTATGCCACTGTCCATTTATCGAAAGCTGGGGTTAAAGGAAGAAAAATCAACCAATATTAGTCTACAGCTCGCCGATAGATCATTAACATACCCATTAGGAATAGTTGAAGACGTATTGGTCAAAGTTGATTCATTGATCTTCCCAACAATTTTTGTGGTATTAGATTTTGAGGATGATAAAAACATCCCTATCATTTTGGGACGACCATTCCTGGCGACTGGACGAACACTTATTGACGTGCCTAACGGAGAACTAATTATGAAAGTGTTTGATCAGGTAGTTAAGGTGAAAGTGTTCAAGGAAATCCCAATCCTGACTGCCAAGGAAGAGTGCGAGTTGCTCAAGAAGTCTACACGCGTCAAGTTCAGGGATTGCAAAGAGGATAGTGGTCTTAAGGCATTAATCGAGGATAGAAAGTCAAATTCATCATCCAACATGCAAGTGAATGGACATGCAATACAACAATGTTGGTGTTATGCAATAAATAACATCATGTCGCGGATAGCCCAACCTATCCGGGATGAAACAGGGAGTAGTCAAGCTGAACGACTTAAAATCAAGCGCTAATTGGGAGGCAACCCAATCGTACTTTTATTTTTCATATTTTTAATCATAACTGTCAAATTATAGTTTAGCATAATTAGTGATATATAATAAGTTCATTAAGTAGTTATTATATTAAATGAGTCCTATTAAGCTCCCAACCATGCTCGGAATGATCAACAATCTACTCACGTATATGTTTCATGGCTTGCAGCATATTTAAATACTCATTAAGTGGAGTAACATTAAAGAAAAGAAGAGGACATAGCTCAGTTTGCAGAGTACATGCCCGCTTGGGCGGGCCCCTAAAGCACTAAACACCCCGCCGGGGCGGGGGTCCCCCAAGTCCAATAACAGATTGTATGCCCGCTGGGGCGAGCTTCTTTAGCCTTGTACCCCCCGTCGGGGCGGGGGTCCTGGAATTTGTATAGGCCGTTTTGGCAGTTACTTCCCACTTCATATCTCCACTACTTCTCATCCCCCACAGCTCTCAATCCATTATACCCACTCTCTCACGAATGAGGTAATTGTAACTCTATTACCCTACTACATTACATTGCCCACTACTTCAATCCATCAATCCATTAATCCTAACTTTCTCCATCACACCACCTCTATATAACCATATCCTCTTGACCCAAGTTCACCACATCCTTCCATCTACATCTCCAAAAGCTATGAATTAAGTAAATTACTGAGGAAAGTGTATAGCAATTGAGTGTGAGTCACAATTGAACTGGTTCTTCATCTTCTCTCACCATAATTGCCACAAAGATCATCAAGTTTTGGGGGATTACATCACTGTGCACACCAAGTGTTTGACAGTTTGTGTGAACCAAGTTTGGGGGGAAATATTGTTGTCTAAGCTTCCAGAATTCAATGGCGTCTCAACCCGCATCAAAATGACAAATAGGAGGAAGTTCAAGACCCGCACAACCGACACGGACCTTCGACCTACGAAAATTCGTTAGTGTCGCCGCCGCCGACCGATATGACTACATGTCTACAAAAGCACTCACACCAAAGCGGGGGTTGGCACCAGACCATGTCGATGGTGAGATGATGCAACAGATTTATCAGAAAGGATGGAACAAATTCACGGAGGAGCCCAAGGCCGCTGTGGTAAATGTGGTTTGAGAATTTTATGTTAACGCCGAGGACAAGGCACCTTTCAATGCTTTTGTGTGGAGTAGATTGGTCTCATTCAGTGTCGATGCCATCAACATGTAATATCATTTGTGCGTGCGTCGACAATGCCAATATGCTCACTTGCGTGATTTTGATCCTGACTTTGAGGCGGTTCTCAAAGAAATGACTAAGCCGGGAACAACATGGATAAAGGGTTGAAAAGGAGGCACAGTTTTTCACAGCAAGGATCTCAGTCGGTATGGTAAGATATGGTATGCCTTTTTATGTGCTAAACTGTTTCCATCCACGCACACCTCTGATGTGACCAAGGAGAAGGCACTACTTCTATATGCAATTGTGCAAGACTTCATCATCGACGTCGGAGCCATAATCAGTTTTTCCATTCGCCGATGCCTACGGGTAATTTTTCGGGCGGCTTACCACACCCAAATATGGGTTGTATTGCCAAACAGGTGTTTGATGGTCTGATGATGAACCCACTCAAATGCCGCTACAGCTACTAGATTCCAGAATGATACCACAGTATTCGATGTGGGCTAGAGGTGAATCACATCCTCGAGGGTTAGGTTTTGTATTTCCATCAGCTTTGGAGGACGAAGCTGACATTCAAGACACCTCGGATGATGAGGATGAGACTATGGGAGAGTAAGGAACTAAGGTGACACCATCTTCTGACGCCATATCTATCCCTCAGTTTCTTGCATTTCAGCCACAAATGGAGGAGCGCAACTAGGCAACACGAAGGGAGATGGGGCGGCTCGCAGTGAGACAAGACCATATATTTGATGCAATAAACCTGTCCTTCTCATCATTGAACACGACGCTCCAAAGCTTCAATCCCTGCCCAGTTTCTATACCAGCTACCGGGTCAAATGCCATGCTTTCCACCAAGTGATTCGGAGGAAGAAGAAGAACACAACACACCACCACCCCAGGCCTAAAGTGATTACAAGGAAGTCCTCAGATTTTAACTGCTAAATCTATCCAATGAGGGCATTGTAATTTTTAAGTTTGGGGGAGTTAGATTTTATTTTACATTATTTGTTTGCATGCTTTAGTAGTGTTGCATTTGTAGTGCATGTTAGTTTAAGGATTTGTGATGTTGTATTCATATAATCATATAATTGCATACTAGCTTAGGTCCATAATTAGTTTTGTTAATTTTGCAATTTTGCTATGTTGCATCTTGTTATGTTATGTCATATATATAAAAAAAATAAAAAAAATTAATTAGAATTGTGTTGTGTTGCATATATTCAGTAGTGTTGTAGTTCATTTTATTGTGGCCAATGATGAAATTAGAGGTTAAGTTGACAAATACATCACTGATTATTAGAACCTTGATGTAGGTTCTGTTATGATTTGGATCTTATTCTTGTTTGAAAATGGTATAAATCGGTTAAAACGCTAATAACATATGTGTCGATTGAGTATTTTAAATTGATACATAAATAGTTTCAAAAGGATAATGCTAGTATAAATAAAAGAATGACAAGAATAGGCAGTGAATACGACAAATTAGGCAAGAATCTAAGTTTGGGGGAAAAGTAGGGTATATAAGCTTCAAAAAAAGAAAAAATAAAGAAAATAAAAGCTAGTTGAGTCTTGTGGTGAGTTGTGAAGAAATAATCCCCATAAACACAGGTGTGAGATGCAGCGTAAAACGCACTCACCAACCATCTATCTAAAAATCTAAAAAAAGAAAGAAAGAAAAGAAAAATAAAGAGAAGTAGGGAAATAAAGGCAAAGAGCTCCCATCAATGAAAAAAAAGATCATGAATACCCTATTCGGACCCCTATTCTTGGTAAATGTTTGCTTTTAGTTGGAACTTGTTTGTTTTTAAAATTTTTGAGTTTATTCTGTATGATTCCTAATAAGAGATTGGTTATGTGTTGAATTTGAATTAATATCAGTTAGCATAGATGTTGATCACACACACACTATATTAGTGATGACAGTATAAGATTCAAGGATTGATAAGAAGTTATTGATTGGTTTTAATATGAAGTGTTGTAATGTTTGCTTGATTTTTCTGAGGCCAAAGGAATAAATTGGATTATGTGATACTGTTGGATTCGTAGACAGATAATTAGATACAGTACATCTCATTGCATTGCATTGCATAGCATGTAGTTTGTTTTGTGCTCGAGGACTAGCACGGTTTAAGTTTGAGGGATTTTGATAAGTGGATTTTATATCCACGAATCGATGCTCATTTCAAGCTTAATCATTTTTAATTCCTTGCTTTCATGTGCATTTGTACTTGTTTATTGTTATTTTTATTTGTAGGATTGTTGGTTGGCAAGCTACAAAAGAAGGGAGTCATTTGGAGCAATTTTGGAAGCAAGCATGAAATTCAAGCATGTCATGAAGTAGAATACACCCCCGCCGGGGCGGGCCTTTTTTACCTTTACACCCCCGCTGGGGCGGGGGATCTTCATTCCAATTAGCAGTGGCCTAGCCCACGGGGGCGGGCATTTCCTGTGCACATACCCCCGCCGGGTCGGGGGGTCCCAAATTTTAGCTCTCCTATCGTACCTCGACACTGCTGGAACATGGATTGTGGGACTTGGATATCTTTGGGACTCTGATTAGCATGGGATTTCGGCCAGAACTTAGTGGTTGGATATATATTTCTCAACAAACAACGAAATCAGTGTCATGCAAAGCAATTAACGAAGATTAATTACAGAATTTCATATTGAGCAACGGAGTGAAGATTTTGAAGAACGATCATATCGATTACGGATAAAGGCTAAAGTGAAGGGTGTTCTGCATTATTCTTCTACTTTAGTTTATATTTGTAATTGAGAAGATGTTATCTTTAATTTATTCAGTTATTATTTCGTTTATTATGAACTAATTACTTTTTAGGCTTAAGACATATCTTTAAGTGGAACGATGATTATGTAATCTTTGATTTCAGTTTAATAAGTTATTATCCGGTTTATCTATATTAATTTGAGCGTGAATTTATGAATTGCATGATCAATGATTCTTTGTGGACTTGTATGAACTCGAGAGATGAAATACGAGACTAGACTTAATTAATATAGCATGTGTTCTTGATTTATGTGAATGAACAGAATCTTGATGAATGTTAGGGTAGAGATATGCTTAACATCGCATGTAATCAGATAGAGAGCTTGAACTTCAACCTTCTTTAATTGTAATTCACATAGAGATATAGTGAGTTAGCTGATTAAGGTGTTTAACGTAATTCTATCTTAATTGTGGATTTGGGTTAATACGGTATTAGTGCATCGAGAGGTGGTTAGTGCTACATACGTGTTTTTGATTAATAAACCGAGATAGTGAGTTAAATAGGAATAAAGGTGTAAAAATCAGAGTGATGCTTAGAGTGAAGTCGAAAGCCTAATTCTCCATTATTTGTTTGAAAATTCAGTTTTTAGTGTTTATTGATTGTTTGATGATTTTAATCTTTCTAATACTTTTATTTATAAATTGGAAACTGATTGGTTTAATAAAATTAGGATTAATAGGAAATTGGTAATTATGAAATTAAATTCTTGTTAAGTCTCTGAGGGAACGATACTCTACTTACTATTATATTACTTGTTGACCATGTATACTTGCGTGATGTGCGTAATTAGATTTTACCCAACAATGATCATAACCATTGATGATTACACGAATATCCTTGGCCCGTAGTGCAAGGATAATTCATGGACGTGACACTAATGAATATCCGTGGCCCGTAGTGCAGGGATGATTCGATGATGTGACTTATTTATTAAGTTGAGTCACAGCGATAAAATTGATGATAAACTGTTTAAATCTTAGAAGATATTAGATATCATGATCTACTTGACTCTTCTAATGGATTGCTTGTTCCGCTGCAGTCAAACTTGATGTTTATTGTATTTTATCAGCTTAACACTGTTGAAGGCTAACGATAATATATTCTGCATTATCTTAGTCCTAATATTTCTTATTGGGCTAGTTGAGCTCACTCTTTTCCTTTCATTATTCTCTTCAGGAAATGAGAACATAGTCGGGATTTGTCGGGAAATAGAATGATGGTCCGAGATGGCTGCTTTAGTAATCCTCACTATTTAGTGTGATAATAAATGTAATGAGGATTAAATTTGAGTTTGGATATTTTCTATGAGACAATATTCGTGTAAAAACTCTCAACTAATGTTGTATAATTAAGTTTGTATTTGTATTCAGTACCATGTATTTGGCGACCCAAGATGGGTGATGTATACTTGTTTTAGGGGCGTCACAGTTGGTAGCAAAGCTAAGGGATATGATCACTGGTTGAGATGTGAGACTAGAACTAGGAGGGGAGAGACGGGTAATTCCTTCGCTAGTATGACCTACCTAAGTTTATTTGTTATTTAATTGGTCGGTCAGAGTATAGGGATAATATGTGGTATGTCAATTAACCCTTGTTTTGTGACAGTGTTTGAAAATGGCATCTAAAAATGTCGAGATAAGCAATGAAACACATGAGACAATTGAGTCTCCAACGATCAATACCCAGGTTAATGTGCATCAGGAAGGCAATAATCCTCGTGTAAACAACAACACCGACCAAATGACAAACGATGGTATATTTTGGAACTTTTTTTGAATTTATACAAAACCAAACGAGAGAGACTCATGTTCAAAATACAGGTGGAAACACTGGCAACCTATGGCTGGTCACCGCTACGCAGTTCAAGGAGCTAGGACCACCGGAGTTTTTGGGAAAGCCAAAACCACTTAAGGCGGAGACGTGGATAAAGAAGATCACCAAGATATTTGATGTCTTCGAATGCTTCGAGGAGCAAAAGGTTCCTTTTTCACCTTTATGTTACGTGAAGAGGCAGATTACTGGTGGGAATCTATAAAACGTACCCAGCCTACCGCACTCAATATGTCTTGGGAGAAGTTCCAAGAATTGTTCAATGACAAGTACTTTCCCAAAAGTATTCGTCACAAGAAGGAGGTTGAATTCATCAAGCTGGAGCAAAACAATATGACCGTATCGCAGTACGATGCTAAATTTGCGAAGTTATCTCGGTTTGCATCCCATTTGGTAGATAATGAGGAGCGAATGATGCAAATATTTCTGCGAGGTTTGAAACCTAAAATACGTCAATACCTCATTTCTCACAAACTTTGTTTATATTCAGATGTTGTGAATAAGGCTCAGTTATTAGAGCGCGATAATGACTCAGCCCAACCAAAAGGTAACGACCAACAACATGATAATAATCGTACTGGTGGCAATGACCATCGGAACAACGATAACCATCGTGGAGGAAATTATCATACCAAAAATGGTAACCACTTCTGTGGTAATCGTGGCCAAAATAATGGGTAAGGTGAACTAAGTGAGAACAATTTCAAGAAGAGAAGGCTCAACAATGATGGAAAGACAGCAGCACCAGCACCCATTTTCAAGGAAGGAGAACGATCACCGATCGTATGCTTCAAATACGGAGGGGAGGGACAATTCAGCCCAAACTGGACGATGTAGTCCAAAGCGTGTTACAATTGCGAAAGAGAAAGTCACCTAGCTCGATTTTGTCGTGTAGTGAAGTCAAGTCCAGCTAAGATGGCGACGCCAAAGGATGCTCCAAACAAGTCAAAATTTGTAGTTTAAGAGAGAGAGTTTTTTTGACGAGGAACCCGAACGAAGTTATCACGGGTAAGCTAATCATAAACTCTTGCGAAGTCTATACCTTATTTAATAACGGCTCTACCCATTCTTTTATTTCTCCTACTTGCGCTCAATGTTTAAATTTAACTTCGAAGAAATTAGACTTCGTCTTATCTGCTGAACATTCATTGGGAGAAACCTTCGTTACATCCACTGTTTATAAATCCTATTTGATTCAAATCGACACTTTCACGTTACCTGTCGATCTTATCTCTTTGAAAATACTTGCATTCGATGTGATTTTAGGGATTGATTGGTTAACTACTCATCATTCAAAAATTGATTGTTTTGGTAAGGTTGTTAGCTTTCATACTCCTCACCAACCTATTATGCAAATTCAAGCAACCAGACCATTAAAGTCAATCACTGTCACATCAAGCCATAAAGCTATTCGTTTATTGAAACACAGATGTCAAGCTTTCTTAGCCAATGTCACAGATTTAAACAAAAATACGTCAGATTTGAATGATATTTTTATTGTTAATAAATTTCCTGACGTATTCCCCGAAGAACTTCCTAGCCTACCCCAGAGCGTGAATTCAAATTTTGTATCGACCTTGAACCTGGTACAAAACCCTTAAATATTTCTTCACCCAGAACGAACGTAACATGTGCCAAAGACATTGGCTGAGCTGTTGAAAGGTTACGATAATACCATTCAATACCATCCTAGAAAAGTGAATGTGGTAGCTGACGCGTTGAGTGGAAGATCGTATGTGTGACAACCCAAGAATTTGGACAATTTATGAAAATGTTAAATGATTGATTTAAGGTCAAATAATAGACCTAGACAGAAGATAAGTGTATGCGTTTGGTGTTATTGGGATTGAATTTTAAGGATTTCAAAATTCGGTAAAGGAAATAGGTGAATTATTCAGGATTAAGGATTTATGAGAATATGTTTTGTGTTTATGGTTATGTATGTGTTCAGAATGTGGTTAAGGGTCAAGGGTTGACCAGATTAATTATATATGTGTCAAACCCTAAGTATATATTAAGAACATCAATGTTCTGTTAGAAAACCCTAAAGTCTGATGAGAAACCCTAGAATCGGTTCTGGAAACCCTAGTTTCAGTTCCGGGAATCCGAAACACTAAAATCATGATATGAATATGGTGATTAAGTTAGAAAACCCTAACGATATGTTCAGAAACCCTAATTTGGGAAATCAAAGGCTAAATATAATGGCTTATGTATTTTGATAATATATTAGAGATAACCCTAATTGCTAAATTAGAAACTCTAATGCTATGTATAAAATCCTAAGGATTAATAGTTATGTGAGTAATGAATATGAACATTATGTGATGGTTTATCTTTGTTTATTATATAAACAAACAAAAGAAACTAGTGAAACCCTAAATATATATTAGGAATGAAGGATTTAATAACTTAAGGGTTATGGAAAAAGAGAATTGTGGTATTTATAATATATACTAATTTTAAGATATTTATTTTATATATCTCAAATGATTAATTTTATAACCTAATTATAGCAAGTCTAATTGGGTTAAGGAAATAAGTGGGCATGAGTAAGGATTTGTGTTATAATTGAGGAAGTAATAATTAAATGAATTGGGTTGGATAAGAATTTAAGGTATTGGATTATGTATATTTTAGAGGCCAAACAATACAAACCCCTTTGGAATTACTCAATTAGGTTGAATATTGAACAAGTTATGGGATTTCTCTCAAACTACACAAAGGTAATAAAAACTGTTAGAATGACAGTTTGTAACAGCCACTTCCGGGCTAATTTCCGGGAGCTTAACATGTCCAAATATGGATTGTGATAGATGAAAATTGTATATCGGAAAGATAAGAATCCAACAAAATTGACGGATCATTAATCGGAGTTATAGATTTAATTTTATTTAAGATTTAGTAAAGGACTTCAAAACTGCAAATAGCCAAAAAGTTGCTGCCCATATTTTTGCGAGGGCTGTTTCGGCAACTTAAATTGTGAAATAAATTCTGGCCTTTAGGTAAATAAAAATATAAGGTATTATGTAGCTCGTGTACAAAAATGAGCTGATTCCGAGCTAAAACGACCAAGTTATGACCGTTCTAATTTTTGTGATTTTCCAACGGAAATCGCTATAAACAGAGTTCTACAACTCCGATTGCCACGAAATTTAAAATGGAGCATCACGTTAACATATATAATGTTATGCCAAGAGATGGGAATGTTTGGAGTTAAGCACGAGGTAGCTAATTTCTTAAGCTACGCACTAGAAATGATTTTTGAAAAAATACTAAATGAAGTTAGAAAATTATGAAAAAATATTTTTTGTGTATGAAATACATGTATATATGTTTGGCCAAAGGATTAGAAAATAATAAACTGATTTGGTATTTTTGTAAAATGGATATAGAATTCAGCTTGATGGATTGTGTAATTTGTGAATCCAGTTTGCTGGATTAGAAAATCTGATGAATACAGCTTGTTGGATTGAAAAGAAGTTGACTGAATTGATGGATTGGTGAATCCAAATTGCTGAATTAGAAATTTGGTTGCTAGATTTAGAATCCAGGTTGCTGGATTAGTATTTAACTTACTAAGTGTTAGCGAATAACTTATGAAATGAAAAAGGCGAGTGTTAAATCATATAAATGTGATTCTAAGTAATTGTTAAGTGCTTAGGCAGAGTTTAATTGAACTTAAACTCGATATTTATTCCGACTAGATCGTCGGGATGTTAAAATTGTGTCGGTTTCAACTCAAACATAATAGTCTAACCCGATACGAAGTTTTATGTGCTGTATAGACTTATAAGATTATGTGTTATGTGTTTAGGTTATCCTGTGTATATATATATATAACAGTATTATATTGTGATGATATTATTCTAATATTGGAGACCTATATTACTAATATTAGGTCTTCGGGTAAAGCGATATAAATTGCGTTGCGGTAATCAACGGTTCAGGCAAGTTTCTTTGTACTTAACTCTAATAAGAGTATTTTATTCAAGCTTATGGTTAATCATTGCTGATTGCCATGAAAATTGTACTCTGTACATCTTGCATGTATAAGTCAGGTATGAAAGGCTAATCACCTTCATTACCAGTTGGTTCAGAAATGTTTGTTCATGTTTAAAACCTGTTCAGTCAAAAAATTTGTTCGTGCTAGTTCTCAATTATATTGATGAATTATAGCAAGCTCATTATTCATACTCTTCAATCATGATATATCGTTATATTGTTGTATATAAACTTGCTGGGCAACTTTCGTGCTCACCCTTGCTATATCATGATAAAACATTGCAGATAAGGCGAATGCGTTCGGATACAGAAAAAGATTAATGCCAAGTTCAGCTTGGGATAAAATGTGCGGCTATTTTGTAATAGTATAGTTTGATAAATGTGTTAGAAAATTTATGAATTATGTTTAAGTTAAGGTTACTCGACCTTGGGGTAATGTGTAATGTGTAATGTATAAATAATTTATGTTTATATCTTCCGCAAATAGTGATAGAAATAGCATACCGAGTCCGCGGCGATTCGGGGCCCGGATTCGGGGCTATCACAGTTGGTATCAAAGTTGTTAGTTATGAAGCTTAGGTAGTAATACCTGAGACAAATAACCGCAGTGATTAGGATTAAGTACTAACTCAAGTCAAGTTAGTGTGTCGGTAAGATTCAAAGATGAATCTCGGCGAGTGTAAAGACACAGAGTTCCCTAACTCTAATAATAAAGTTGAACAGTAATGGTGAATAGATCGAGTCTAAAGGACTGAAAGTGCAGGGATAGAAGATCGTAAAACAAAACGATCAAGGCATAGAAATAAATCGTAATATATACGATAAGATCACCCCGTGATCTAATAAGGTTATGATATGGGAAAAGAATCAATCTGATGATTGGAAAGTTACAGCAAGATGTGTGTAAGTTGTACTATGAAATTGTACTATGAAAACTCATGAAAGAGTTATGGATTATGAATACGGATTAAATGAAATTCATATTGAGAAGGGGGTTAAGATTAGGTGGGGATTTCAATGAGGACTTATGTCGGCAGCTGAGTTATATGATTCCTTGTATGGGCGGGGAATTTGTAATTGGTTTTAGAATCACTTAGCTTCCTGGTCGATGTAGTGGTTAGGTTGATCAATTCTTTGTATGGGCGGGGAATTGGCCGCTTAGCTTCCTATATTGATTAGTGGCCGAGTTTGGTTTGACAACCACTTAGTTTCTGGCATTGATAATCATTGAAATGTTGTGTTGCGATATTTGTTATATGCAGGTTAAGAGGGTGATTCCTTTCTCATGTATATAACAAATAGATAAGTCATAGGTAGAGTACATAGGGTTAAGTGCGAGTTCTTAAACTCATACTTATGTGACATTCTTGACTAATAGTTATATGAAATGTTTATGGACCCCTCAGCGAATGGACGCCAAAGGTCTGTCTAAGAAAGTTCTTAAACTCATATAATTGTGGTCAGGTTATGAACTCATAAGTGTGGCTTTATGAACTGGGTATAGTTGTGTGTGAATGGAGTTTTAAGGATTATATGAACAGATAGATTGTTAAGCAAATGATCATTAGTGGAGACTTAGGTTTTCCTAAACCCTAGCTATGCTAAACTTCAAATTTTTGACATCAAGCTAAATACGCACTATGTGCCTTTTAAAAAAAATTGTTTTTATTTATCACTTATGTACCATGTAACCTGGTCCAGATATGATAAAAATGATGGAGTTATCAATGCAGAATTACTTGGTGCTGGATGTGATCTAAGGATCGTCAACTCACTACAGTATGATATAGTATAACAAAGTCACAAAATGACGAAATCCTCAACGGACTGTTAAATACAGTGCGGCATCATGACATCATTCTAAAAAAATGTTTTCAAAAACTCCAAGTGTTTATTGAAAGAAATTTCCTGAACCAAATTGTTTTGCTGCGGAATCAAATAAGACTGAGGTAAGAAATTTTGTGCGCCTAAGGCGGATAAGAGGAACAAATTGTTCCGACCAGCAGTACTTGGCCAGTACAGGGCATAACGGGCTAATCACCCTTTTTGTCCGTAAGTTATGACGGTTTGCGGATGAATTTCCATAAAACCTTTGCGAAAATGACAAACAAACAGTCTATACGATTCCTCAGCACAGTTTTAAAATTTTTACCCTTGTGATTGGTGTATTGGGTAGCATGTGATGATAAGTGTGAATGATGTAAGCTGTATGGTGTAAGGTGTAAGGTGAATTTCGGGGACGAAATTCTTATAAGGAGGGGTGAATGTGACAACCCAAGAATTTGGACAATTTATGAAAATGTTAAATGATTGATTTAAGGTCAAATAATAGACCTAGACAGAAGATAAGTGTATGCGTTTGGTGTTATTGGGATTGAATTTTGAGGATTTCAAAATTCGGTAAAGGAAATAGGTGAATTATTCAGGATTAAGGATTTATGAGAATATGTTTTGTGTTTATGGTTATGTATGTGTTCAGAATGTGGTTAAGGGCCAAGGGTTGACCAGATTAATTATATATGTGTCAAACCCTAAGTATATATTAAGAACATCAATGTTCTGTTAGAAAACCCTAACGTCTGATGAGAAACCCTAGAATCGGTTCTGGAAATCCTAGTTTCAGTTTCGGTAATCCGAAACACTAAAATCATGATATGAATATGGTGATTAAGTTAGAAAACCCTAACGATATGTTCAAAAACCCTAATTTGGGAAATCAAAGGCTAAATATAATGGCTTATGTATTTTGATAATATATTAGAGATAACCCTAATTGCTAAATTAGACACTCTAATGCTATGTATAAAATCCTAAGGATTAATAGTTATGTGAGTGATGAATATGAACATTATGTGATGGTTTATCTTTGTTTATTATATAAACAAACAAAAGAAACTAGTGAAACCCTAAATATATATTAGGAATGAAGGATTTAATAACTTAAGGGTTATGAAAAAAGAGAATTGTGGTATTTAGAATATATACTAATTTTAAGATATTTATTTTATATATCTCAAATGATTAATTTTATAACTTAATTATAGCAAGTCTAATTGGGTTAAGGAAATAAGTGGGCATGAGTAAGGATTTGTGTTATAATTGAGGAAGTAAAAACCCTAATTAAATGAATTGGGTTGGATTAAGAATTTAAGGTATTGGATTATGTATATTTTAGAGGCCCAAGCAATACATTAATTGAGTGGCTCAAATATTTTTATTGTTAAGCCCAAAAGATTTAAGAAGTGGCCCAAATTTGGAGCTCAATTGAAGGAAGGGCATAATGGACATTTAGTTATATTAATATTGTTGGACTATGATTGATTTACATGGCCTAAAGAATTAAATTTTTATGTTCAATGAGTTAATTTTGGAAAGCCCAAAACATTAAAGGAATGGCTCAACTTTTGTCCCAAGTGGGAGAGGACTTTTTGGACATTTAGTAAATCAAATAAGCATTAAAAGAAAGCATTAAAGGAGATTAATTTTTGGGCAAGTAAATGGCCAAGTGGCCGGCCATGATAAGAAAAAAGGAGGGGGAGATGAATATGATGGTGATTTGCTTTAGTTGGTAAACAACTCTCACCAACTTCTCTTATGTGTCATTTTTTAGTTTGTCCAACACTTATGTTTTTCTTGCAAGCAATCCTTAGCAATCATGTACAAGAGAAAGAGAGAGTAAGGCTTGGCTGGATGAACAAGAAGAGAAGGAGAGTGGATATAGATAATGAGATAATCCACATCTAATAAAAAGTATAGCTTATTTTTCTCTTTCATCTCACTTCCTAGTTAGCTAGCAAAAACTAAATAGAGAGAAAGAGAGAGAAGAGAGGCATGTTCGGAAGCCACAATGAGAAGATGGAGGGGAGTTTTTGGTGAGATATTAAAGCTATATAATCAAGCTAAGAAGAAGAAGAAGGTCTAGCAAGAAATCAAAGGTATAAAATTTCCTAAACTCAAAACTCTAGTTAGTTTATGTGTTTTGTGATGGTTGTTTTAGACCAAGGGTTGAACTTATGATTTTGAATCATATGAGGGTAGGTCTACATGATATATGATATTTTATGGTTAGATCTTGCCATTTTTAGGATTGATGAGCTTGAACAAAGAAGAAGAACCAAAACAGTTTTTAAAAAATGAATTAGCAGACTTCTGCCCTAAACAGAAAATTCCAGATTTGTTAGGATGCTCTAAAAATTCTGGACTTGTGATATGTTGTAGTACACTTTATAAGATTTCCATAGACTCCAGAACGGACTAATTCCGACTCCGGATGAAGTAGTTACGATGTTCGGAAGAAGCATAATCAAAACTGCGAAAACAAATTTTTTTTGAGAAACCAAACATGATGTGGAAATGACCTTATCTCTCATTATACTTTGAATTTTTGAGTATGGTCAATTTGTGGAGCTAGATATATGTGTTAAGGATAAAATCCCTTTGGAATTACTCAATTAGGTTGAATATTGAACAAGTTATGGGATTTCTCCCAAACTACACAAAGGTAATAAAAACTGTTAGAATGACAGTTTGTAACAGCCACTTCCGGGCTAATTTCCGGGAGCTTAACATGTCCAAATATGGATTGTGATAGATGAAAATTGTATATCGGAAAGATAAGAATCCAAAAAAATTGACGGATCATTAATCGGAGTTATAGATTTAATTTTATTTAAGATTTAGTAAAGGACTCCAAAACTGCAAATAGCCAAAAAGTTGCTGCCCATATTTTTGCGAGGGCTGTTTCGGCAACTTAAATTACAAAATAAATTCTGGCCTTTAGGTAAATAAAAATATAAGGTATTATGTAGCTCGTGTGCAAAAATGAGCTGATTCCGAGCTAAAACGACCAAGTTAACCGTTCTAATTTTTGTGATTTTCCAACGGAAATCGCTATAAACGGAGTTCTACAACTCCGATTGCCACGAAATTTAAAATGGAGCATCACGTTAACATATATAATGTTATGCCAAGAGATGGGAATGTTTGGAGTTAAGCACGAGGTAGCTAATTTCTTAAGCTACGCACTAGAAATGATTTTTGAAAAAATACTAAATGAAGTTAGAAAATTATGAAAAAATATTTTTTGTGTATGAAATACATGTATATATGTTTGGCCAAAGGATTAGAAAATAATAAACTGATTTGGTATTTTTGTAAAACGGATATAGAATTCAGCTTGCTGGATTGTGTAATTTGTGAATCCAGTTTGCTGGATTAGAAAATCTGATGAATACAGCTTGCTGGATTGAAAAGAAGTTGACTGAATTGATGGATTAGTGAATCCAGATTGCTGAATTAGAAATTTGGTTGCTAGATTTAGAATCCAGGTTGCTGGATTAGTATTTAACTTACTGAGTGTTAGCGAATAACTTATGAAATGAAAAAGACGAGTGTTAAATCATATAAATGTGATTCTAAATAATTGTTAAGTGCTTAGGCAGAGTTTAATTGAACTTAAACTCGATATTTATTCCGACTAGACCGTCGGAATGTTAAAATTATGTCGGTTTCAACTCAAACATAATAGTCTAACCCGAAACGAAGTTTTATGTGCTGTATAGACTTATAAGATTATGTGTTATGTGTTTAGGTTATCCTGTATATATATATAACAGTATTATATTGTGATGATATTATTCTAATATTGGAGACCTATATTACTAATATTAGGTCTTCGGGTAAAGCGATATAAATTGTGTTGCGGTAATCAACGGTTCAGGCAAGTTTCTTTGTACTTAACTCTAATAAGAGTATTTTATTCAAGCTTATGGTTAATCATTGCTGATTGCCATGAAAATTGTACTCTGTACATCTTGCATGTATAAGTCAGGTATGAAAGGCTGATCACTTTCATTACCAGTTGGTTCAGAAATGTTTGTTCATGTTTAAAACCTGTTCAGTCAAAAAATTTGTTCGTGCTAGTTCTCAATTATATTGATGAATTATAGCAAGCTCATTATTCATACTCTTCAATCATGATATATCGTTATTTTGTTGTATATAAACTTGTTGGGCAACTTTCATGGTCACCCTTGCTATATCATGATAAAACATTGCAGATAAAGTGAATGCGTTCGGATACAGAAAAAGATTAATGCCAAGTTCAGCTTGGGATAAAATGTGCGGCTATTTTGTAATAGTATAGTTTAATAAATGTGTTAGAAAATTTATGAATTGTGTTTAAGTTAAGGTTACTCGACCTTGGGGTAATGTGTAAAGTGTAATGTATAAACAATTTATGTTTATATCTTCCGCAAATAGTGATAGAAATGGCGTACCGAGTCCGCGGCGATTCGGGGCCCGGATTCGAGGCTATCATAGTATGCGTTTACGAGTGCGATATTGTTAATACAAAGACCCATTTTGTACGACTTACAAAAGATGAAGATAGAGTTAAAGACTCCAAGAACCTACGTGAAGATAGCGAATATACGATTAGAATCAACTTTAATCAATAAAGTTAAAGCCGCTCAAGCTATAGACTCCGAACTGATGAATGTGAAGAAGAAGGTTCAAGAAGGCGTTATTCTAGAAGCAAGAGTCGATGAAGTGAGGAAAGCTCAAACCCTCAATTTATTGGTCCATTTAAAATCCTCAATCGAGTAGGAACTATGGCCTATAGACTCACTTTACCGCCAAGTATGTCGCGTGTTCATAACGTTTTCCACATATCGATGTTATGTAAATATGTGGACGACCCGAACCATGTTATTGAATTAGAACCAGACAAGATAGCCGAAGATTTAACGTATGAGGAGGTACCTGTCAAGATCTTGGATAAGAAGGAGCATATTCCACGCTCCAAGGTTATACCTCAAGTCAAAGTTTTGTGGAGAAACCACGATGTTGAGGAAATGACATGGGAGTTAGAATCTGAAATGAAATCAAGGTATCATCACATCTTCGATATACCAGGTACGTACGTAAATTTCGAGGGCAAAATTTCATAAGGAAGGGAGATTGTAAGACCCCGAATTTTATGAAATAAAAGTATTCAATTTTTTTATAATTATTATTTTATTTAGTAAATGGTTAAATTGATAAAGGGTTAAAGTTAAGGGTGATATGTGAAAATTTTGCAAAGTAAGCAAGTTGATATAAAATATTAGATTGGTCAGGGAATATTCATTTTAATAGGGAATATTCGTACGATGGCACAATCATTGGTGGACCTCACAACGGAATAACTTTCGGAGTTAGAAAACGACAGAAATATCTTTTTATAAAAATAACGGCGAAAGTTTTACCGTTAACTATTGAAATACCCGGTGGTAAAAGTACAGTAATACGTGTGGTTTCATAGTAGCACGCGGTATTGATTATTGATGCTTACGTAAGAAGCCACTCAGTTTATTCAATTATTGCTATAGTAGTTGCTGCATAATATCTCTCATATTATTGATTCAATTATTGTCACAGTATCATCTGCATAATATTTTATATTATTAAATCAATAATTGAGACGACAAAGTTATTCATATTATTATTGGCAATATTGACGATGTCTAGAAAGTTTTGTCGAGGAGAGGTTTGGTCGCCTAATTGCGCGCCAATAGGGAGAAATCCTTATCGGAAAGCCCCCTCTTTCTTGGGAATGATCTGGTTGTTAAATATTATGAGTTATAATATTAATGATGAATAATTGTTAATATATTAAAAATGTGTTTATTGAAGATAAGTGAATTACAAAAGTTAGAGGGGAATAATGTAAACTTGGAAAACTTTAGGATACCAAAGTGTAATAAGTAAATTAATCTGGATCATTGATGGTGGTTTTAATAGCAAATCAATTTGGACCATTGATGGTGGTTTTAATAGTAAATCAATCCGGACCATTAATGGTGATTTTAATAGTAAATTAATATGGACCGTCAGTGGTGATTTTAATAGTAAATCAATATGGACCGTCGGTGGTGGTTTTAATAGTAAATCAATCTGGACTGTCGGTGGTGATTTTAATAGTAAATCAATCTGGACCGCAGGTGGTGGTTTTAATAAATCAATCTGGACCGTTGGTTGTGGTTTTAATAGTAAATCAATATGGATCGTCGGTTGTGGTTTTAATAGTAATCAATATGGACCGTCTATTTTAATAGTAAATCAATCTGGACTGCCCGTGAATTAGTTACTATTTAGTCTATTTTCCTATAAATAGAAGCTTAATTCTTCTTTCATTCTCACCAATTCACTAAGACTCATAAGAGAAGCTATAGAGAGAAAGATGAAGAGTATTAGGTTACTTCACTATTGCAGTATCCAGTCTTCTACTAAGGTAAGGGATATTATTTGTTGTATTTGTAAGGGGTATTATTTCTTTCGTATTCATAAGGAATACTATTTTTCGTATTCATCCTTTAAATATGTCGGAATAACCTGTCTACGCGGATTACGTACCGCATGACAGGTGAAAATCCAATTTCAGTTTCGTATGTTATTTCTTTTCATATTCTTAGATCTAAACTTACTATAGTAAGTATTGCTTCTATAAACCCTAAAATTAGTGGAATATCCTTTAGTTTTGCGCTTTATCCAGTATCGTTTCAATGGAATATTGATCTGAACTTTCTTATTAAATATCAATATTTTCACACGGGGTACTATTCATGGGTTACTATTCACACAATTACTATTCACTCGAATATTATTCACTCGGGGATTCGGGGTACTTTTTATACCAGGGTACTATTCATAGGTTACTATTCACTCAAATATTATTCACTCGGGTATTTGGGACACTTTTCATATCGGGGTACTATTCACGGGGTACTATTCACCCAAAAAATTTATTTCTTTTCTGTCTAAATTATTTTTGATACATAGATATTATTCTTGAATTTTACTCCACAAAGCAGTATCATGTTGACAATTTGGACATTATTGAATTCTAGATAAATTAAATTATAAATCTTTAAAATTTATCCTTTGCTTTCATTTAATTGAATTCTTATATCATTGTCATCATCATCATGCTTATATTGTGATGAAAGTCATCTTTGGTCGTAGTGCATAGATGGACTGTTGATTGGTAGGATTATGACTAGGGATAATTCGGTATAATCATGACCTATAATGTTACAAATGATAAAAGTCATCATTGGCCCGTAGTGCATTAATGGATAGTTTTTGGCATGATCATGACCATTGATGATTACACGAATATCCTTGGCCCGTAGTGCAGGGATAATTCGTGGACGTGACACTAATGAATATCTTTGGCACGTAGTGCAGGGATGATTCGATGATGTGGTTTATTTATTAAGTTGAGTCCCAGCGATAAAATTGATGATAAACTGTTTAAATCTTAGAAGATAGTAGATAGCATGCTCGACTTGACTCTTCTAATGGATTGCTTGTTCTGCTGCAGTTAAACTTGATGTTTACTGTATTTTATCAGTTTAACACTGTTGAAGGCTAACGATAATTTATTCTGCATTATCTTAGTCATAATATTTCTTATTGGGCTAGTTGAGCTCACCCTTTTTCTTTCATTATTCTCTTCAGGAAATGAGAACATAGCCGAAACTAGTCGGAAAACGGAGTGATGGTCCGAGATGGCTGTTTTAGTAATCCTCACTATTTAGTGTGATAATAAATGTAATGAGTATTGAATTTGCGTTTAGATATTGTTTATGTGACAATATTCGTGTAAAAACCATCAGTTCATGTTGTATAATTAATTTTGTATTTGTATTCAGTACCATATATTTGGTGACCCAAATTGGGTGATGTATACCTATTTTGGGGGCGTCATAATTTTCGTTATCTACATGATGTTATACTAAGTGTGATAAACTCATAATTTTGAGCAATGCTTTTAGAATCATGATGATGATCATGCTAATGAGATCTAAATTCTAGATAGCTCACATACTAAAATAGTTCCTAATAATTGGATTATTAAAAAGGAAATTAGTGAATCCGGATAGATTAGTACATACTTTGATTGCTTTTAGGAAGATAATATATGATTGATCTCATAATCATTTGTGTGGAGACATTAAAGCAAGTATGTAGGTGCTTATTGGAGAATACGTTCACTGAACGTGACTCGCTAAAGGAATACCTAATGGAGTTTTACTTGAATACCTAGTGGATACAGTGACTAATTGAATAACCACATCTTTGAGGTGTTTGTCTTTTGAACCACTTGTCTAGACACCAGTAGTTTGATTAATTTAAAATTTAGCTTCCTTTTGGAGTCTCTTTTCCTAATTGAACTTGAGGGTCCTAGGGGCTACCATTTACTTGGTTTTATTAAAGATTATGCAAAAGGCAAGTTGGATTGTTTGTGGGCCAAAGAAGGGTGATGAAATCTCCACCTTATCTTGTTACGGGTTTTTGCCATTAATGTTAGATTTAAAATGAAAATACACAAAATAAATAAATAAATAAATAAAAACTGTAAACAACTAAACTTTTCTAAAATTATGTGAATTACGAAAGAAAGAGAAATTTGACGTACCTCAATTCTTCAACATTCACCACAATTTATATTTGACAAAATAAAATAAAAACTTAACAGGATGTGCTCTACATGAGTGAATGCATGAATGCGACAATTACTGTAATAAACCAATATTTTCCATATAATTAAATAAGAAATTTTGCATATAAATTTTTTTATATATATAAAGGTGGGAATATGTGCAAAGTAAAGTATATGTATATATGTGATAAATAAAATTTATTTATTACATGAATAATTATAAATAATTTCTTTTTAAGAATTATTGATCATTATAGATTATATTCTTATAATAAACTTAATTTTTAATAAAAATATTTAGTATTTATTTTCCATGAAAATATGATTATTGTATATATAATATGATTATTAGGATTATTATGATAAGTGATGTAATACTCAAGAATTTCCACGTCTTATTAAATGAACATATTAATAGAAATAAATATTTATGTGAATATAAGTGTTAATGTTTTGTAAGTTGAATAATTCAAATTGATTCATATTAGATTAATACGTATTGAGAACTGTGGAATTGACAATGAGAATTGTGAAATGCCTTGTGTAGTATATTGTGAAATGAGGAAATTCACTAAGTAAGTTAAAAAGAGAATTAGGAAGATTAATCGTGTTTGATCATGTGATTTCATATAGTTAATGAGTACACTCTTAGATTTTCAATATCACTAGTGTGGACATTAATTCATGTCATGTAAAACGAGTATGGCGATGGAGTTTGACACTAGCTTGAAGCTAAACCAGTCTTGACATTGTCAGGGTACGGCGTAGCTGCACCGTTCCAATAGTACAAACTGGCGCAGCTGTGCTAATGGTCAGTTGGAGAAAATTGTTTTTTCTTCTTTAGAAATAAAATGGAACATTTTGTTATATGTGTAACATTAATAAACCATAGGATAAAAGTGCGCTATGTTGATTTTAATCAACGAATGAATTATTAAGTGAATGATTAATTTATATTAATTGTTATGGAAATTAATCAATGAGGAAAGGATTAATTAATATTATTGTTAATTAATCGATAAATAATTTGTCTAATTGACATAAAACAAATAAGTAAGTTATTAATATAATAAGATTACATTGACTGTTATGTGAGAGAGTGCAATAATTAAATATATTATATACATATGGATTACAACTGCATTATATAGTGTAGTATAACACTTATGTGACTATACTATATATAGTAACCATATATTAAGGTTTATTGAAACTATATGATATGAATACATCATGAAAGGTGTATGTGACAATATGTATGTGGGTATATATTAAAATAATATACCATGAACATATTGTAAACTATTATTTTAATAAAGTATACCGGTGTGATAAAATATGCATGTACTATATGTATGTTAAATTTCCATATTATATCTACTACCTTAAAATATTAAATATGTAAATCATATTGTGACATTAAGTTATAACTAATGTATAGTTGTTATGTGTATACAATACTACATAAGAATAAGGTTTTTGTATAAGTGTATAGTCTAGTATTACAAGATTGATGAGTAATTGGGTTGTCCCAAATTAGTGTCCCATTTGCTCCTCATTTTTCCTTCACGTGTAAAACATAAAGGCTAAGGCTTATGTTCTTTTCTTCCAAGCTCCTTCTAGCTTATGATTATTGGGGGGAGTGGCTATGATGATGATCTTCAACAACCATTTACCAAATCTCTCTTAGCCATCATGTAATCTAACATTCTCATTGGTTTAATTTGATGTATATATGCATTGTCTGTGTTTTTGTTTCTCTATAAATATAACTCATCTCCTTCTAATTTCCATTGCTGAGAATTGCTAAGGAGTGGAATTGAAATCTTAGATAGAGTGAGTGACTGTATACGTATCAGTAGAAGAAGTGTGAATTACCAAGCTAATTACAAAGGTATAAAATTCTTTCTTGTTCTTCATTTTCAGTTTCTGTTAAATTTCCATTCTTGAATTCTCAAATTCTAAATTATATTGAATTGGATGATAATGAGGTTGGGTAATGGTTATATAGTTGTTATATGACCATATAGGTATGTTTAAATTGTTATATGATTGATTGGAAACGAATTCATGAATAAATTCTATGGTTGGGCTAGTTTTCTGCCGAAGCAGACTGTTACTGGCTTGAACCAGACACGGCGCAGCTGCGCCGGATTAACACTGAGGCGCAGCGCACCTGCGCCGGACTCTGAGTTCAGTTTTGATTTCTGTTTTACAATCTGCTAAGTGTTGGTATATTATTATGACTTAAACTAGCATGCAAACATGTGTAATGGGTATATACAAGTATATTAACTTAATAAGAGCATGTTTTACTAGATTAGCATACATGATTAACAAAATGTGTAGTTTAAATGAATTTAGAACTTTAGAACGGAACTTGATATGTATGTATACCATGTTTATATGTTGACTTTGCAAACATGTTGGTATGATTTAGAAATGCATGAATAGACCGTTAACTTATGTTTATATGATTCATAAGAAAACATGAACGTATTGGAATTATTAGTAAGGTTACTAATGAAAATACCAACTTTGAACGAAAATGTTAACATACTACCTTGAGAGTTAGAATCTGACTTGTATGGGCATGGTTGATGGTACTTTCAGACTTACTAAAGTATCATACATATATATCTACTAAGTTAAGAGTTGTGAAATCAAGTTAAAACTAAATAAAGCATGCTTTCAAAATAATAACTAGAATAGTTACACATATGTGATATGAATACTCACAAGCATGCCTAATATGAGTTATACGACTATCTTGTATGTTTAAAAGGCAAGCATGTTAGACTTTGTGGTTTCACGACCTTGAATGGCCTTAACTTGTTGAACTGTTTAAACTTAGAACCATGATATAAAAGAAAGAACCTAAATTGACTTGAGAAGCATAAACAGACCTTTAACATGACAAAACATATTATTAATGAAGGTCGTGTTCAAACCGGACAGAAACCACAAGGCAACAGCTGAGTCTTGGCTTGGCCAGAAGGCTGCGCAGCTGCGCCGGCCCTAGGCTTAGCCATGGCGCAGCTACGCCAATCTGGAATCTAAGTTTCTACAATCTGATTTTGGACAGTTAACTTGTATGATGCATATATTGCTAAAAATGGTTTCAAACCTACTGATGCATGTATATATGTGAGGATTAAGTAATAAGATAGTATTTGCTTTATATAATGAAAGTCCATGGATGAAAAGATCTTAAATTTGAGATTTCTTAATTGGCTTATGAAGTAACTGGATACTTGATTTCATGATAAACCTATGAGTTGATTTTGTACCATATGTGCATATTAGAATCATGTCAAACTTGAATAAAGAATGTGTTAGCTAATGAGCATCTTGTGCTTATAATACGCTATAAATAGGATTCGAAAGTGATTGATTTATTAACGTGGATAAACTACGATTAAGGCAAGTATCTTTACTCTTTATATCTATTTATGCAATAAACATGTGTAAGTCAGTTATTGAATTATATTCCGGTTATACAAGCTTTTAAACGTTATTGTTATTAATCATAGTATTCATGAAAGTATCCTAAACTCTTGTTTTACTTTATTCAACGGATATCGTAAGCAAGTTTCTTAACCGCACTCAAATTACATTGTGCAAGTATCTGAACTATCATTTATATAGTGCAAGTTCTCGAACTTTATTCGTTCATTGTTTATCAGTACAGTATTACTATAAGATTCAGATATATACATTCTGTTGTTAATTTCTAAGTATGGTTATGCAAGTGTCCTCACTTGGATAATTATCGTACATGTTGATACATACTTGTTGATTTTCGGTATGTATACTTTAATTAAAAGTCGTCTAAGCTATTTGACTCGGCTAGACACAGATTTAAAAATATTGTTGAACATGATAGCACTTTATTAAAATCCAACCGAATTTTTTTGGTTTGGATTCCCGACTAAGTATGAACATCTCGAACATGGGAAAACTTTGTGCGCCTAAGGCGGATAAGATGAACGAGAATATCGTTCTGGTATGTAGTATTGATCAATACAGGGCATAACGGGGTGATCACCCCCCGTGCCTGTAAGTTATGACGATTTGCGGATGAAATTCTGTTAAACTTTATCGAAAATTAAAAACAAAGTTCATAGTCTGTCGATTGCTCACCATTTATAGTCAGTATGTAGTTTCAAAATTTGAAATAGAATTGTGACGTTGTTTAGTGTTGCTTCAGTTTACTTCATAACCATTGCTTCGTTGTAGAAGTGTCATTCAAAGAAAATATTTAATCCTTTCAGCTAATGTTTATTGTTTGTTATTACTTGCTGGGCACTCAAATGCTCATTCTTGCTTAATTTAAATATTTTCAGTTAAGTATGACCAACCAGAAGGACAATGGGAAAGGAAAGCTAGCAGAATAAACTTTATGGTATCTTATGTAATAGTTAGACTTTATTAAGATGATATTAATTATTATCTATCGTGTAATTAAATGTTTTAAAGGTCGTGTACCTAGGATTTAGACAACTCTGATATGTAAATTAAGTATGTATTTATGGCATTATTATTATTATTATTCCGCTCAAAAAAATGGTATCGTAAAGCACTGAATTCGGGTTTCAAGCACCTGAATTTAGGTGCGTCACAATTACTTTTTAATTAATAGTAAAACTAAAAATAATAATAAACTAAACTACTATTTTTATTTTTATTTTTTAAAAATATGGAGATACGAAGTACCAAGAAAAGTGCAGCAACAAAATCTTTATCTTTTCGTTCATTCTATCTGCTTCGATAATCTTGAAAAATAATAAAAATAATATTAATGCTAAAAACTAATTCGAAGAAATAAAAATTAAGGGATAAAAAATTAATTTTAGTCCCCGACAACGGTGTCAAAAACTTGATGTGATAAGAATTAGTAACTGCAAGTACACAACGTTTATTGTAGATTTGACAAGTGCATGTCGAACCACAGAGACTAAATCAATTCTTTAATATATACTTAATAAATATTTCAGGTAAATTAGAAATAAATATAGTGGAGATGATTAACAATTAAATTATGCAAACTAAAAATTAATAATGAAAACTAGTAATGGGAAAAACTACCTAGGAATCCGAATCCATAAAATACTAACATAATAAACAATTTCTTATTTTTCAAATTAATTCCCAAATTATTTTCCATTCTCTTTAAATAAAGATGATTCTTATATTACTATGAGTAAGCATAAGTTATGAAAAATTTACAGATTAACTATAACTTATCTAAATCACGTAATTAATACAGAAAACACAACGAATTTTGCGTGAATATAAAAATAAAAGAGTAAACAATTAGGCATTAATATCGAAACAAAAAGAAAATATTATTATGAAATACCAAGTTTCATCATATTCCTAGTATACAACTTTAGTTAGACATAGAATTTAAAATTATTAAAATTAAAATTATTAATAATAGTTTCATGAATAAAAGTTAAACTATAATAATTATTATTATTATATAATATACTAACACATGAATTCTAATAAAAGGAAACACTTAAACTCTGTACTACAAGCATGCTACTGTAATTGTGTAAGAATTAATGAATATTAATAACGCATTGGCAGAGATTGAACTAATAAAGTAAAGTGAAGATATCACCCAATCAGCTAGTTCCTTCCACTTGTTGTAACGAAAAATACAATTCAAAGAAGGAACAAAAGGCTAAATTTGTGTCATAATTTAAGTTTCTTGAACTTGATCTTCTTTTACCTTTTATCTCTTTATCTCTAATTTAACTATAACTTCTTTATGATAATTTTCCAATAGTAATTTTTCATCTTTAAAAGTTTAAAAAATTATATTTTACTTATTTATCAAGATAAACAAGACAAAGTCTACAAAATAAAATAAAATAAAATGTATTAATTAAATAAAATAAACATATAAATTAATAAAGATGAAATTATTAAAATGTATAAAAAATGTGTATATCACTTTTAAAACTAAAAGTCATAATGGTAACTTATTATTTTACAACAATTTTATTACTAAATTACTATATATTAAATATATAGGAAAATAATATTATGAGAAAATAATAATTAATAATATTATGAGAAAATAATAATTAATATTAAAAAGTGTAATATATATTACAAAATATATTAATGATTAAAATTTAATTACTAATTTTATTCCAGATAAGAGATGTTTAGTTAATCAATGTTAAAATCTATCACTTATATATAGTTATTAAAATTTAAGTTACCATTAAAAATAAAAAAACCATGATGGTAACTTATTAATTTAAAACAATTTTATGTCATATAGAATTACTTAAACACCAAGTTTAGGCTTTCAGGTTTCACTCATTTTTTAATTCTAAATTACTATGTATAAATTCAAAATATTGAAACTAAAAACTAAATATTAAATTAAAAACAACAAAAACAATAAACATATTACTAACTTTCAATTGTAAGTCTTTGATAATTGTTTGTTTGAGCAAAATGTGTAAGAATAAATATGAGAAACTGAGTCATAAATTATTCCTTAGAAATTATAAAAGACAAATAAAAAAGAAATAAAGTCTCAAAAGTTAAATAAAAAGGATTGAAGGGAGTATGATTTGCTGATTTGTATATTCTTTGGGAATAACTTAGGTGTGTTTGATAAAATTATATAAAATAGCTCTGAATGTTTAATTTGAATGAAGCAGAATTCTGAATATTTAATGAAAAAATTGTTTGATAATTGACATGTCTGAAACATCTTATTTTTATTATTTTACCCTTCTGAAAATATTCAAATTGCTGTAAATTTATTTAATATTACTTAATATAATAGTTAATATTGTAAAAAAAGTAAAATATAATGCTGTAACTTGTGACTCATAACTGAAAAGTTCCTGAAAAAGGTCGAGTGTCGAGCACAGTAGAGTGAAGCACTAGCCCATTAGGTTGTGAATCGAAGGTTAGGGGCGTGCGGGGGGCAAAGCCCCCTCGCGATACGGTACAGAGTTTCTGCAAGACAAGTGTGGGGCGCACCAGTACAGGCTTGTGAGTAGCGCGGGGCACGCCGGGTGCCAACAAGACACTGCAGCACTAGCGTGAGGCACACTACTGGCAGTCTAAAAGCGGCGCGAGCCGTTTCGGTAGGCGGACATCAATTTTATGATTCGATATTTATAAGGACATTATGGGTATTTAAGCTATAATGTGAATTAGGGTTGGAATATGAATAATAGTTATAAATACTGTCTATTGTAAAGCCCTAGGGAACTCAGCAAGTTGAATAACAAAAGGAATGCCGCACCCGTGGACTATCCAAATTGAGGAACCACGTAAATCTCTGTGTTATTTCTTTACTGTCGTGTGCGTGTGTGTGATCTAATTCTAACATAAAATACTTCATTTAACAGTCATTCAGCCAAAAAAATTACACTTGGTCATTCTACCTAAAAATCTGACCGATTCAGTTATTCAGACGATTTTTATTCAAAACAAGCGCATTAAATTGCTGACCGATTCAACTATTCAACTAAATTCAGCTCTAAACAAACTCCTCATAAATTATTCCTTAGAATTTGCTGGAATGCTAATACATTGTTGTGACTGTAGGTTGCTTGGTTTTATGACAAGGCGTTCTTGAAGCTGATGAAAAGTTCTATAAAGTTGCATTTCTATCTTTTTCTATTTTCTCACAATTTTGGCCGTGAATTTTTTTTAACACAAAATTAGATAAGTACCTTGGGGGATCAACTTAGCAAAAAAATAAGGTTTTAGGAACAGAGTTACAAAAAGTGTACAAATAGGAGCGTGAGTTATGTATTTTTTTACCATTAAAAGAGAAGAGATTTTCTTTTAATCAAGGTGACAATGAGAACTTGGAAGTAGACCTCGCAAAATTGGCCCAGGCCCGCGGGCCGGGCCGGGCTGCCCCGTATAAATTGGGGTTTGGGCTTAACTTTTTTAGCCCATGGAAATTTGGGCGATTTTGGCCCGGCCCGTTTTTGGCCCGGCCCGTGACCCATAAATTTTATTTTTTTAAAATAAAATTTTGCTACTTGTGGGACTTGAAACAAGACTTGTAAGTAAATAAATAAGAGTTCAAACCAACTGAATTACAACAACTATTGATATCACTTTAAATTTTATTGGTGGAAATGTTTATTCCCTCAATATATCCTTTATATATCTTTACTCACTCACAAACAATTACAATTGCATGAACTTTCGAAATAGTTCTTTAATTTCAAAGTATAAAATTATTAAAATTTCACAAATAATTATTAGTTTAAGTTAGATAATATAATTATTAAAATTTAAAATTATCTATATGTTAGTATTAATTACAGTGATGGGAGTGAAGTTTAATTTAAAATGTACTACTAGTTCCAAAATATATTGTTTAATTTAAAACTAATAATTATTAGTTTCGAAATATGTTGTTATCTTTGTGCTCAGTCCAAAACATGACCTTCCATATTTCACTTTTTAACAGTAGGAATAGTAGTAGTATTTCTTTTTGTTAAGAAATTAAATGCTTATACATATTCACCAGCATTGGATTTGAATTTTTATTATAAATTATTTTATTATTTTTAATACTTATTATTATTATTATTACTATTTTTGGTGTATTAAAATTTTTCAAAAAAAAGAGGAAAAAGCCCGCGGGTCGGGCTGACCAGGCCCAACCCGGGCCACGGGCCTAACAAATGTAGCTCGCCAAAATTCGGGCCTTTTCGGCCCGGCCCGCCTGTTTGTCAGGTCTACTTGGAAGAGCCTAAATTAGGGCAAAGGTCCAAAAATATCCTTGATGTTTACCCCGATATCTCACTTACACTTTAAACTAATTTTTTTTTTCAAAAGTACCCTTAATGTTATATTTTTTGGGTCGCCCGTGCCCCTGCCGTTAACAGAAGACAAACGGGGTTAAAATTTCGCTGACGTGACTGACACATGGAGGCTTAAATATAAAACATATTCTAAATAAAATAATATATATCATTTAATCAAAACAAAAAAAAATACTAAAATTCAAAATAAAAAAATCATAACATTTACATCATTTTATCAAATACTAAAATTCAAATTATTTTGTTAACTAATCAAAACAACTAATTAAATAAAATAAGTTGTATAACATATTTACATCATTTAATCAAAATACTAAAATTCAAAACATAACATATTTACATCAAATACTAATTAAAAAATACTAAAATACTAAAAAAAAATCAAATTAAAAAATACTAAAATCATCAAAAAATTCAAATTATTTTGTTAATTAATCAAAACAACAAAAATTCAAATTACATCATTAAAATACTAAAATTATCAAAAAAATAATAACATTAATTTGAATTTTAAAAATATTATTTTGTTGAATTTTTAATTTTAAAAATATTCAACTAATTCAAAATAATTAACGTTATTTAGTAAAAAAATATTAACGTTAATTATTTTTGATGCTTTTAGTTGAATTAATGTTAATATTTTGAATTTTTGAATTAGTTGAATTTTTGAAATTTGAAAATATTAACGTTAATCATCAAAATACTAATTAACGCTAATTTTTTGATGATGTAATTAGTTGAATTTTCAAAATACTAAAAATATTAACGTTAATTTTGTTATCAATTTTTTGTAACGTTAATCATAATACTAAATAATATTTTTAAAATTCAAAATACTAAATAACGTTATCAATTTTTTATATCAATACTAATTGATATAATTGTTATCAATACTAAATAACGTTATTTTTAAAATACTAATTGATATAAAAATTGATAATGTTATTTAGTAATATTCAAAATATTAACGTTAAAAAAAATTGAATTTTAATGATGTAATTTGAATTTTTGTTGTTTTGATTAATTAACAAAATAATTTGAATTTTAGTATTTTAAATTTGATATTTTTTTAGTATTTTAATATATTTTTTTAATTAGTATTTTATATTTGATGTAAATATGTTATGTTTTGAATTTTAGTATTTTGATTAAATGATGTAAATATGTTATATAACTTATTTTATTTAATTATAATTTGAATTTTAGTATCTTGATTAAATGATGTAAATATGTTATGCTTTTTTATTTTGAATTTTAGTATTTTTTTTGTTTTGATTAAATGATATATATTATTTTATTTAGAATATGTTTTATATTTAAGCCTCCATGTGTCAGCCACGTCAGCAAAATTTTAACCCCGTTTGTCTTCTGTTAACGACAGGGGCACGAACGACCCAAAAATATAACTTTAAAGGTACTTTTGAAAAAAATAATAATTTAAGATGCAAGTGAAATACCGGGATAAACATCATCAACATTTTTGAACCTTACCACGCCTAAATTATGTTTAAAAAGTGCAATGATTCCTAGAAAGAGAGTTTACCAGCTACTAGACAACATGCCCTTTTCATCCTTTGGAGTAGGCTGCCCGCAAACCAAGTCGAATTCGAGCTCGATAAACGAGCAAAGCTCAAACAAACTCCTATTCCCATTTAGTTAAACAAGCCAAACTCAAATAATGTGGTATCAAACTCAAGTCCAGCTCATATAGTCCTAGCTCAAGTAAACCCACGTCGTCTTTAGTATTTAATTAGTTATTTTTAAAAATTTTATAATAAAAATATTAAACCAAACTCACTTAGGCCCAACTCGAGCTTGAGCTCTACTCATTTACTAAACCAGTTGAATTCATACTCTATATCTGAAACACACCTCACCTCAATTCGGCTTGTTTAACTTTTAACAAGTTTGACAAATCAAAGTTTGGCTCGGCTCACAAAAATGGCATCCCAGAACTCAAAACCAGAAAATACAGCGCAATTCCGAAGGCCCTACAACATTAAAATATCCTGAACAATAGCAAAGTGAACACACAGATAGCAATTTGAAGAAATCAAGCACTCACCATATGTGGGTTGGGTCAAGTACAAGATAAAGTTGTAAACTACCAGAAGATCAATAAAAAGGGAGAATATATTACTTAAACAGCTTGGCCGATGAGTTATACAAATTGTTCTCATTTGTCAATCCAAATGCACCAAGTCACCTATACAATTTCTAGTTACTGCTACTGCAAGAAAAAGCATGAAGAATAGAATTTAACTATACCTATATTACTCGGGCATTCCGATCATACTAGCAAGAATGTGAAAAATGACATCCTACATCGACCTCTTACTCTCCAATGCTTCCTTGAGTTTTCTGCCCAGGGCATACGCCAAAGGAGGAGGAACAGCATTTCCAATTTGTCTGTGTTTGTGTAGAATGTTGCCATAAAACTGATAGCTATCTGGGAATCCCTGTAGTAATAAGTGAGAAAACATTTAACCCCAAAGAACCTTCACAAAATAACCAACTTAATAATAGCACTGAAATACTTGTGGGGGAAAGGAACAGGCACACCTCTTTATAACTGATCAATGGCATTTCAATATGTTAAATTAGGGTTCAAAAATAGAAAATTACACCCTTGGATATAATTTGTTTGGGCTTTTGTAAGGAATAACAAGAAAATTACAGACATCCCACAACTAGATTAATTTAAGTGGCCTGATTTATCCTATACTATACCTGTTAGGCCATTCTTGCAAAATGATTCATAAATCTCAAAAGCTATGTGTGCCATTTAATTCAAACTTTTACATTTGAACCTTTTCCTAGGCTTTCTTGAGCTTAAATTTTCTTTGTTTATGATCCCTAAACAATGCACAAATCCATATTAACATTTTCCTTGGTTCATTTTCACATCTCATATCTTCCTGCCTAGTTATGATGCTTGATAAATAAATGTTAGAAAAAACAATCTTGTCCCATAATTGTAGTCAATCTTAACCCATAATCAATGTGTATACATTGCTGTAAATTAGAATAGAATAACTATAAATTAGGGATTATTACATTATAAACTTGTGTATATAAATCAATGTAAATGAGAGCAAAAAGTATCAATGATTAACCCAAATCAATCTTTCTTTCTACAATAAATCAACTAGCAAGTAAGGATTCTTAGTTACCATAACAAACTGGCATAATATCCCCACATTGGATACTCCTATTCTTAGGAACTCTTAGAGATTCTCTCCTCCCTTATAATTGAGATCTATGATTATTTTTGTTATTTTTATGACTTCAAAACATTAAAGTATTTGTTTGTTTTTTTCTCCCGTAGCATCTATTTTGTTGAATGTTTTGTGTGTGTGTATATATAGACATATAAATGTTTTAAGTTTTTAATAATAAAAATATGTCAAATCCCCTCACACCCGCATCCCCGCATTTTGAAATTTGGTGAATCCTCGTATCCCCGCACCCATATTTGTGCTTCTTGGTAAATCAATAAACAAAATTAGAAAGTAAACTTACTTGGGAACGTGCACATTCTCGAACTGTAACAATCCTGTCCTGGTCAGGGTGAAAACACATTCCCACCTTACCCATTGGCTGGGGATCAGTAATAGAAGTTGGAAAGTTTCCTTCCCAGTCCAACCTTCCAAATAGCCCCTTCCACTGATTGTGCCTCTTGGCAGTATTTGGCAGGCACCATGGTATCAAGTCAACTACTTGCCCAGAAGACAGTTTGACCTGCTTGCAATAAGAAACATGTAAAGTACTAGATACAATCTCTATATCTGAATAATTACACATTTAATTGGCTATGATGATACCTTTTCATCAGGAAGGTCATGCCAATCAGCACCTCGCCGTTTTGGAATTCCCTGACAACGAATGAGATTAAGCTCATTCATTTCTTTTGATATGTGATCCGTCAAGACGATCATGCTTGCTCGAATTTTCTTTTGAAACCATGAGATGGCATCACTTTGATACTGCATATGAAAGATTAAGAAGGCATAAGCCAAATAGTGAACAGCAAATCAATCACACCAGATTTTCTTAGAAAATAAATTCTGGCTTGGCAAAAGATTATTTATTGAACTATTGAAGTACCTCTAAATTTGTCTTGGATGCCCCATTGCTAACCATTGGAAGATCTCCTATTGTATCCCTAACAGTCATTGCTCTAAATGGTGCCCCAGCTGCAGTACTCCGGACAGCAGCATAGTGCATGTTTCCTGGTAAGCTGACTTTCAACTCTGGTGCAGCAAAGACATGCATCGGCTCTGGCCACTCTGGGAGAGTTTCTTCCGGAGATGCTGCCCATATAAATGCTCGCTTCCTAGACTGAGGAACTCCATAAGCTCCAGCTTCTAGTATACCAAACCGCACCTGAGTACAGAAGAAACGAGTTAACATTATTTACTTTCAAAAATTAAAAAACAAAAACAAAAGATTGAAGTTCATAAATTAATCTTCTTTAGTAAGATCCACCTGATAACCCATCTCAAGAAGTGAAGCTATGGCTAGACGGAAGGTCTGTCCTTTATTGAAAGACACAAAGTTCCTCACATTCTCAAGGAGGAAATACTTTGGCCGATAATAATCAGCAAAAGATAAGAATGCTAAAATCATCTCGCATTGGACTTTACTCCAAGTGCTCTGGTTAAATCTGTTCATTCCAGAAAATCCCTACAATGACACAGCAAATGCGTAACATGAAGTTACCTATGGAATTTCCCAGCTTTATATCTTAAGAAAACAGGCCAAAAGCTTCACAAACCTGACATGGGGGCCCTCCATTGATAAAGTCCACCTGTCCTGGCAGTGGTAAATTTTCAATTTCCTTCTCACTTAGTGATTTAGCTAATTCTACGGCCTCTGGAGTTGAAATACAGTCATCTGCATCTCCCGTCTTATCCATGACAGCCCTGCATTAAAACCAGTTTATGGATCCTGATTCTTGAGAGAGGAGAGAGACTATATTAGAAAAAGTATTCACCTTAGGATAACGTTGCAGTTATTAATAAACATCAATGACTCCGTATGATTTAGTTTAAATGCATCTCCCGCAGCCTCTTCATATTCAATTGCCCACTTTGTTAAACAGACACCTTCAATTTAAATCAGCGCATAATCAATCATCAATTCCATTCACTAAAAATTGGCAATATAACTTCTTGGTATACGATAGAGAGAGAGAGATGAAATGACACCTGACTGCTGCAATCCTTCAGAAAGGCCACCACAACCAGCAAAAATATCTAGAGTAGCCAAACGATTTTCTTTTAATTTGTCATCATCTAAATCATTCTCTCCTTCTTTACACTTGCCCTTATTCTTTCTGAATTCTACATCATGGGAAGCCTTCCCAGTTGAATACCTCAATTTGATGTTTGACGGCAACTATTCATGAATGAGTTTTAAAGAAAATTAACAAAAGTGTTATTGGATATTGCGATAGATAATAACAAAGAGATCTATTTGCAGGATGAAACTAGTTCACAACGCAATGTAATAAGTTAATTATTCAATACAAATCAACAAACATTAATTAGAATGCATATTGGATAAAAATGCAAAATATTTTTACCTGCTTGAGAGACCCTTTAGAAGGATCGTACAGATATTCACAAAAGAATACATGCTCAAATATAGTAGGAGCATCGCATGATGGAAGGTCATGCTTCTTTCTCACTTCACATCTCCCTTCAATTGTCTCAACAGGTAGGCAATGTGTTTCCTCACTATAATAAACCTGTGAATGCCAGCCATAATAGTCATAAGAAAAGCATAAGGCAAGAATCATGAAGGAAAGTACAACAGAATTAATAACATAGGGTAATCTAGACAGAATATCATTAGAAGAACAGGATAATACATGGAAAATACCTTAAGGAGACATTTCAAAAGTTTCTAAATTATAAAATTGCTCCTACCTCTCGAATATCAGAACAATACGCCTTCTCAGCTGAAATGTCCTCTGGTCTGAAAAACCTCCTAACTTTAACCTGAGTAGAATTTATTTTAGCTTGTTTAGGTGCCTTCTCAACAACAATTTCAAGCAACTGGCATATAGCATAAGCCTTCAGTCCCACATTTCTTCCACCTTTGAAGGTTTCATTCTCCACTCTTTCTTCGGCAAAGTGATGGGGACTCACATATACAAAATCATGAATAGAATATTCAGTTTCCTTGTACACAAAACTTGTCTTGCATGTATTCACCGTAAAAGTTTCTTTTTCACAGCGAGCTTTCTCTAATTCGCAGGACTGGCAGACACCAGACCCAAGACCCATACTATTAACAGGAAGACTAAAGAAAGCACCTCTCTCAGGCCAATACAAGCTTTTGCAGTAGTATTCAATTTCCAATCCTTTCCTTTTCCTTTCTTCAGCTCTTGCTCTATCAATTTTATCAGCATTTGCATTTACTTTTCTGTGCTGATGTCCCCAAGGCATTGACCGAATATCCACGAGAACAGGTTGTTTAACATCGGCCAGTTCAAAATCCATGCAATCATTTGTAAGAAATACCTCCCTTTCATTAGCTGTGTTTCCAAGAACAGTTAGTGATCCTTGTAGCATCACTCTTCCATGACACATTTTTGTTCCATTCAAATCGTCAAACATGTACTCCACAAAATAGATGACTGGAAGTTCAGCAGAGTCATCAACTTCTACCAGAACAGCACTCCCAACAGCAACCACATTTCCATGTACTTTGGCCTGTTTATATAGAGCCTTTCCAGAAGATGTTTCACCCACAGGCTTCCCATCCCATCTTATTTCCTTGCTTTTTGAACATGATTTCAACCGTCTTAATACTGAGCTAGGTGTGTGGGTTTCTTCAGAAACTATTAATGTTTCCTCCTCATCTTCCTCTTCATTCTCCTCTTGCTCATCAGCTTCATCTTTCTCCTTTACTTCAGAATTGCTTCCCTCTTTCATATCTTCTGGCAAGTAATTTGAGTAGAACTCACCCCAGATTCTGTTGATCAGTCTGGTTGTTGTCGCCTGCATAGCCTTCCTCTTAGATGTCACAGGTGCAATTGCTGCTCTAGGGTTTAAGTTTGGTTCATCCCTCTGCACAACCTTCTTCTTCACTAACCATTTAGTATGGTGTCTTTCTTCCATTTTTTTGGAAAGACCAATAACAAATGCACACTTTTTAATCTTCTGATCAGGAAATTCTGAAAATTGCTGCAAGATTATCTGTCCATGCACAACTATATATCTCTCTACAGCTGCTGGAATAGAACAAATATAAGCAGGATTGCCCTTTCCATACTCAGAAACCCTTTTGATGACATCCGCAAAAGAAAGACGAGAAACCCGAGTCTGCTCCTTTAACAATGTAATAATGCTTATTGCAAGCCGAGCAGTTTTGAGAACTGGTTCATACCAGGGAGCATACTGCTTTGATGGCTTACCAAGCCTATACCTGTAAAAAATGACAAAAAAAATAAACCATTCAGCCACAATGCAAATATAAAAAAATCCCCTTAATATAAATCAGACTTAATATATTAAAAAGAAGATAGCTAACAATTAACCCTTGTTGATCGGTACAAATAACACAATTTTTGCAAGTGGTTCTTTTACTGTTCATTTTTTACTTGACCTATTCTAAATAGCATAACAAGCCCTTATCAGTGTGTGCTGTATATAAACATAAATCCCTTCACTTGAATCTGTGTCCAATGACACTTAACAATTTGTTTGCAATGCTTTCTTGACTAGTAGATAGTGTCTGACCAAATGTTACGTACAGGTAAGAAAGATGAATGTGAATACTGATCAGATATCTTCCATACATTCATGAGACAGTAGTAAGAGAAAAAGAATATGACAAAAATATTTTAGAATGATAATGGATGCAGCTTACCAGGCCATATCTGTGCGTATCGATATGAAAACCATTGAGGATCCAAATTCAATCATCCATTCCTTTATTGCACTTAAATAAATTGGAATTCCATCAACCTCTTGTGTCCCTGGACCACTTGAGGAAGAATGATTTGAGACAGCATCAAGATGGAATCCAGTTCCATCATCCTCAGCCATCACACCTGACCCAAATATGGTGACATCAATTTCAGCACAGGGTTTCATTGGAAGAAGCTCCAAGGAAATGAGCCTTGAGTCTGAGTTGTATAATGCCCAATTATGAAGCATACTTCGAGGCAATTCATCAGTATCACACATATCAATGCCACCATCAAAGATTATATACTCGTCTGTTTCTTGGTTAGCTGTCTTGTAATATGCAGGTAGAGGATAGTCATTGGCAATCTCATCCTCATTGATTTTTATGTAATATTTACTCGACAAAGTGCTTGAACCCTGATTTTTCTTCTGCTTCATCGAGTGCCAATTCTCTTCTTCCTGCAACAATCTTGCCATTTTCACATCTTCATCTTCCTCTGTTGCACAAACATTCGAATCAGACTGTTCCTTTTTGATATCATTATCTTTAATTTTTGGACCAATTGTTAAACTTCCATTTGAGAATGTAGCTCTTCCTTGTGAAGAATCTCCACGCTTGCTACTCTCATCTCTGAGGGCACCGAGGACAGGTAGCTCAACAAATTGCTGATCAGTCTTCTTAGATGTCTCATCCAACCCAACTAGTTGGTTATAAATGAACTCACCCTGAGAAATAATGAAATCTTTAATAGATACCCCACCAGAGAAGCACTTCATACCACTCATTGCACGAACAACCCCAGCAAGCAACTCATCAATGCTCAAGTCAGGATTTCCTCCAAAAGATTTTGACAGTTTCTTGTATACTTCAATACAAGCACTAGCTTTTGCAAAGAAATGCTCATAGAGCTTCTTGTAACTAGCAGAGGGTTTTACACAATCATAGTCAGCAATATCAGTTGAAACCCATATTGTTGTAGCTCCATCTTCATAACCAGATATAGCCCAGGTTTCAATCCGCCCAAAGCCTTCACATCTGATACTTTGTTCCTTCTCTTTTTGAGAGCTTTCCTCAAGAGGCAAAATCAGGCCTGAGATAAACACATCGTCCACTTCCAACATTTCAAAGGGCTGTTGCAGTCCATCGGAATCATGGAAAATGAAATCAGTTAGTCTCCTACATGGCCTGCCATCATCATGTCCAGCAGTCAGCCGCACAGCCACAGCCTCTTCTTCTACACACTGGTCCTTTGTTTCAATAACTGATGATTTTTTAGAGATGTGAACAGACTTCTCCCTGAAATCTGAACAAGCAGCAGCTCGCTTTGGCATTTTACGAGAACCAACAAGCCCCTCACTACTCTGTGAAACACTTCTTTTCCTTTCTTTTTGGCCACTTACTGCTGCCTTCTCAGAACCACAAACTGCAGAATTTAGTTTACTTTTCTTCTTTTTAAGGCCTATAATGTAGAGCCATTTAGAATCAGGTACAAGAACAAATGTTAAGATTCAACAACAGGTGCCATAACAAAAATTATGTTTAAGCCAATCCTAATGCACTATAGATGAAAAAGTAGACAAGATAAGGACAGTAATAAAAAAATAGTATTGTTTGTAAAGGCATCTGCTAATTAAGGAAAAGGAAGGGAAAAAATCCTACAAATTTACAAACTGCTGAAAGCACTATTTTAGATAAGAATATATACCAGCACAGGTTACAACATAATACATCGTAAGGAATCATAAAAGAAAGTTTCTTACATCAATAATTATAAATGAATGCAAATATCATATCATAAACAAATAGAAGTTGCAAATGAGCTTATTTATGATGGAGTTAACAACAAAATTACATGCGAACCATAGCAAAAACTTCAATTGAAAACACACTAATTACCCAATTCACTCAGTTATACTTTCCTATTGGTAAACTGCACATCCCCTAATTTGATTAAATATCGTATACAGGCATTTGTTTCTTATTTCCAATGATGTTAAATATGAGGCACAGGCTAAGTTGATATTATCTCATCTAAACACATAAAATAGCTCCAATATCCCCAAGTGAATTTTTAATTTCATCTACTTTCCAAGCAACCAATTAAAATTGGACAGAACCTAAGATTTCACCATAATAAGCATTCACTTAAAAGTAGCCAAGTAGGTATAGAAGTTGAAATGTAAACCATGAGCGGAAAACCAAAAACAGCATGTGAGCCAACACTATTTAATTTAAAGTTCCAAATTTACCATCTAGATTCTTCTTTTTCCATTTAACTCATTTTATGCCAACTACCCCCCTCCATCCGAAATTGAGATTATTCCAACTATCCCCTTTGGAACATCTCAGTACAAGAGACCAGTTCCACTGCAATTTTTTATAAGACGTCGAACCGTACTTTAAAATTATTACAAATTTCAAAAGAAGGCTCTAATATTGGGATTGAGGTATTCCTACAAAAGAATGTATGTATATTTATGTACTGCTCCACTTCATTCATTGACAAGTACCAACCTTTGTTATAAGAACTCTTCACTTTTCCCTAAAATACCCGAGTCCAACCCTCGACACTCGGACAAAGATATGGGTCCCAAACACTTCATTGTAGTATAAAAAATTGGCAAAAACTGAGGAGTACTTGTGTGGAACTCTTCAAAATATGGTATTCAACTGAACACTCCATCCGAGTCCGTGTAACAGAGGTACTAGTCTATTTAACAACCTATTTATCAAAGTCGTCTGGTAACATATATGACAAAAATAATTTCATCATTGATGTTGATTTAATTTTTGAGGATAAATTAAAACCATCAATAAAAAAATTAATTTATTGATAAATAAAAAACATAGTAATTTTTGCTAACAATGCTTCAATTCAATTTACCGGCTTCCAAATTCGTAACTCTCATTGTCCCATTATGATGTACATATAGAAATTATAGGAAACAAATCCAAATAAACCCAATGCGTTCAATTATTTCATTAACTTTGCCTTCTTAATTGCAACCCTTTACTAATGGCTCCACTTAAATCAAAGAAATTTAAGAAACAACAAAAAAACCCATCATACATATTTCTGCCTGTGTATGAACAAATCCAACCCATCATTACAAATGGCTCAAACACTTAAATCACAGAAATATAAGCAACAACAAAAATACACATTACACATATTTCTGCCTGTATATGACTAAATCCAACCCATCATTAGTTATGACTTAAAACACTTAATTATAAACTTGAGCAACAACAAAAAGACCCATCACACATATTCCTGCCGGTATATGAAGAAATCCGCAAATAGGAGAAATCATTTCATATTTTCACACATATATTTACATACATAAGTATACAGAAAGGAGGAGAAAGTTACCAGCATCAGTTGCTGAGGTTTCTAAGAGAGCCGAAGATCCCATTTTCTGGGTCAAAAGATCCAACAAAATCAAAATTCAAATACACAAAATCGGATCGCCAATCTGCAAGAAAAATCTTGTTATGTTTTGGGTTTTCCCTCTCTGATATCAGCTTGTTTCTGCATATTTAAACCAAATTTTTTTGCCTTTTCGGGATTTGGTAAGCGAAACGGCGCGAAAATGTTTTCGTTACTTTTCGAATGTTGGCGCCTGCCTAATATTTTGCATTTACCCGCTTCACATAATTACAACACCAAACCTAAATGGGCACCGACCCAGTCTGAATATTTTTAGTCTATTGGTATGGGTTTGAAAACCGAACTCAAAGTAAAATGGGTCCGTTACATAAGTATACAATAAATAGAAAGTAATTACAAGAAAAGTGCATCAACTAAATAATTACAAAAAGAGTGTAATTAGGACTCATATTACAAAAATAGTACAATTCACATTAATAAAGAAACCTAAAATCAAGGATAATTAATAATTCAAATCCAAATCTTGTCTCTAACAACAATTTCAAATCCATATTTCAAAATTCAAATCAAAATGAGAAAATTAAAAATAAAAAATTATGAAGGAGCTAATGTTCATCATCCTCTTCTCTCGCCACCACCGCTGCTGCCGACACATCGCCGCCGCCGCCACCACCGGAGTTGCTATTCTGAATTTCTTTTAAAAATTTGGTTACCCACAAAAATTGAAATGGTTACCTTTATACGAATTTTGACTAGTAACTGCATCACATTTAAAATAAAATTGGTAATCAAATAAAACTGAATTGGTTACCTTATCAAATGGTTTGTTAACCAACTATATGAAATTTGGTTACCAACTGCATCACATCCAAAATAATTTAGTAACCTAATAAAACTAAATTGGTTACCTTATCGGAAGGTTTAGTAACCAACTGTATAAATTTTGGTTACCAACTGCATCACATTCAAAATATATTAGTAAGCTAATAAAACTGAATTGGTTACCTTATCAAATGATTTGGTAACCAACTGCATGAAGTTTAATTACCAACTGCATCACATCCAAAATAAATTAGTAACCTAATAAAATTGAATTAGTTACCTTATCGGAAGATTTCGTTACCGGCGAAAATAAAGAATGGACCGGTGGCGGTGGGAGGCGGAGGGATTGAGGAGAGGGAGGGGCAGGAGGAGGAGGGGGTGAGCCATGGGGTGTGGGGTGTGGGGGGAGAGGGGGAGAGGAGGGTGGAGGAGAAAGGGGGGCGGGAAGAGGGGGAGGAGAAAGGGAGGCGTGAGGAGGGGGATGCAGGAGGAAGGGGAGGCGGAGGGAGGGGAGGTGGTGAGGCGGGGGCGGGAGGAGAGGGGAGACAAAGGGAGGGGAAGGGGGAAGGGGGAAGGGGGAAGGGGGAAGGGGCGGGAGGAGGGGGCGGCAGTAGGAAGAGAAAGGGGCGGGAGGAGAGGGAGGGGGTGGGGAAGGAGTGGCGGGAAGAGGTGGAGGCGGGAAGAGGGAGGAGGGAAGGCGGGAGAGGGGAGGCGGGAGGCGGAAGGAGGAGGAGGAGGAGGAGGAGGCGGAGGGTGGGGAGGGGTTGGACGGGATGAGGAGGAGGAGGCGGAGGGAGGAGAATAAGAAGAGAAACAGAAATGGAGTGGAAAAAAAATCGTGGGAGAGATATGGAGAAAATCGTGGGAGAGATGGTGGAGAAAATCGTGTACATAATTAAAGGGATAAGATTACACTCTTTTTATAATTAAGTATTGTATTTGCATTAATTATGTAAATATTTAATGAGTGCATTTTTTTGTATTATTTTATTAAAATGTACTATTATATTTAATTGTTCCAAGTAAAATTTGTTAAGTCCTAGCCTATGTTTTGCCAGCTTGTTAGAGAACATAATTTAGCACCCGAAAACTAGAATGCATGATTAGAGCAAATCCAATGGTAATGTCAAAATGGCTATAGCTATTGCTATATTTTGTCACTAAAAAGTGCTTTTTGGTGCTAAAATAGAACCCAATCTCTAATAGTTGGTTCTATTTTAGCACCAAATTATTTCAAATTTAACTAACTTTCCTTCCATCTCATGGTTAATTACTATTATTATTATTATTATTATTATTATAGTTATAATAATAATTACTATTATAATTATTATTACTATTATAATAATAATAATTATAATTATTATTATTGTTATTATTTTTGTTATTAATATTAATATTATTATAATTACTATTATTGTATTATTATTATTAAAATTATTACTATTATTATTATTATTATTATTGTAATAAATTATTATTATTATAATTATTGTAATAAATTATTATTATTAAAATTATTACTATTATTATTATTATCATTAGTATTATAATTATTATTAGTGTTATTATTATTTTTATTTTTATTACTACTACTATTATTATAATTACTATTATTATTATCATTATTATTGTTATAGGAAGTCATCCTTGGTTCTATATTTAGAACCAAGTATAGCATTTTGCTATTTTAGAACTAATTATAGAAGTGGGTTGGATTTGAGTTTTTGGCGTTTGGTGCTATAATTTAACTATAAAACCAATTATAGCACCCCCATTGGATTTGCTCTTAGAGGTAGGAGTGAAAAAATGTGTTTAAACCATGGTTTCATACTTAAACCGTCATTGAATCGAAAAAGTTATCATGTGAATGTCTTAATATATAAAAAATATATTATTAGTAATTAATAAAAGTTTAAAAAATCTCATTTTTTATGAATAAAATATTATAAAGTTGAGTTACAATATTATTAAAAGTGGCTAATTTTAATATTAAACTTTTTTGATAAAAATATTAATTTAAAAACGGGTCAACTAACCGGTTTTACTTGTTGAACCACCAGTTCGATTGGTGGTCAACCGAGTCAACTATTTTTTGACCAAAGCCGATTAAGTGGTCCAAATCAGATCGAAAATATAGATCGGTTCCAATTTTTATTGGTATGATCGACAGTCCGATCTAAAATTTAAAACCATGGTTTAAACTCAACGCGCCGCGCATAATTGCTCAGATTAAATAGGTGTAGGTTATTACTTATCACATGAAAATTATAAATTTTTTAGCCCATATCCATGTGGGTGGACATGGGTTATCCATTGGGACCCATTCATATTTTAATTTAATACTCTCTCCGTTCCCGGATAAAAATTCTGGTGGGCTTTTCACGTATATTAAGAAGAGCAATAAAATGATAAAATTGTTCATAATAATATCATTAAATATAGAGAGAGAATTAGAATAAGAAAATTATGAAATATTTAATGTTACAAACATAATAGGAAAAAATGTGTAAAAGTTTGGTTATTAAAGGAAAATGGACATTTAACATGGACTACTCAAAATAGTAATAAAAACTTTTATCCCGGGACGGAGGAAGAATAATATTTTCAATTAGTTCATACAAAGCTTAAAGCTTTGTTCTTTTACCCGATTTCCGAGTTAAAACTTAAATTCTGATTCACGATTCTCAATAAAATTGAAGGAGAAGTAAATACTTTCAAATTAAGAAACAGTATATTCTTTTAGATAGAAACAATAAATATTAGAGAGAGAGGGAGAAAAAAAAAGACAACTGCAACATGACTAACGGACAACTGCAACCAATTTAACATAACAGCAAAACTTGATCCTGTTACAAAATATGATTGATATTTCAAGTACTCCCATTAGGAGAAGAGGATCATAGAGGGGTTAATTGACAACATCTAGAACCCAGCTTACGAGACTTGAGAACGGACCTCCTCAAGCGCCGGTGGTAAGATGTTTGGTGGTTCAATGTTTATTAGGATTGATTATATGCGCAACTCATATCCGCCTATATTCATTTGTAACCGCCCATTTACAGCCTATTTAATTTTCAGCCCATATAACTTTTGCTCATGTAAACCCAAATTCATTAATGTCCGTCCAAATTCATTAGTTAACCTCTTAATATATATTAATGTACAAAGTTGGGATAACATTTTTTTCTCTTAATGCCTCTAGACATGGCAAAAGAGGACCAGGCCCGCGGACCGGGCGTTGGACTTCAGTTGTTTAGCCCATAAAAATACGGGCGTTTTTAGCCCGGTCCGTGGCCCGCAACTTATTTTAAAATAAAATAAAATGTTGCTACTTGTGGGACTTGAATACAAGACTTGTGAGTAAATAAATAAGAGTTCAAATCAACTGAGCTACAACAATTATTTGTTTTTAATGCAATCTTCAATATATTTTAACTATAATTGAAAACTATAATTAAGATATGTAGTTAATGTAGGTAATTAATTAATAATACTATTAAAATTTTAATTGATTGAGATATGTAATTAATGTAGGTAATTAATTAATCGTGTTTGTAGCTTTATTCTTTGTTGTTCGTTTTATTATTACAACGATAAGCATGATTGGTGCCTTAATATAGTCATGATCATCGGATCTAACGGTAATAATGGCTGCTTGGATCAAATCAATTGTTTTTCACATGTTTTAGCTTTCTAATGGATTTAATAAAATCATTGTGCATCTCCAACGGTTATAATTTTATATATTATAAAAGGAGAAGTAGAAATGGCTTCATATTCCGCTTCGGGACTTGTAGCTTTATTCTTGGTTGTTCATTTTATTATTTTTAATATTTATTATTATTATTATTATTATTATTATTATTTCTGGTGTAGAAAAGTGTTTACAAAAAAAAATAATTAAAGGGAGAAGCCCGCGGGCCGGCCCGGCCCAATCCGGGCCACGGGCCTCACATTTCCAGCCCACCAAAACTCGGGCAATTTTGGCTCGGCCCGCGCTCGGCCCGGCCCGACCCATCCGTTTGTCAGGTCTATCAATAAGATACAAATATGAGTCTAAACTATTCAGATGGTCTCTTAAAACAAAGATATAGACTGTTAAAATGTATTAAAAAATGATAGTTTGATTATTTTTTTTGCAAACAGGGAGCTGACAATAGGATATAAGAAAGTTTTTTTCTCTACTGTTATTAAAATGCATTAAATTACAATCAAACGTCACCTTAGTCTCGAGTATAAATGATTTTGCATCATAAAAAGATTGACAAATTTGACACAAAATTTAAATAAGATAAATACGTATTATAAACAGTTTGACAAATTTAACTAAAATAATAATTAAGTAATTATGATATAATATGACACTACGATTTGTTTTTAAGAAAGTGCTAAATTTTTAAGTTGTTCATTTAAGCGTGTTATCTTGTATTTTGTTTAATTTATTTTAATATGTTAAGAAAATAATGCTTTATTTAACTAGAGGAATTAGAGATATAAGTGACTAGGTGACTAGGTGTATAGTATAGTATGGCGTAAAAACAATTTAGAAAGGGAGTGGATAAATTATTTCAAATTTGAGAATCTTTTACCTTTTAAAGAATTTCAACTATTCATTGTGTTAATGTGTTATATATATATATATATATATATATATATATAAAATAGATCAGGTCCGGACTCCCTGATGGGAGAAAATTCGGACCCTATATTTTTATTTTTTTGCTATTTTTTAAAACAACTAATTTTTTTTAATATTTTATGGAACTGAAATTTTTTCATAATACAATATTTTGGGTGTGATTTGGATACATATACCAAAAATTATATGTACAGTCTGCACAGACTGTACATATCTATTTTGTTATACGTATCCAAATCACATCCAAAACACTGTATTATGTAAAAATTCCAGTTCCATAAAATATTAAATTTTTTTTAGTTGTTTTGAAAAAAAGCAAAAAAAATAAATAAGAAAAGTTCGTATTTTAAGAAAATGCGGGAGTCCGGACTGGATCCGGACTATATATATATATATATATATATATATATATATATATATATATATATATATATATATATATATATATGAAACTGATCCAGTCCGGGAGTCCGGACTGGATCAAAATCCGGTCCAAATTTTTTTTTTTTTTTTTTGCTTTTTTTTTTTGAAACAACTAAAAAAAAAAAAAAAAAATTTATGGAACTGAAATTTTTCAATAATACAGTGTTTTGGGTGTGTTTTTAATACCTACCCCCAACCAATGTATGTACAGTCTGCCCAGACTGTACAGACATGTTTCGTTATAGGCATCCAAATCACACCAAAAACACTGTATAATGTAAAAATTTCAATTCCATAAATTTTTTTTTTTTTTTTTTTAGTTGTTTCAAAAAAAAAAAAGCAAAAAAAAAAAAAAAAAAAAAGTCCGGATTTTAACAAAATCCGGGAGTCCGGACTGGATCCGGACTCTATATATATATATATATATATATATATATATGATAATCATCCATAGCATACATTTGTTATGAATTTATAGGGTATACACCATCTATACCATTGAAAATAATAAAGAACGACCATGATTAGAAAATGAAAATCAACATCCGTTACTAATTGTAGCGAGCGGTAAAAAATCGACCGTTCGCTATTAATATTAGCGGATGTTAATCACAATAAGGGTTTGACTTTATTAACTAGAGTTTACATTTTATTAACTAGGATTTAAGGTTTATTAATCATATTTTAGGGTTTATTAATCATGGTTTATGGTTTATTAACCTTAATTCAGCTTAAAAAGGAGTTGATAAACCTTAAACCATGATTTATAAACCCTAAACCTTAGTTACTAAATTCTAAACTCTAGTTAATAAAGTCAAACCATTATTCTGATTAGCGTCCACTACTATGAGTAGGTGATGGTATGTGTTTTTTTACACGTTGATTTTCAGTTTTTAATTATGGTCGTTCCTTCTTGTTTTCAATGGTATATGTCATATAAGGACCTATAACAAATACATGTTATGCATCATTTCCCATATATATATATATAGAACACGGACCAGGTCCGGGAGTCCGGACCTGATCAAAATTCGGACCCAATTTTTTTTTTGTAGAACAACTAAAAAATAAAATAGAATTATAGAACTAAAATATTTCCATAATACAGTGTTTTGGTTGTGTTTTTAATAACTACACCAACCAATGTATGTACAGTCTGCCCAGACTGTACAGACATATTTTGTTATACGTATTTAAATCACACCCAAAATACTGTATTATGTAAAAAATCAAGTTCCATAATTTTTTTATTTTATTTTTTTAGTTGTTTTAAAAAAAAAGCAAAAAAAAAGGTCCGTATTTTATTAAAATTCGGGAGTCCGGACCTGATCCAGACTCTCTCTCTCTCTCTCTCTCTATATATATATATATATATATATATATATGGTCCCCATCCGTAGTAATTGGTTGCTGGAAGTATTATTCTAGCAACATCATCTAAGGTCAGTCATCATAATATCCAAGGGCTGAGATTAAATTGGACTTCGACCATGCCGCTAGAAGGAGTAACGGGAGACCTATTCTTTCTGGCGGCCCAAGAAATTACTACGTACAATGCCCTCCATTTTAAAATCATTGCCACTAAAGGCTCTAGTGGCTGGTTTGGTTAAACCAAATATTTTTCTTTCTTCCTCTCCCAGATATGGTCGTCCACTTTCACTCCCAAATTTAAGTAGTTGTATACATCCAGCTCCGACGATTCACATTACTAAGTTCTTTCTTAATCTAAGTAAGTTTTTTAAAATGTCAATAAAAATGTCTGCTCATAATGTTTTTATCTAGTTCTTCAAATTCTATTGCTCGTTTAGATTGTCCAAATGCATCTAAGTTTGTAAATGAAATTGAAAGTAGTAAATCTTAAATGGTCTCATTCGTTGGTCAATTGTTCTCTAAGTTGGAAGAAGTTACAAAATTTTATAGGGCATATGCTCAAAAAATGGATTTACACTAAATAAAACCAATTCTGAGCTTTGTTGTGAAACCCCAGATTTTATGAATAAAGAATTAATTTTCTCGAAATAATTTTTTAATATTATGGTGTGAATTTGAGATAATATTATAGTTGTGGGTAGTATTTATAAATTTTGCAAAGTATGCAAGTTGTTATATTATAGTCGATTGGTCAGGGAATATTTTTTGTGTCGGAAAATATTCGTACGACGGTACAATTATTGGTGGACCCCACAACGGAATTATTGTCGGATTGAAAAAACGATAAAAATATTTTTATTTAAAATAACGGCGGAAGTTTTACCGTTGATACTGTTGAACTACTGGGTAGTAAAAGTACAGTAATACGAGTTGTTGCATAGTAGCACACGATATTGATTATTGATATTTATGTGAGAAGTCGCTCAGTTTGATTCAATTATTGTCGATTAATAATATGAATTATTATAGCGATGATGACGTTTTGTTTTATTCGTATTATTAACGTAATAAAACAGAAACATCTTTTTATATAAAACAGAATACTTTATTAAAGTTATTCTATAAATAGAATATATTATATTTTATTATGCATAGTGTTGCATAGTATTTTGCATAGTGTTGCATAGTAATTTTTTTTATATAAATAGAATATATTATATTTTATTTAAAAGATTTTCTTTAAATATGGACCGTCAGATTAAAGTAAATCAATCTGGACCGTTCATGGATTAGTTACTATGCATTCCATTTTCCTATAAATAGAAGCTCATTCCTTCATTATTTTCTTACGAATTCACTGAACTCTAGAGAGAGAAACTATAGAGAGATAGAAGAAAAGCTTTTTGCTACTTAACTTTTCTTTTCCTATATCCAGTTTCTGTTACGGTAAGGGGTGTTATTCTTTCTTATTCATGAAGAGAACTGTTGTTATTCCATTTCTTATTATTCTGTTGGAATAACCTGTATACGCGGTCTACCCTATACTTGGTGACATTCTTCTATTATTCTGTTGGAACATCCTGTCTGTGTGTTTTACACCGGACCTGGTTCCGTCTTTATTATTATTCCGTTGGAACATCCTGTCTGTGTGTTTTACACCGGACCTGGTTCCGTCTTTATTATTATTCCGTTGGAACATCCTGTCTGTGTGTTTACACCGGACCTGGTTCCGTCTTTATTATTCTGTTGAAACATCCTGTCGGTGCAAATTTTGCCTGACCTGGTTCTGTTATTATTATTCTATTGGAATAACCTGTCGATGCGAAGTACCGCATGCATGGTGATTTCTTTTGTTATTCCATTCTTTATTATACTCAGTTGGTTAAAGTTTTGACTTCTATACTCCATTAAATTAGTAGAATATCCTTGATATTTGCGCTTCATCTAGTATCTTTTCATGAAAATATTCTTCTGATCATTCTTGAATTTTACTTTACAAAGCAGTATCATGTTGACAATTTGGACGTTAGTAGTTCTTGGACAAATTAATTCTTGAACTTGTTTTATTGAATTTTTATATCATTGTCATCATCCTCATTTTTATGTTATGTTGAAAGTCATCTGTGGCCTGTAGTGCATAGATGGACTTGGTATGATTATGACCAGGGATTATTCGGTATAATCATGACCGTAATGTTACAAATAATGTGAAAATTGAAAGTCATCATTGGCCCGTAGTGCATTGATGGACAATTGTTGGCATGATCATGACCATTGATGAATACACAAATGTCCTTGGCCCGTAGTGCATGGAATTTGTGGTCGTGACCCTAATAAATATCCTTGGCTGTAGTGCAGGGATGATGTGGTTTATTTATTAAGCTGAGTCTCAGCAATAAAAGTGATGAAAAACTTTTTAAATCATAAAAGATAGTAGATTCTATTCTCTACTTGACTCTTTTAATGGATTGCTTGATCCGCTACTGTTAAACTTGATGTTGTTATATTTTATCAGTTTAATACTGTTGAAGGCTAACGATAATTTATTCTGCATTATCTTAGTCATAATATTTCTTACTGGGCTAGTTGAGTTCACCCTTTCTTTCACTGTTCTCTTCAGGAAATGAGAACATAGCAGGAACTAGTCGGGGGATGGAGTGACGGTCTAGAGGATATCATTAGTAGTCCTCACTATTCTGTGAAATAGTGTATTAATAATTATAATGAGGACTCTTTTTGAGTTTGTATAATCTCTAGTAGACAATAATTGTATTCAAACTCACAGTTATGTTTTGTCGTATTGTACACGACAGTTGTATTAGTAAGTTATATTTGAATTATGTACCATGTATCTGACGACCCAAGATGGGTGATGTATACCTAATTTTGGGGGAGTCACAGTTGGTATCAAAGCTTAGGGATATGATCCCTGGCTAAGATGTGAGACTAGAACTAGGAGGGGAGAGACGGGGAATTACTTCGCTAATATGACCTACTTAAATTTATTTTGCATTTAATTGGTCGGTCAAAGTATAGGGATAATACGTGATATGTTAATTAACCCTTGTTTTGTGGCAGTGTTTGAAAATGGCATCCGAGAATGTTGAGATTATCAATGGAGCACAGGAGACCGTTGAGTCTCCACAGATCAATAATCAGGATAATGTGCAACTAGAGGACAATACTCCTTATGAAAATAATAACACCGATGAAATGGTGAATGATGGGATGGTCAGAGCCTTTATGCAATTCATGCAACAACAGGTTAAGGCAGCTCCTGTCCAAAATGCAGGTAGAAATACTGATAACTCTCGGACGGTCACCGCTAAGCAGTTTAAGGAGCAATTCATGCAACAACGGGAGAAGACGGCTCCTGTTCATAATGCAGGAGGAAACAATGGCAACCCATGGTTGGTCACCGCTAAACAGTTCAAGGAGCTGGGACCACCGGAGTTTAAGGGAGAGCCAAAACCACTTATTGCGGAAGCATGGATAAAGCAGATCACCAAAATATTTGATGTCTTGGGATGCTCCGAGGAGCAAAAGGTTCCCTTTGCCGCCTTTATGTTTTGCGGAGAGGCAGATTACTGGTGGGAATCAGTAAAACGTACTCAACCTGCCGTACTGAAGATGTCTTGGGAGAAGTTCCAAGAGCTGTTCAATGACAAATACTTTCCCGAAAGTATCCGTCACATGAAGGAGGTGGAGTTTATCAAATTGGAGCAAAACAATATGACCGTGTCGCAATACGAGGCAAAATTTGCGGAGTTATCCCGGTTTGCGTCCCACTTGGTGGATAATGAAGAGAGAATGACATGATTGTTTTTAAGAGGTTTGAAGCCGGAGATACGTCAACATCTTATTTCTCATAAACTGTGTTTGTATTCAGATGTTGTAAATAGGGCTCAGACGTCGGTACCCGCACCCGTTTTAAAGGAAGAAGAACGACCACCGGTCGTATGTTTCAAATGCGGACAGGAGGGACACATCCGTCCAAACTGTACGCAGCAGTCCAAAGCATGTTTTAATTGCGGAAGAGAAGGTCACCTAGCTCGATTTTATCGTATGATGAAGTCAATTCCAGCTGGGATAATGATGCCAAAGGATGTCCCAGACAAGCCAAAGCCGGTAGTTTAAGAGAGAGCGTTTTTTTTCTCTCGTGACGAGGAACTTGAATAAAATTATCACGGGTAAGTTAATCATATGCTCTTACGAAGTCTATACCGTGATAGATACCGGTTCTACTAACTCTTTTATTTCACCTAGTTGTGTTCAATGTTTGTACTTAACTCCGGAGAAGTTAAACGTTGATTTATCTATTAAAACTCCATTGGGAGAAACCTTCGTTACCTCAACTGTTTATAAATCTTATTTGATTCAAATCGACACTTTCACGTTACGTGTTGATCTTGTCTCTTTGAAAATACTTACCTTTGATGCGATTTAAGGAAACGATTGGTTAACTACTCATCATGTTTTTCGTAAGGTTGTTAGCTTTCATATTCCTAACCAACCTATTATGCGAATTCAAGCAACCAAACCCCTAAATTCAATCATTGTCATATCAAGCCATAAGTAAAGAGCCCCGATCCTTTTGTTGATGACTTCCTTGTGTGGAATGCACCGAAGCCAGACTTTCTATAGGCGACGTCGTGAATGACGATAACAAGTTGATAGGTATCATTGTGAGGTGCTATCTAGGTTAAGGGATAGAAGTCACAGTTGGTATCAATGTGACGTACTATCCAAGTCTTGGATGTGGGTAACAGTTTTGAATGATATTTTTATCATTAATAAATCTCTTGACGTATTCCTGAAGACTTCTTAGCCTACCCCAGAGCGTGAAATCGAATTTTGTATTGACACCAGTACAAAACCCATTTCTTAAACCCTCAAAATAATTTTTTCAACTAAAACGAAAGTAACATGCACCAAAGACGTTGACTCGAGCTGTTGAAGATTACGATCGTACTATTTAATATCATCGTGGAAGAGCGAACGTGGTATCTGACGTGTTGAGTAGAAGATCGTATGCGTTTACAAGTGCGATGTTGTTAACACAAAGACTCATTTCGTATAACTTGCAAATGATGAAGATAGAGTTAAAGACTCTAGGGACCCACGTGAAGATAACGAATATACGAGTAAAATTGACTTTAATCGATAAAGTTAAAGATGCTCAAGCTACATGTAATAACCCGAGATTTTTAATAATCCAAAATTTTCGAATAATTTTTTTTTATTTAATATTGACTGTTAATATTGCATAGTGTATCTGTGATATGAGTCTTGAGAAAGTCAATTTGTGTATTGACTAATAAATTTAGAATAGAATTGTGCTTAACAAGCTTTAGAAACCCTAACCCTAATTGTCGGATAGGGATTCAGTAGAAAATATAATTTAAAATAATTATATTGGAGAGAATGTATATGTACTGTATAGAAATGTTGACCAATGTTGACTGGATGAGGTTTAAAATTATAAAACCTAATAAGAGATTAGAAACCCTAATCTCAGTATTAAAAAAAATTCTAATGTGCTGTTAGAAACCCTAATCGGTCGCTGAGAAACCCTAATTTCAAAACGGGTATTGTAAACCCTAAATTAGGAAACCTAAATTCTATTTGGCAAACCTAATGAGTCCATTAAACTTAAATATGATTAAAAAGATTTAAATATATTTTTGTATATTAATTTTCTATTTAGAAACCTTAATTGCATTTTTAGAAATTTTATTTTCTAATTTATGAACCCTAAATTTGAAATTTGTGGGAATTAGAATTTTTTTTTACCTAAAAGGTTTAAACCCTAAACCCTAACCCAAACCCTAAACCCTAAGGGTTTGTGTAATTGTCAAGAATATCATTTAAATGTATTTTGCAATTTACTAAAATGCCCTTTTATTATATTTTATAAGTTAGCTTGCAAAAAGTGGTGATATCTTTAGTAGGTAACCAAACATTTTGACTTATGTGACACAAATCTCAGCTAATTCAGCTCCAATTGCCAGCACAACAGATCATTCAATGCATCTAGAGATTATTTAAGAGAATTGGAGAGAGAAAATTCATAAAGTTTAGTCATTTTGCAACTTAGCTCTCACCAAACCCATTCTCTCTCATTACCTTCGAAATTATCAAGTTTCTCAGTCATTTTAGTCAGCCCAAGATCAACCATAAACAAATCTGAGAGCCAAGATCAAGAATTGAATGCTTAAGGTATAAACCTATTTTTAATTTTTGATCCATGTGGCTAAGAAAAAATTTCGTGTTTATGTGTTTAGATCTTTGATAGATGATGTTTAATGATGATCTATGTTGATATAACATAGATCCATAGCATCAAAATGCTTTAAAAGTGATTATTTTCAAAACTGCCAAGAACAGAAAATGTGGTCTGACAAGCTAATGTCAGGCGCCACAGATTCGTGTTCATTTGTTGTTGTTGTTGTTGTTGTTGTTTTAAGCTTGATATTGGTAGCCTGTTATGTAAGCTTTAATCTGCTGGTGATAGATCAGATAAATGATGTCTAGTTTAGGAGTTATTAACGGTCAAAACCCGTTGACCGGGATTGACCGGGCAAAATTCTGGGTAACCCAGAACGGCTAAAACGGCGTCTGACAACGTCTTTGAGCCTCTTGATCTGTCAGTATGTTTAATGTTTGATATTGTTTATTGGTACATCTTGTAGTTGGTTATGTGTACTATAAAGTGAAGCCTTTAGATCACCTATAAAATTAACAGATAGATCATGGAAAGTGGTCAAAGTAGGCCACTCACTCTGCTTTTGAAATTCTGGAATTTCCAGAAACGCTATGAACAAGTTTTCTGACAGACGTTGACCGGATTATAGATCGTGATTCTGTTGTTTTTAAATTAAGTTGTTGTTTTGTAAATGTTCTCTAACACCCGAACTATAACCTTGAACCATTACAATGCATGAACCATGATTAGAACATAGATATAATCGAGCTTGAAAGTGTCAACTCGAAGTCTGTCTGGGTTTCTGGGTTACCCAGAAAACCCAGATTTCTCTGACAGAAAGTTTGAGAAGCCAGATCTTCCTGTTATGTTTTGATATGACCAAGTTGGTGATTGATAAGTATAATATTACATTTGTACTACAAGACCAAAGTCTTATATTGAACAGATCATGCAAGAACAGAACATTAAGGCCGGTCAAACCATGTACCATGAACACTGACCTTGTCAGTGTTCTTGAGCCAAGAACACCTATAGCGACAGAATGTGTCGCTAAAGGTCTTTAGCGACGGATTAATTTATTTAATTTCTGATTTTTTCGGTAATTAATTAAAAATAGAAAATAAATTATAAAAATTACCAAAAATAGTTTTAAAAATTATTTTAAATTATGAAAAATAATTTTTGACCAATTGGAATATTTTTCTTTAATATTTATAATTATTTAAATATTAAAAATATTTAATTTATTTAATTAGTATATTAAATAAATTAGAGAAAAATGATTTAATATTATGAAAAATCATTTTTAAATAAGAAAAATATATTTAAAAATATTTTGAGTTATAAAATGTAACTTTTAATATTTTTGGAGAATTTTCATTAATAATTTAATATTAATGATATTAGATTTATTTGCTTATTAAATTAAATAAATAAGATAAAAATGATTTTAATGGTTTAAAAATCATTTTAATTGAGGATAAAGTGTTAGAAAATATTTTTAATTATAAAATATAATTTTCAATATTTTTGGAGAATTCTCATTAATAAATTAATATTAATGATGCTAGATTTATTTAATTGTTATATTAAATAAATGAATTAAAAATGATTTTATTGATTTAAAAATCATTTAAAAATGAGAAAAATAATTTAAAAATATTTGTATGTTATATTTAATGACTCTTAATATTTAGAGGATAATTTCATTAATAATTATATATTAATGATGATAATTTAAAAATGATTTTAAATACTTTAAAAATCATTTAAGTGGAATATTGTTGGTTTAAAAATATTTTAAGTTATTAATAATAACTTTAATATTTTGACAAGTATGTTATTAATATTTGGATATTATTAAATATTAATAATGACATGATTAATTGATAATTAAATCATTTAAAAATGTTTCTGATATTTGGAAAACTATTATAAATTATAATAATTGCTTGATAATTATTAAAAGCTTCCGAAAAATATTATTATTGATAATTGACTTATCTGAATTAATATTGAAGCTTAGAGACCAAGTGTAATAGACAGATAACTGTGTTAATTATCAGATAGGGTGACCAGAACACCGAGAACGGACCGAAGTCCAACCATATCAAAATAGTTAGACTTGTTAAGTGTTTATATAGGTTATAAACACTGTTGTGATTATGTGCTAATGTGTTTAGGAGAAGGTTTAACTGTAAATTACAGTAATGTGTGATGTGAAATATTGTACTAATTGTGAGACCGACATTATTGATTATAGGTCTTACGAGCGCAGTTAATTATATTGTGTAGCAGTAATCAACGCGAAAGGCAAGTTTCCTAACTCAACTTGAGTTACTGTTTTTCAAGCATGGTAGTGAATAATTATTGATAGTTATTCACATCTATAATGATTATTGTAATTCGCACGTAGTGCAATCGAATCATGTTCTATTATTTGAACTAATTATAAATTATGTCTCAGCTAATTGTTTAGGCGAGACTAGTATTTGGTAAAGCATGAAATGTTCTATTCATTATGAACTGAAATGTTATTGAAAGATCTATGCCATTGATTTCGGCTAGATTAGCATTGTTATTAATTATTGAAATCCTAGTATTTCTTTGAAAGTAAGCCAAACCATATTGTTGTGGTAAGGACTCGTGAAGTAAAACTGAGATGAACAAATTTTATTGTCGTAAATCGACATGTGCACTATTATTGAGTATTATGCATAATATAGGGTACAAAGGAGTTGGCCACTCCAGGTACTTGCAGAAGAGTATAGTTTAGTTTTGATAACTAATTTATATTCTTGTGGTAATTTAGTTTTAATAACTAAATGAATCCTCTATTAGTTCATGATCCTCTGTGATCACTCAGCATGAAATCTGGGTATATCCCACATTATTGAATATTGTTGCAGTATTGTTAATTCAATTGAATATTATTGAATCTTTGAAAGAATTATACTCTTTCATATCGAATAGGTTATTTATTATTAAATAGTAGAAAGTTATTGTTCAGATTGAATTATTATTTCGTTATCTCGAAATCGTTTGATGACTGTTGAAGATCTATTCAATCTAGACTCTTCTATTTTTGATTCATACATCATTTATTGTATATTTTAACTTGCGGGGTAAACTTGTTGCTCACCCTTGCTAAATAAAATATTTCAGCTAGGAACGATGAGGCCAACGGGGCTAAAAGGAACAAAGGCAAAGGCATAGTACTGGAGTAGTTTTATATTAAGCATATTTAATATGTTTTTTTGTAAATCCTTTTTATTTATTGAAAGGGTAAAACTTGTAATGTTAAGGTTAGTTGACCTGAAATGATGTTGTTTACTTAATAACTAATGATATGTAAGTTTATTATAATCAATGAATGGGTAGTTAGATGTTATTAAATTGTGGATCGTGATCACCAAACTCGGGGGTCAGGTAACCCGGATTTGGGGGCGTCACAGGTTGGTATCAGAGCTGTAGGTTATAAACCTTAAGTGGGGTGGGGAAAACCCTAGGATTATAACCATGAGCGAGATATAGAATACTCATTTAGAGTACTAAGTGAGAGATTGCTGAAATGCAATAATAGTGATAAATGTAGACACATAGTGAGAGAAGTTTGTACTGGTGAAGTATTAATCAAGTTATTTAAACTGACTGTAGGATGTTGGGAGAAGCAAATTATTGGTGGGAGACAAATCAGGCGAGAGCCAGTACAGCAGTAGTAACCTGGACAAGGTTTAAGGAATTATTTTTCGAAAATTATTTCTCGGAAAGTATGCAAGCAAGAATGGAAGTAAACTTTTTGGAGTTAAAGCAGGAGAATATGTCGGTTGCAGAATACGCCGCTAAATTTAACGAACTCGCGAGATTTGCTCCACATCAGGTGGACACTGAGGTGCGAAAGGCGCGAAGGTTCGAAAATGGACTGAAGCCCACGATATATAGCAAGGTAGCTGTGTTGCAGATGAAGACATTTACGGCTCTGTTGGAAAAAGCAATCATCGCCGAAGGAGGAAGTGAAGTTGTGTTAAAGTATCATCAAGAAAAGAAGAAGAAAATGAATGAAGGAGGTAGCAGTGGAGGAAGTAATTCTAATAAGCGTAAGTGGAAGAACAATAATGAATCTGGAGACAAGTCAGGAGATAATAGAAAGAGAGGTGAGCCATGTGCCAAATGTGGTAAAAAGCATCCAGGAGAATGTTTAAAGGGAAAAGGAGTGTGTTTTAACTGTGGACAAGAGGGACATATTTCTCCAAATTGTCCAAGTCCAAAAAGGATATCAGGTTATTTTTTATGCGGATCGCTAGAACATCAAATTCGTAACTGTCCAAAGAAGAATGTAGAAAGAGGAAGCAACAATAAAGGAAACAGCAGTGGAACACTGGCGATCAAAGGACCAGCTCAGCCAGGAAGGTCGACAACTCGTACATTCAATATGACGGCTCAAGATGCAGTAGCTGTTCAGGAAGTGGCCACAGGTAACGATTTCGTTAAAAAAATTTTAATTACGGGAATAATATTGGTTAGATATTTTCGTTGAATTATTTTCTTATATAGACTCAACTCACGGGTGAGAAAATAAGGCACAAATTAATATTGTGTTGATAAAATGAATTGACGCTACAACTTTAAAAGCTTATAGAGATTAAGAAAGCGGTGATTCCGAGGACGGAATCCTTTTAAGGAGGGGTGAATGTAATAACCCAGGATTTTTAATAATCCAAAATTTTTGAATAAATTTTTTTTTATTTAATATTGACTGTTAATATTGCACGGTGTATCTGTGATATGATTTTTGAGAAAGTCAATTTGTGTATTGACTAATAAATTTAGAGTAGAATTGTGCTTAACAAGCTTTAGAAATCCTAACCCTAATTATCGGATAGAGATTCAGTAGAAAATATAATTTAAAATAATTATATTGGAGAGAATGTATATGTACTGTATAGAAATGTTGACCAATGTTGACTGGATGAGGTTTAAAATTATAAAACCTAATAAGAGATTAGAAACCCTAATCTCAGTATTAAAAAAAAATTCTAATGTGCTGTTAGAAACCCTAATCGGTAGCTGAGAAACCCTAATTTCAAAAACGGGTATTGTAAACCCTAAATTAGGAAACCTAAATTCTATTTGGCAAACCTAATGGGTCCATTAAACTTAAATATGATTAAAAAGATTTAATTATATTTTTATATATTAATTTTCTATTTAGAAACCTTAATTGCATTTTTAGAAATTTTATTTTCTAATTTATGAACCCTAAATTTGAAATTTGTGGGAATTAAAATTTTTTTTACCTAAAAGGTTTAAACCATAAACCCTAACCCAAACCCTAAACCCTAAGGGTTTGTGTAATTGTCAAGAATATCATTTAAATGTATTTTGCAATTTACTAAAATGCCCTTTTATTATATTTTATAAGTTAGCTTGCAAAAAGTGGTGATATCTTTAGTAGGTAACCAAACATTTTGACTTATGTGACACAAATCTCAGCCAATTCAGCTCCAATTGCCAGCACAACAAATCATTCAATGCATCTAGAGACTATTTAAGAGAATTGGAGAGAGAAAATTCATAAAGTTTAGTCATTTTGCAACTTAGCTCTCACCAAACCCATTCTCTCTCATTACCTTCGAAATTATCAAGTTTCTCAGTCATTTTAGTCAGCCCAAGATCAACCATAAACAAATCTGAGAGCGAAGATCAAGAATTGAAAGCTTAAGGTATAAACCTATTTTTAATTTTTGATCCATGTGGCTAAGAAAAAATTTCGTGTTTATGTGTTTAGATCTTTGATAGATGATGTTTAATGATGATCTATGTTGATATAACATGGATCCATAGCATCAAAATGCTTTAAAAGTGATTATTTTCAAAACTGCCAAGAATAGAAAATGTGGTCTGACAAGCTAATGTCAGGCGCCACAGATTCGTGTTTGTTTGTTTGTTGTTGTTGTTGTTGTTTTAAGCTTGATATTGGTAGCCTGTTATGTAAGCTTTAATCTGCTGGTGATAGATCAGATAAATGATGTCTAGTTTAGGAGTTATTAACGGTCAAAACTCGTTGACCGGGATTGACCGAGCAAAATTCTGGGTAACCCAGAACGGCTAAAACGGCGTCTGACAACGTCTTTGAGCCTCTTGATCTGTCAGTATGTTTAATGTTTGATATTGTTTATTGGTACATATTGTAGTTGGTTATTTGTACTATAAAGTGAAGCCTTTAGATCACCTATAAAATTAACAGATAGATCATGGAAAGTGGTCAAAGTAGGCCACTCGCTCTGCTTTTGAAATTCTGGAATTTCCAGAAACGCTATGAACAAGTTTTCTGACAGACGTTGACCGGATTATAGATCGTGATTCTGTTGTTTTTTAATTAAGTTGTTGTTTTGTAAATGTTCTCTAACACCCGAACTATAACCTTGAACCTTTACAACGCATGAACCATGATTAAAACATAGATATAATCGAGCTTGAAAGTGTCAACTCGAAGTCTGTCTGGGTTTCTGGGTTACCCAGAAAACCCAGATTTCTCTGACAGAAAGTTTGAGAAGCCAGATCTTCCTGTTATGTTTTGATATGACCAAGTTGGTGATTGATAAGTGTAGTATTACATTTGTACTACAAGACCAAAGTCTTATATTGAACAGATCATGCAAGAACAGAACATTAAGGCCGGTCAAACCATGTACCATGAACACTGACCTTGTCAGTGTTCTTGAGCCAAGAACACCTATAGCGACAGAATGTGTCGCTAAAGGTCTTTAGCGACGGATTAATTTATTTAATTTCTGATTTTTTCGGTAATTAATTAAAAATAGAAAATAAATTATAAAAATTACCAAAAATAGTTTTAAAAATTATTTTAAATTATGAAAAATAATTTTTGACCAATTGGAATATTTTTCTTTAATATTTATAATTATTTAAATATTAAAAATATTTAATTTATTTAATTAGTATATTAAATAAATTAGAGAAAAATGATTTAATATTATGAAAAATCATTTTTAAATAAGAAAAATATATTTAAAAATATTTTGAGTTATAAAATGTAACTTTTAATATTTTTGGAGAATTTTTATTAATAATTTAATATTAATGATATTAGATTTATTTGCTTATTAAATTAAATAAATAAGATAAAAATGATTTTAATGGTTTAAAAATCATTTTAATTGAGGATAAAGTGTTAGAAAATATTTTTAATTATAAAATATAATTTTCAATATTTTTGGAGAATTCTCATTAATAAATTAATATTAATTATGCTAGATTTATTTAATTTTTATATTAAATAAATGAATTAAAAATGATTTTATTGATTTAAAAATCATTTAAAAATGAGAAAAATAATTTAAAAATATTTGTATGTTATATTTAATGACTCTTAATATTTAGAGGATAATTTCATTAATAATTATATATTAATGATGATAATTTAAAAATGATTTTAAATACTTTAAAAATCATTTAAGTGGAATATTGTTGGTTTAAAAATATTTTAAGTTATTAATAATAACTTTAATATTTTGACAAGTATGTTATTAATATTTGGATATTATTAAATATTAATAATGACATGATTAATTGATAATTAAATCATTTAAAAATGTTTCTGATATTTGGAAAACTATTATAAATTATAATAATTGCTTGATAATTATTAAAAGCTTCCGAAAAATATTATTATTGATAATTGACTTATCTGAATTAATATTGAAGCTTAGAGACCAAGTGTAATAGACAGATAACTGTGTTAATTATCAGATAGGGTGACCAGAACACCGAGAACGGACCGAAGTCCAACCATATCAAAATAGTTAGACTTGTTAAGTGTTTATATAGGTTATAAACACTATTGTGATTATGTGCTAATGTGTTTAGGAGAAGGTTTAACTGTAAATTACAGTAATGTGTGATGTGAAATATTGTACTAATTGTGAGACCGACATTATTGATTATAGGTCTTACGAGCGCAGTTAATTATATTGTGTAGCAGTAATCAACGCGAAAGGCAAGTTTCCTAACTCAACTTGAGTTACTGTTTTTCAAGCATGGTAGTGAATAATTATTGATAGTTATTCACATCTATAATGATTATTGTAATTCGCACGTAGTGCAATCGAATCATGTTCTATTATTTGAACTAATTATAAATTATGTCTCAGCTAATTGTTTAGGCGAGACTAGTATTTGGTAAAGCATGAAAGGTTCTATTCATTATGAACTGAAATGTTATTGAAAGATCTATGCCATTGATTTCGGCTAGATTAGCATTTTTATTAATTATTGAAATCCTAGTATTTCTTTGAAAGTAAGCCAAACCATATTGTTGTGGTACGGACTCGTGAAGTAAAACTGAGATGAACAAATTTTATTGTCGTAAATCAACATGTGCACTATTATTGAGTATTATGCATAATATAGGGTACAAAGGAGTTGGCCACTCCAGGTACTTGCAGAAGAGTATAGTTTAGTTTTGATAACTAATTTATATTCTTGTGGTAATTTAGTTTTAATAACTAAATGAATCCTCTATTAGTTCATGATCCTCTGTGATCACTCAGCATGAAATCTGGGTATATCCCACATTATTGAATATTATTGCAGTATTGTTAATTCAATTGAATATTATTGAATCTTTGAAAGAATTATACTCTTTCATATCGAATAGGTTATTTATTATTAAATAGTAGAAAGTTATTGTTCAGATTGAATTATTATTTCGTTATCTCGAAATCGTTTGATGACTGTTGAAGCTCTATTCAATCTAGACTCTTCTATTTTTGATTCATACATCATTTATTGTATATTTTAACTTGCGGGGCAAACTTGTTGCTCACCCTTGCTAAATTAAATATTTCAGCTAGGAACGATGAGGCCAACGGGGCTAAGAGGAACAAAGGCAAAGGCATAGTGCTGGAGTAGTTTTATATTGAGCATATTTAATATGTTGTTTTGTAAACCCTTTTTGTTTATTGAAAGGGTAAAACTTGTAATGTTAAGGTTAGTTGACCTGAGATGATGTTGTTAACTTAATAACTAATGATATGTAAGTTTATTATAATCAATGAATGGGTAGTTAGATGTTATTAAATTGTGGATCGTGAGCACCAAACTCGGGGGTCAGGTAACCCGGATTTGGGGGCGTCACACTACATACCCGAATCTGATGAATGTGAAGAAGAAGGTTCATGAGGATGTTATTTTAGAAGCAAGAGTTGCTGAAGAGAGGAAATCTAAACCCTCGATTTAATTGGCCCATTTGAAATCCTCGATTGAGTAGGAACTGTGGCTTATAGACTCGTTTTACCGCCAAATATATTACGTGTTCATAACATTTTTTTTTCGTATCGATGTTACGTAAATATGTGGATGACCCGAACCACATTATTAATTTAGAACCGGACGAGATAGCGGATGATTTAACGTTTGAAGAGATACGTGTTACAATCTTGGATAAGAAGAATCGTATTCAACACTCAAAGGTTATATCTCAAGGGTTAGAATTTGAAGTGAAGTCAAGGTATCCTCACCTGTTCAGCATACCAGGTACGTACGTAAATTTCGAGGGCGAAATTTCATAAGGAGGGGAGATTGTGAAACCCCAGATTTTATGAATAAAGAATTAATTTTCTCGAAATAATTTTTTAATATTATGGTGTGAATTTGAGATAATATTATAGTTGTGGGTAGTATTTATAAATTTTGCAAAGTATGCAAGTTGTTATATTATATTCGATTGGTCAGGGAATATTCTTTGTGTCAGAAAATATTCGTACGATGGTACAATTATTGGTGGACCCCACAACGGAATTATTGTCGGATTGAGAAAACGACAAAAATATTTTTATTGAAAATAACGGCGGAAGTTTTACCGTTGATACTGTTGAACTAATGGGTAGTAAAAGTACAGTAATACGCGTTGTTGCATAGTAGCACACGGTATTGATTATTGATATTTATGTGAGAAGTCGCTCAGTTTGATTCAATTATTGTCGATTAATAATATGAATTATTATAGCGATGATGACGTTTTGTTTTATTCGTATTATTAACGTAATAAAACAGAAACATCTTTTTATATAAAACAGAATACTTTATTAAAGTTATTCTATAAATAGAATATATTATATTTTATTATGCATAGTGTTGCATAGTGTTGCATAGTGTTTGCATAGTAATTTTTTTTTATATAAATAGAATATATTATATTTTATTTAAAAGATTTTCTTTAATTATGGACCGTCAGATTAAAGTAAATCAATCTGGACCGTTCATGGATTAGTTACTATGCATTCCATTTTCCTATAAATAGAAGCTCATTCCTTCATTATTTTCTTACGAATTCACTGAACTCTAGAGAGAGAAACTATAGAGAGATAGAAGAAAAGCTTTTTGCTACTTAACTTTTCTTTTCCTATATTCAGTTTCTGTTACGGTAAGGGGTGTTATTCTTTCTTATTCATGAAGAGAACTGTTTTTATTCCATTTCTTATTATTCTGTTGGAATAACCTGTATACGCGGTCTACCCTATACTTGGTGACATTCTTCTATTATTCTGTTGGAACATCCTGTCTGTGTGTTTTACACCGGACCTGGTTCCGTCTTTATTATTATTCCGTTGGAACATCCTGTCTGTGTGTTTTACATCGGACCTGGTTCCGTCTTTATTATTATTCCGTTGGAACATCCTGTCTGTGTGTTTACACCGGACCTAGTTCCGTCTTTATTATTCTGTTGGAACATCCTGTCGGTGCAAATTTTGCCTGACCTGGTTCTGTTATTATTATTCTATTGGAATAACCTGTCGATGCGAAGTACCGCATGCATGGTGATTTCTTTTGTTATTCCATTCTTTATTATACTCAGTTGGTTAAAGTTTTGACTTCTATACTCCATGAAATTAGTAGAATATCCTTGATATTTGCGCTTCATCTAGTATCTTTTCATGAAAATATTCTTCTGATCATTCTTAAATTTTACTTTACAAAGCAGTATCATGTTGACAATTTGAACGTTAGTAGTTCTTGGACAAATTAATTCTTGAACTTGTTTTATTGAATTTTTATATCATTGTCATCATCCTCATGTTTTGTTATGTTGAAAGTCATCTGTGGCCTGTAGTGCATAGATGGACTTGGTATGATTATGACCAGGGATTATTCGGTATAATCATGATCGTAATGTTACAAATAATGTGAAAATTGAAAGTCATCATTGGCCCGTAGTGCATTGATGGACAGTTGTTGGCATGATCATGACCATTGATGAATACACAAATGTCCTTGGCCCGTAGTGCATGGAATTTGTGGTCGTGACCCTAATAAATATCCTTGGCCGTAGTGCAGGGATGATGTGGTTTATTTATTAAGCTGAGTCTCAACAATAAAAGTGATGAAAAACTTTTTAAATCATAAAAGATAGTAGATTCTATTCTCTACTTGACTCTTTTAATGGATTGCTTGATTCGCTACTGTTAAACTTGATGTTGTTATATTTTATCAGTTTAATACTGTTGAAGGCTAACGATAATTTATTCTTCATTATCTTAGTCATAATATTTCTTACTGGGCTAGTTGAGTTCACCCTTTCTTTCACTGTTCTCTTCAGGAAATGAGAACATAGCAGGAACTAGTCGGGGGACGGAGTGACGGTCCAGAGGATAGCATTAGTAGTCCTCACTATTCTGTGAAATAGTGTATTAATAATTATAATGAGGACTCTTTTTGAGTTTGTATAATCTCTAGTAGACAATAATTGTATTCAAACTCACAGTTATGTTTTGTCGTATTGTACACGACAGTTGTATTAGTAAGTTATATTTGAATTATGTACCATGTATCTGACGACCCAAGATGGGTGATGTATACCTAATTTTGTGGGCATCACATTTGTGGTGAAAACAAGTCACCCCTTGCAATATAGATAGGTTTGCTAATTGGAAGGTTCGTATGTAGGCATATATGGATGTTATAGTGCTTGAGTGCACGTACTTCGAGACGACCCGATAAACCCGGGCCGACCCGACCCGCCTCTAGTACACCTCCGGCTGAGCTGCAGGTCATATTGCCTATAAATAGAGGGCTTGAGGTGCTGATTTTTAAGAGAAAAAAGACGGGGAAACCTTGCACAATTTGCTCTGTACTCGCCATACAGTGTATTTTCCCACTTTCAAACACTTGTGAGCTCATATATAGCCTCTTTTGTACCCACAAAAGCCAGTGTTTACCCACTCTAAAGATATAGAAGCCTTTTTTATCAGTCAGCTGTAAGCCTTCTTACACACTTTAGAGTCTTTCTCTTTATCTTTGCACACACCCTTCTACACATTGAGAGTCGTGTTGCTTGCTTTTGCCCGGACTTCGATTCGTACTTTCATTCCAGTCTGTATATATATATATATATTATATATATACATATACTTATATATATATTGACTAACATTATCGAGTTATGCCTCGATTGAGCCTAGACTTTGGTCTGGAGCGTTTACTTGCTTATATATATATATTTATATATATGAACTGTGTGTCGGACTTTGTTCGATGAGCCTAAACTTTGGTTTGGTGCGTTTACTCACTTTTATATAAATATATATATATATATATATATATATATATTTATATATATGAACTGTGGTCGGACTCTGTTCGATGAGCCTGGATTTTATATCCGGTGCGTTTATTCGCTTATATATATACTTATATATATGAACTGTGGTCAAACTCTGTTCGATGAGCCTGGATTTTATATCCGGTGCGTTTACTCGCTTTTATATATATACATATACTTATATATATGAACTGTGGCCGAACTCTGTTCGATGAGCCTGGATTTTACATCCGGTGCATTTATTAATATATATATATATATATATATATATATATATATTTTCATCCTGCCTAGAGTTTTCTTCGTGGCAGTTGATCGCTTTATAATTTTATTTATGTTTCGTCCCGCCTGGAGTTTCCTCCGTGGCGGTTGATAGCTTTTAACAGCTTTATTTACATTTCTGATCCCCCATGGAGGTGCTTCGTGGTTGGTGATCCCGTCTGTATATATATATTTACAGCTTTTATATATATACCTGCTTATTGCTTTCATATAAACTAAAGTATTTTGTGAGCCTAGGAATCATGTGATCACAGATTCATCCCATTGGATCTAGATTCGGTTCCCGCGATGGACATTTTCAGCTGTAAGCAGCTTGTAAATTATTCTGCGGTGTCTGAATTTCCTCAGATGGTTTTCATACCCACGAGGAAGTCGGCATTATTTTTGTATATTATTTTCGTACGGATGCCTCACATTCGTCAAATAAAATCAATCAAGCCGATCACTTAATGAAAAATGGGAGTGTAAAAGGTCTCAATTCCTATTGAGCATCAGGGTTTGAAAAACCTCTTTTAAAAAAACATCACTGCCATATCTTGCTAAAAACTGAATTTTTACATAAATTCAAACCCTGTGTATATAGGTTCAAACGAGGCCTTGCACAACTTCCATATAACAGCACATTGACCCACACACACACACACACACACACTCAGATAATAGTTTCTTGAAAAGAGGCGGTCACCGTGGTAACACGAATGTTGGGGGGTGCCTAACACCTTCCCCCCGCATAACCAAGTCCCCGGACCCTAAACGAATCTCGGTTTCACCGACCCGTATATCAGTGTCACATCACTGGGTCAATGTGCAAACCTTTTATCGGTTGTGTTGGTACAACCATTTAAAAAACCAACTGACGACTCTTAACAGTCCCATCGTCGACATCATACATGTCGGACCTTTTTCACTTGTTTTTTCAAACAAATCTCACCTAAAATGAGAACACCAAAGAACAAGTAACGGAAAGGGACATCAAAAAATCCCGACGTCGACATGTGGCGACTCTGCTGGGGACTCTAGTAAGAGAACTTAAGCCGCTACTACAATCTTTTCAAAACTGTTATCTGCTTGTGTGTGGATGTTGCATTTACATTGGATGAATGTGTACGAATGCATGTCTTGATTGAACTTAGTGCTTCGCATCATATCTGCGTGTGATGTTAGTGCTTCGCACTATAAACTGCTTATGATAATAGTGCTTCGCACATGTCATCATTTCATACGGTGGGACGCGATGTATGTGAATGTATGTTGTGTGGTCCCTCCCCCAGGAGGCTATCCCTTCGGTGTTTGATTACTGGACTCATGAAAAGACTAATTCTCCAAGGCTCAGGAATGGAACCACCAAAATTTGCTCCAGTTGAAAGACCGGATTAACTTCCCGTCAAGTAGATTGCGATGATTTGGGAACCTTCATGCCAAAAAGTTGCGAGAGTAACCTAAGATAGGTCAGCCTCTGATAAACCCAAAACGAAGGAAAGTCTCTTCATGTTCTCATTTCAATTACTTGTAAAACACAATTACTTGTAATTTCATTCATATCTATCTTCATGTAATGACAATTATGAAGCAATGTGTCCACTTACATGTTACAAACAGCTGACATCCGTTTTGCAGGATAAAATCCCTAAAATGAACACATCACATAACATGTTATTATACACCTCCCATAAAGACTAAACTATGCAAGTCTTTTACAGGGAATCAATCGAACCTATCACCTGGTCAAAGTCCAAAAAGGCAACAGGCCCACAGTCAATCATGTCATCATCCGACTAGACTGAACTTAATCCAGTTTCTCGCAAAGAATTCGACAGATTAAGTAAATAGATTACCGATTTGGCTGTTCTACTCAAAGAATTACACCAGTCTACACATGGTCAGAAAATACCCGTACATACTGAGCCCTCCACACAAGGAGGAATCCAGGCCATTACCATGCCTGAACCACAGTTGGATAGTACCAACAAAACTCTTGATGCTACCCATCCCACTGGAGATCCAGACATTGGTGACATCAAAAAGAAAGTCCTCCAGATGGAAGAGACCCTTCGCGCTATCAAAGGAATTGGAACACACGGGAGTGTTTCATATGTTGATCTGTGTATTTTTCTAGGTGTTCATTACCCAGAAAAATTTAAAACTCCTGACTTTGAAAAATAGGACGGGTTAGGAGATCCTTATACACATTTAAAAGTATTTATTGGAGAACTTGGATCCTATGCAGAGGATGAAAAAATCAGAATGCAGTTGTTCCAAAAAAGTCTAACTGGAGAAGCCCGTTCGTGGTACACAAGATTAGACAACTCTAAAATCCACAGTTGGGAAGATCTAGCACATGCCTTCCTCACTCAACTATTTTCAAACTCAGATGGCTCCTGATCGGTATCAAATTACCAAGATCAATAAACAGTCTAACGAGTCTTTCAGAGAGTATGCTCAAAGGTGGAGACGCCTGGCTGCCCAAGTTAGTCCTGCCATGACGAAATCAGAAATGGTCATGACATTCATAGACATACAAGAAGCTCCCTTCTATGAGAGATTTTTAGCCGGCATCGGCAAACCGTTTTCTGAAATGGTTAAACATGGGGAGATGACAGAGATGGGATTGAAGTCAGGAAAGATTCAAGACCTAGCTGCAATTAAAGTTGTTGCAGATCACATCCAATCTGAAAATTATGGGAATAACCCTCAGAGGGTCTATAAAAAGAAAGAAGAAGATGTTTCCCTGATACTACAGGGGCAAAAAGGCAATTAAAATATGCCCATTCAAAGGAAAAACTACACTCCCTTTCCAGCACAGTCTGCAAACCCTCCAGTACCAAAAGGTGGAGAAGTCAAATGCCATCGAGTGTTTACACCTTTAGGGGATACCCTCGAGAACATTTTAAATCTTCTAACAACATAGAAGAAAATCACGCATCTTCTTCCACCAGCCAGCCCTAATGGACGGGGTTTCAATGCTGCTACGAAATGTGCTTATCATGCCGGGGCACTTGGACATGATACTCAGGATTGTTGGGCCTTGAAACACAAGATCCAGGACCTGATAGACAACGGGGAGATCGTAGTCACCAAACCCGATCAGCCTCATGTACAAGACAACCCTCTTCCACAACATAAAGAAGAAGAGGTCAACATGATCAATTGGAGCAATGGACAGAGTTCCAACTTCAGCTGTGAATCTTCCCAGACCCTCAAAGACGGTGATGACAAATGGTATCATGCCAAGTTCTAATTCACAATGGAATGAAAGATCAAAGCTCTCGGCAAACAAATTGAGCAATTGGCGGAACTGGTGACTTATCAGCATCAAGTGACTCGGTAATTAATCAGCCAGGAGCATGCCAGTCTCCTACCTATTGTCATGAATATTACTTCGTCACTTTCACAAAATGAAATGCTAGAAGACAAAGTGACGAAGAGAGCAAATGCCAAAGCCCGTTGAGATTTCGCCAACAAAAGGGAATTCACCTATTTGGGCCAACCCATGGAGGAAATTCTTCATATGTTAATCAATGAAGGAAGGATCAGTTCCCTTCTACCTCCAATCAACCCCCGTTCGGGATGGTACAACTCTGATGGAGTATGTCAATATCATTCCCAGTCTTGTGGTCACAGCACAGAAGAATGCTGGGCACTCCGCCACCTTATTCAAAATCTAATCGACAGTGGTGTATTGCGATTGGCAGATAACGACATTGTGTTACGTGCAAGTAAGAATGCAGGCCCTACTAAGTGGAAAAGTGTGGTAGCAGTTATTTCCACTGAAGATGATGGGATTAATGCCTTACTTACAACGCCAACAATTTAATTCAAAGGAGGAAACAATCCTTTGAAAGTGGCCGCTCCTGAGCCAATCAACTTGCCATGAAGAGCACAATATCCTATTGTTAGCTTGCGCAAAGTTCCATGGAGTTATGGAAAGGGTGAAGGATCCACATCACATACAACTATTACAGTGTCAAAGGAAAACCCATTGTATCTCCCCCATCGGGTAATGAAGTCTACCACCAAATCAAAGGGGAAAATACCCATGGAGAAGATTGAGAAATTCCTCTGCGCTGTGGGTCATAATGAAGCTGCGGTGGTTTTAAGCTTGAAAGAAGCTCCACAACAAATATCAATTTTGGACTTGGTCCTAAATTCCGAGAATCACCGGAAGGTCTTGTTAAAGGTTTTGGAAGAAGCCTATCTCCCGACATCAGTGGATACGAAAAAATTTCAACATATGGTTGATCACATTTTTAACAACAATGTGATATCCTTCACTGATGATGACTTACCTCCCGAAGGGACCGATCATTGCAAACCGTTGCACATTGCGGTCTTGTCCTCCAGATATGTGGTGGCTGGAGTCTTAATAGATGGAGGTTCCTCTCTGAATATCTGTCCATACGCTACCCTGGTGAAGATGAACATCAATCTTAACCAAATTCGGAGTAGCCATACTATCATCAAAGCTTTTGATGGAGCCCGGCGAAATTCGATCAGAGTAATTGAGCTGCCAATAGAAATTGGTCCTCACACATTTTGCGTATCTTTCCATGTGCTCAAGATAGATTCGGGATACAACCTGCTATTTTGACGACCATGGATTCATATGGCTGGGGCAGTCTCCTCCACTCTTCACCAACAGTTGAAATACATCATCAATAATAGCCTGGTTACAGTCAACGCTGAACAGGAGATTCCTCAGCACGGGGACATGCCGTTTGTGAGAGCCCCGAATCAGGGTCCCAAATTACCGCGGATCCGGTTCAATCATTCTACTACTATTGAGGAAGATATAAATATAAATTGTTTATACATTAAACATTATACACTATCCCCAAGGTCGAGTAACCATAATTTATACACAATTCATAACTTATCTAACACATGACATCATTATCATACAAGACTATTACAAAACTAATCGCGCACATTAACTTTAAGCTGGAACAGTCTTTAACTTTCCTTGTATCCGACGCATTCTCCTTAATCTGCAATGTTTTATCATGATATAGCAAGGGTGAGCATGAAAATTGCCCAGCAAGTTTAAATACAATTTAAGGATATATCATGATTGAAAGATTTAGAATAATAAGCTGGCTATAATTTACAATGTAGTTGTGAATTAGCATGAACAAACTTTTGATTGAACAAGTATTACATATGAACAATATATATCTGGACCAACTGGAAATGAAGGTGACCAGCCTTTCATACCTGACTTATACATACAAGATGTACATAGTACAATTCTATATGGCAATCAGTAATGATTAACCATAAGCATAACTGAATGAAACACTCTTAGTATAGTTAAGAAAAATAACTTTCCTGAACCGTTGATTATCGATACGAAATATAACTTAGCTTTATCCGAAGACCTAATAAAGATAATACCGATCTCCAAATATTAGAATAATATCATCACAGTATAAATAACCTAAACACATTATCACATAATCATATTAGTCTATACAACACATAGACTTAGCATCAAACCAGACTATTTAAGTCTAAGTTGAAACCGACACAATTCAATCATCCCGACAGTCTAATCGGACAAATATCGAGTTTAAGTTCAATTAAACTCTGCCTAAACAATTAACAATAATCTTAGATAATCATATTATCAGTCAAAACAATTTTCATAGACTGGTAAAAATATTCAGATAATTAATATCATTTAACAACATTTTTCAATCATTAATACTGTATTTAAAGGAATTAAATACCACAATATTCTAATATCATTAATATTTATTTAATATTAAACATTAATGAAACACATGTCATAATATTATAACATATTTGTAATATCTCAAAGTATTTTCAATACTTTATTATTTCCTTTAAATGTTTTTTTAAAGTAATTAAAAACATTAATCAATAACTGATATTAATATAAACACCACAATATTCCATAATTTATCTAATATATTCATTAAATATATTAACTACCATTAACAATAAATATTAATGAATTTCATCACAAAATATCAAAAGTCATCAAAAATAACTTAAAATATTTTCTAACATCATAATATAATTTTTAATGAATTAAAACTATTTTTAAATAAATTATCTAATAATATAATTAAATAAATAAATACCATTTATATTCCAAAATATTAAATATTTTCGAAATACACTCCAAATAACTAAAAACTATTTTTCAGGCTTTAAAATAATTTTTCAGAATTTAATATGTATTTTTAATAATTTAAAAACTATTTATTTCTATTTATTTATTAAAATAATCTATTTTTCGAAAATAAGCGTCGCTAAAGGGCCCTATAGCGATAAGACCGTCGCTATAGGTGTTCTTGGTCCTGTTCTTGAGCTGCCCAGAACACCATGTCAGTTAACCGGGTGCTATGTTTGACCACTTATAAATTTATGATCTTCATGTTTATGGGTAATATAAGACATGTATTATGAAGCTGACATGCAATTTTACAATGTCCAACTTGTGTTCTAGAAATCCTATCATTCAACAGAAAATTATAAGCTATTGAATTCCTTGTCAGGCCTGTTCTTCGTTTTTCTGGGTTTACCAGAATCGAGGTACATACTTTGGGTCCCTATAGTTTGCAGTCTATGTATTTTTCGTGTGATATAAAGGTTCTCACTTGTAGTCATAATGTCAGAGTATAACTTCGTAACATTATATCAGTCTAACAACATAACCAGCTCAATATTTAAGCCGGTCAAAGGGCATGCCAGGACTGTTCTTAGCCGAATTCTGGGTTTTCCCAGAATTCTTCAAAACAGACGGTCAACTCTAGCTTGACCTTAATTTTCGGCCATTACAGTTATGATCTAAGTGATATGGTAACTTAAACATGTAGTCTACATACCAGACTACAATAAACAAACAACAACTTGACCAAAATATTAACACACAATAAGATTTGAGGCTCAAAATTCGTTATCAGACCCACCTGGGTTTCTGGGCTGCCCAGAAACTCAGTTGGTCATGGTCGGTCAACGAATTTTGACCACCAATAACTCACGATCTAGACATGCTATGAGGTTGATTCAAGTCTCAGATAAAAGATCACATGGCAGACTACATATCTAAAACATAAAACACAACAAACAACTAACACATATGAATCTGTGGGCTCTGACATTCGGTTGTCAAGCCACTTTTTCCCAGATTTCCAGATTTCTAAAAACATCAATTTTGAGCATCTAGGTGTTATGGATCTGTGATATTACAACCCAGATCACTAATATATACTACATACTACACATTTAAACATAAAATCATAATATCTAACAACAGATCTAAGGATTTCTAGAATTAGGGTTTATACCTCATAAATGTTCAAATTTTGAATCTGATCTTTGGTGTTTGTTCTTGGCAAGCTAACACATGATCTTGGCTTAGCTTATTAGTCACTCTCACTCTACAATTTCGGATGGGAGAGAGAGAGAAGGTTTGGCTAGCTTGAAAAAATAAAGTAAGTGAATTTTGCTTTACTTTTGAACTTTGATCTTAGGTCCAATGTATTTATAGGATGTTAGATGGCTGATAGTTGATGATTAAAGGCTAGCACATAGACCACATGCCTAGCAAAGGTTGATCACCAACTAAAGTTATGGTAACCTACACAAGTTATCTTATTAAATAATGCTAAAAGGGCATTTTGGTCATTTGGCTCATAAAGTGCATGGTACTTTAGTAACTTCTCACACCTATTAGGTTTTAACCCTTAGGGTTTGACCCTAGGGTTTCATAAGCTCTAAATCTAGAGTTGTGTATTAAGGACAAATATGGAAATCTTCGTTTCTTTGATTAGGGTTCCCTAATTACAGTAAAGTTTACTAATCTTATTCAAGCTTGCTAATTAGGGTTAAAGCTTCCTAATTAACATTACATTCTATAAGCTAATAATTAGGTTTTCTCTAATTGCATGCTAGGGTTTCCTACATTAGAAATTAGGGCTTTCCAATTAATCGATTAGGGTTATCCCTAATTATACTTACAATTAATAACATAGAAACTCTATACTTAACTTCAAGCTTCCGACTTAGGGTTTTAATATCCCGATTTAGGGTTTCAAACAGAATAATTAGGGTTCAAATTTTGGAAATTAGGATTTGCTAAATAATTAAGCTTTACCCTATTAAGCTTATAATTTAAATCACTTGAGCATTATAATTCTCCATTATATTCCCAGATTAGGGTTTCAAATATTCGAAATCTGAAATTAGGATTTTTAGATATGGTATTAGGGTTTTCTAATACTCAAATAGGGTTTCCCTGGGTTTTCCCTAATTAATTTATAATTAATAACGTTAAACCTTATGTATAGCATTGCATTCCCAATCTAGGGGTTTTAATATCTGAATTAGGGTTTCGGACTCCCGGAATTGAAATTAGGGTTTCTAGAACCGATTTCTAAGTTTTCTTATAGGACATTAGGGTTTTCTAATTGAACGTTAACTTTCTTAATATAAACTTAGGGTTTGTCACAGATATATTTTATATGGTCAACCCATGACCCTTAACCACATTCTGAACACATACATAATCATAAACACAGAACATATTCACATAAATCCTTAATCCTGAATAATTCACCTAAATCCTTCACAAAATTTTGAAATCCTCAAAATTCCTTCCCAATAACATCAAACGCATACCCTTATTTTCTATCTAGGTCTAATATTTGACCTTAAATCAATCATTTAAGATTTTAATAAATTGTCAAATTCTCGGGTTGTCACATTCACCCCTCTTTATAAGAATTTCGTCCCCTAAATTCACTTTTCACCTTACATCGTGCACCTTACACTATACACCATACTGCTTACACCAATTTATACACATCACATGTTACCCAATACACCACTCACTAGAGCAAAAGTTTTCAAATTGTGCTGAGGGGTCATATAGACCATGAACACATAATTTTTGAATTCCTTGTCAGGCCTGTTCTTCGTTTTTCTGGGTTTACCAGAATCGAGGTACATACTTTGGGTCCCTATAGTTTGCAGTCTATGTATTTTTCGTGTGATATAAAGGTTCTCACTTGTAGCCATAATGTCAGAGTATAACTTCGTAACATTATATCAGTCTAACAACATAACCAGCTCAATATTTAAGCCGGTCAAAGGGCATGCCAGGACTGTTCTTGGCCGAATTCTGGGTTTTCCCAGAATTCTTCAAAATAGACGATAAACTCTTGTTTGACCTTAATTTCCGGCCATTACAGTTATGATCTAAATGATATGGTAACTTAAACATGTAGTCTACATACCAGACTACAATAAACAAACAACAACTTGACCAAAATATTAACACACAATAAGATCTGAGGCTCGAATTTCGTTGTCAGACCCACCTGGGTTTCTGGGCTGCCCAGAAACTCAGTTGGTCATGGTCGGTCAACGACTTTTGACCACCAATAACTCACGATCTAGACATGCTATGAGGTTGATTCAAGTCTCAGATAAAAGATCACATAGCAGACTACATATCCAAAACATAAAACACAACAAACAACTAACACATATGAATCTATGGGCTCTGACATTCGGCTGTCAGGCCACTTTTACCGAGATTTCCAGATTTCTAAAAACATCAATTTCGATCATCTAGGTGTTATGGATCTGTGATATTACAACCCAGATCACTAGTATATACTACATACTACACATTTAAACATAAAATCATAATATCTAACAACAGATCTAAGGATTTCTAGAATTAGGGTTTATACCTCATAAATGCTCAAATTTTGAATCTGATCTTTGGTGTTTGTTCTTGGCAAGCTAACACATGATCTTGTCTTAGCTTATTAGTCACTCTCACTCTACAATTTCGGATGGGAGAGAGAGAGAGAAGGTTTGGCTAGCTTGAAAAAATAAAGTGAATTTTGCTTACTTTTGAACTTTGATCTTAGGTCAAATGTATTTATAGGATGCTAGATGGCTGATGGTTGATGATTAAAGGCTAGAACATAGACCACATGCCTAGCAAAGGTTGGTCACCAACTAAAGTTATGGCAACCTACACAAGTTATCTTATTAAATAATGCTAAAAGGGCATTTTGGTCATTTGGCTCATAAAGTGCATGGTACTTTGGTAACTTCTCACACCTATTAAGTTTTAACCCTTAGGGTTTGACCCTAGGGTTTTATAAGCTCTAAATCTAGAGTTGTGTATTAAGGACAAATATGGAAATCTTCGTTTCTTTGATTAGGGTTCCCTAATTACAGTAAAGTTTGCTAATCTCATTCAAGCTTGCTAATTAGGGTTAAAGCTTCCTAATTAACATTACATTCTTTAAGCTAATAATTAGGTTTTCTCTAATTGCATGCTAGGGTTTCCTACATTAGAAATTAGGGCTTTTCAATTAATCGATTAGGGTTATCCCTAATTATACTTACAATTAATAACATAAAAACTCTATACTTGACTTCAAGCTTCCCACTTAGGGTTTTAATATCCCGATATAGGGTTTCAAAAAGAATAATTAGGGTTAAAATTTTAGAAATTAGGGTTTGCTAAATAATTAAGCTTTACCCTATTAAGCTTATAATTTAAATCACTTGAGCATTATAATTCTCCGTTATATTCTCAGATTAGGGTTTAAAATATTCGAAATCTGAAATTAGGATTTTTAGATATGGTATTAGGGTTTTCTAATACTCAAATAGGGTTTCCAGTAATTCATTAGGGTTTTCCCTAATTAATTTATAATTAATAACGTTAAACCTTATGTATAACATTGCATTCCCAATCTAGGATTTTTAATATCCGAATTAGGGTTTCAGACTCCCTGAACTGAAACTAGAGTTTCTAGAACCGATTTCTAGGTTTTCTTATCAGACGTTAGGGTTTTCTAACTGAACGTTGACGTTCTTAATATCAACTTAGGGTTTGTCACATATATAATTTATCTGGTCAACCCATGACCCTTAACCACATTCTGAACACATACATAATCATAAACACAAAACATATTCACATAAATCCTTAATCCTGAATAATTCACCTAAATCCTTCACAAAATTTTGAAATCCTCAAAATTCCTTCCCAATAACATCAAACGCATACACTTATTTTCTATCTAGGTCTAATATTTGACCTTAAATCAATCATTTAAGATTTTAATAAATTGTCAAATTCTCGGGTTGTCACACCGTTCATCAATGCCAATGCAGACGTTTAATTAGTCAGTTTTCATGCTTTGGAAATAAGAAATACCCAATACCATGCTATTGGAGCACCATTTCCTGAACCCAAAATTTCTGCCGAGGTAATGTCGGCTACTCAAGAAATGATGTTGTTAGGTCATAAACCTGGACAAGGGTTGGGTAAAGATTTCCAGGGTATCAAGTACCCCATTCTATTAACTAAGCAAGCTGGAACAGCTGGGCTAGGCTATTCTGCCAGCTCTAGTCACATGAATCCTCATAAGCATCAGCAGATTCCTTCAGCTTCAACCACGTGGCGTTTAGCTTCGCCTTCAAATTTTGAGTCCGCATAACCTCCCGTAAAGGTGCCATCCAATGTAATGGCTATGTTATTTCCGAAGCCGGTACCGGTGAAGGAGAAAGAAATATTTGTTCCAAATCCCGCAGTGGAAGAAGAGGAACAAAGAATCAAGCAAGACGTCATACGGATGATTTCCGGTATACGCATCATCGTCCATGATGAACATACCAACAGATACACCCCAGACGATGATTGCCCAGATGTAATGGCCATCATCCGGGACAGAGAGGATGATGACAATCCCTCCATCACTGCGGTCCACCCGGGCTTTACCCTTGCCAATTGGAACAACATTCATTGCTTTGGTCGACGAGGGTAAAGCGGGCAGAAACTCTTTCTGCCCTGTAGATATAATAACTGCTTACTTTTCTGTACAATATTAGCAGTTTATTTTGCCAGTATATGCTAACACTATGTATGATCAACGCATTTCATATATACTAAGTGAAAGCATATTTTGTTTCAGGACTCTGAATTTAGATGTGCCTGTACTTGCGGATACGATGACTCTCCTACACAAGGATTGTACCTTTGATGTAAAGATGAATTCAGCCTTGATGGATATACAGGATGACATTGAGGTGCCTCCAGAAATTCAAGAATGGGTCAAAGACAAACCCAAACCCAACCTTGATCAAACCACTTCTTTCAATCTCGGAACCTTAGAAAGCCCTAAGTTAATCCAGATTGGTTCAGACCTTACCCCAAACCAACGGAATGAAATGGTTACGCTATTAACTCAATTCCAGGATGTGTTTGCATGGTCTCATGAAGACATGGTGGGTTTGTCCACTGACATTGTCCTTCATTGCTTTCCCATCAAAGAGGGATTTAAGCTAGTCAAGCAGAAACTCAGGCGATTGAAACCTGAGTGGAGTTTAAAGGTGAAAGAAGAAATTGTGAAACAATTTCAAGCTGGCATCATCATGGTGTCTACATATCCTGAGTGGATATCCAATATTGTGCCCGTGCCTAAACCTGGAGGGAAGGTGCGAGTTTACGTGGATTTCTGGGACTTGAACAAAGCTTGCTTAGAAGACAGCTTTCCCGTGCCATTTATCCATATTCTCATTGACAATAATGCGCAGTACGACATGTACTCCTTTGCTGATTGCTTTGTGGGGTACCATCAGATCATGGTTGCCGAGGAAGATCGTGAGAAAACTGCTTTCATCACTCCTTGGGAAACTTTTTGCTATAGACGGTTGTCATTCGGCCTCATCAATGTCGGAGCTACCTATCAACGAGCTATGATGGCTCTTTTCCATGACTTAATGCATAAAGAGATTGAGATCTACGTGGATGACATCATTGTCAAGTCCCGGAAGGAGGATGACCATATAGACCATCTTAAAAAGTTGTTCAACAGGTTGCGTAAGTACAACTTGAAGTTGAATCCAGCTAAGTGCGCCTTTGGCGTTAAATCAGGCAAGTTGCTAGGATTTCTAGTCAGCCACAAAGGGATAGACCTGGATCCTGCCAAAATCCAAGCCATCACTAAAATTCCCATTCCTCAGGCAGAGAAGGAAATACAGGGATTTTTGGGAAGAATCAACTTCATCAGCAGATTTATCTCCCAACTCACAGCGACCTGTGAGCCAATCTTCAAGCTATTAAGGAAGAACTCTTCCACGAAATGGAATGATGAGTGCCAGAATGCCTTCCTTACAATCAAGAAACATCTAGTCAAAGCTCCTGTCTTTGTACCACCCAGGGACGATATTCCCCTGTTCATGTATCTGTCCGTAAGTGATAATGCCATGGGCTGCATGCTGGGACAGAAAGACGATAGAGGCCAAGAACGAGCTATCTATTACCTCAGTAAAAGGTTCAGCAACAGTGAACACAAGTACACTCTGATCGAAAAGACGTTTTGTGCTTTAGAATGGGCTTCCATGAGGTTACAACATTACCTCCATGGCCACACAACCCATCTCATATCCCATGTGGATCCTCTCAAGTACGTGTTCAACAAACCCATGTTAAATTGACGACTGTCCAGATGACAGTTGATCCTACAACATTTGACATCGTATATGTGACTCAAAAGTCCATCAAAGGTCAAGGAATCGCGGATTAACTGGCCGCCGCACCTTCAAGGGATTTCAAACCCTTGGAAACATTTTCCCTGATGAAGGAGTAATGACAGTGCAGCAACACCATCAGTACGATACTTGCCAATCATGGAAGATGTATTTTGATGGAGCTGTTAATATGGAAGGTTCTGGAGCTGGGGCAGTTCTAGTATCTGGTACGGGGGCGCAGTATCCCTTTGCTGTCAAATTACAGTTTGTGAGCACCAATAATACGGCTGAGTATGCAGGCTGTCTCATGGGGCTAAAACTTGCCCGTTCAATGGGCATCTGGCGGTTAATTTTCCGTGGAGATTCGGAGTTGGTAATCAGACAATCCACTGGAATCTATCAAACCAAGGAACTACATTTGCTGCCTTACCATCGAGAGGTTTTAAAGATGGCTTTGGAGTTCGAAGAAATCTCCTTTCTACACATTCCTCATAATAGGAATGACTTTGCGGACGCATTAGCAACTTTGGCCTCCTTGATTTGCATATCAGACAAGGAACACTTGCCAAGTGTCACAATTACCCTGAACAAGGCCCCAGCCTATGGGAATTATGTTGGAGAAGTATCGGATGAGCTACCTCTCATCCAACCTCCTTGGTATCAGCATATCAAGGAATATCTGCGAGATGAATTTACACCCACTGAGGTGAGCCTGACTGAGAAAAGGCGGATCTGTCGACTTGCTATGAAGTTCTATCTGAGTGGAGATGCGCTCTACAAAAGAGATGCAGGAATAGGTCTCCTCAGGTTTCTAGACAAAGATCAAGCCCAAAGGCTTATGGATGAAATCCATGGTGGAGTCTGTGGCTCCCACATGAGTGGCCCCCTCCTTGTCAAGAAAGTCCTCAGGACGGGACATTATTGGCTATCTCTCAAAGCTGATTGCAACGACCATGTCAAAAGATGCTTTCAGTGTCAGATTCATGGTAATGCTATACACGCCCCTCCACGGGAACTCCACAATATGAGTTTGCCTTGGCCCTTCTCAATGTGGGGAATGGACGTTATCGGGCCCATTGAGCCTAAAGCCAGTAATGGTCATCGGTTTATCTTCACCATGATCGACTACTTTACCAAGTGGATAAAAGCAGCCTCCTTCCCCAGGGTTACTAAAGAAGTCATCATTGCTTTCATCAGAAACAATGTCGTTTGTCGATATGGACAACCAGAGGTGATTGTGTTAGACAATTCCAAGAACCTCAACAAAAAATGATGGAGGAATTATGCAGTAAATTCCACATCAAACATCTTAACTCTGTCATCTATCGTCCGAAGATGAACGCTGTTGTTGAAGCGGCTAACAAAAACATCAAGAAGATTATGCAGAAGATGTCCGCCAACCACAAAGATTGGCCTGACCTATTGCCTCTGACTCTGTTAGCCTACAGAACCTCCATGCGTACTTCAACTGGGCCAACCCCCTATGCTTTAATCTATTGGATGGAAGCAGTGCTCCCCATAGAAGTTGAGATGGAATCTCTCAGAGTGTTGATCGACGCTCAGCTGGATGAAGACCAATGGGTACAAGACAGGTATCACCAATTGTCTTTAATAGACGAAAGGCGAACCGCGGCTATCTTCCAGGTCAGTTATATCAGCAAAGGATCACCAGATCCTACAACAAAAAAGTCCGACTACGACAATTTAAACAACATGACTTGGTTTTGAAGAAGATTCTTGACAACCAAGATCAAACTAAAGGAAAATTCGCTCCTAACTGGGAAGGCCCGTTTGTTGTCAAGGAAGAATTGACAGGAGGTGCTCTTAGATTGCAAGAAATGGACGACAATGAATTTCCACAACTTATCAACTCAGACACCATGAAACGGTATTATGTCTGAAGTAACCAGCAAACACCCTGATGCATAATCATCAGGTCACCAGTCATTTCTGTTCTTTAACCCTTTACCACCTACAACTTTCCTACACTGTGCCCCTCAGGGAAACATACTCTTCAAGCTAGCAGCCTAGCTTTCTCCTTTGCGCTTATACAATTCAGGTCATCCCCCCGCAGATTGAACCTCTTGCGTTTATGGTTTGGCTACCCATTCCTGGGATCAAACTTTTCAACTACAGTTTATCCTTAACCAAGGATTAAACTTTCTCCTCCCCGCACTCTGACCTGCACGTGGGATTACGCTTTACGTCTCGCCCTGAGGGGTGAACTTTATCGACCTGATCTCCTCTGCAATAGGAGTACGTAGGCAACCATTTTGTATGGCCTGGTCGTAATAAAACAAAAACAACAAAAACATCTCTTCCCCTTACATAAAACAAAAACAACCAAAAACATTCCTACACCATTTCTGCCGTATACAACATTGAACCTCTTACACCAGGTTCAAACTACGCAGGCCTGATCTCCTCTTCAATAGGAGTACATAGGCAGCCATTCATGGTGCGGTCTCACCCCCTACCAAAACACAAACCATTGTCAACTGGTACTGGGATCATCCTTCAATCCACTACATTTCATTCGGCTTCAGACCAAAGGGATGGAATTACTTGAACTCCTCCCAAATAAGAGATTCGGCGACCATCTAAGCTGCGGTCATGCCTTGAAGAGCAACACCAACCCATAAGAGGTGGAATCAACTAGGCTTCTCCTGAATAGAAGTACTGGCGACCATCTGTGGTGCGGTCAATCTCAGAAAGGAAAGCCACACCCATCTCCACACTCTCCATTCAAAAACAAGTCCCAAGACACCAAAGATGGTAGGGATACATAGATCGATGATCCATTCTGAACTATCTAGAGATAACTCAATGTCCATCCACCTAAGAGGAATTCAGAATACATCAAGGTCACAAGCCCTGAAGCAGCAGGCAAAATATCAAGCAAATAGCAGGACATATCTAAAAGGGAAGTGATCCAAAAATATATTTCCCTGTCATATATAATGCTGTTTGATATATATACAATGTAAACTATACATGACAAAATGGCAAAGCTAGTCTGTGCAGGTGAATGTAAAGCTCATCTATGAGTTAGGGTACATGCGAGCTAACAAGACCAACATGGCGTCCCTCTCAGATGAAGGAGGTAAATCTGTAGTCTTCTGGGTGAGAATATCCACACGACCCAATAGATCTATAACCATCTGCATGATGACCATATGCTCATCAATATAAGCGCTCATCTCTACAATCATACCAGTGGTAAGGGACTTCGCTGCAGTACTATCTGCGACAGCCACATCCCGGGTAGATATGGCGATATCCCGCTCAACTACCACTGCTTCTATGGCTGACCTGGCCTCATCACGCTCAGCGACGGCGGCATCTATACGAGCCAATGCCCCGTCTCTCTCTAATAGGGCGACGTCCCTCACATCAAGAGCAGTCGACATCATAGATTGAATCTGATCTCTCTCAAAGGTCATCAGATGAATACTCTGCTCTAAGTACTTTGCCGAGTGCTGAATCACAAAAGTACTGGTACCGGCAGAATCCAGAAGAAATACTGGCAACCCAGCAGCGGGATCCTCCTCGATGTAGGTATCAATGTCCTCCATAGGCTCTACATCGTATAACTCGCTCTCTGGTACTACAAATACTGCTGCAGCCGATAAAACCTCCATCTCCATCCATGCGGAGTACTCTGCGAAATAACCGGGATGACTGGCAGGAAAAGCAGCTAGCTCACGCTGATCCCAGCAAGCATACACACGGGATCGATCCTCTGTTGAGAGATATCGAGAAGCTGAACGCTGACCTATCGCCCCCTCGAAAGGATGAAAATCCTGGAACTGGTCGAACTGCGACATCACGGCCAATGAGTGATAAGTAGTCACGCCCCTCAAGCCAGCCAGAGGGAGGAAATCCATGCTCGGAGCTTGAGTAATGAAGCTGTATGGTGAGCAAAGCCCCGAGCATAGCAATATGCTAAATAGATCTCTGATATCTGCCAAAAATGCGGACCAGGACTGAGCATCTGTACACTCCGATGGCTTAAAGGAGTATGACATAGCTATATTATGGGAAAAGCAATACCCATGCCGTCTAAGGGTACCAACTGGTCGCAAGTGTGATATAAACCACACATACAGCATGACCAAACTACCAGTGAACACTCCTGACTGGTAAGTATTGCAGTAGGATGTTGATCGCAGGGTCTCTGCCACGATCATAGGTACAATGGTACGACCCTCCCTGAGAGCTTTCACGACCATGATAACTCCTATATCTATCTCATCCATATACCGCGGTATATACACGTATGACAGTACACATATCATCATTACATCAACTCTAGCCAAACGCCAATGATCCTCCGACACGGTGAAATCCCCGGAATGATGTGAGTAGCTATCTTTCGCGCTAAATCTGTCATACAGAAAACGCTAAGAGATCATGTGGCCAGATGTCAGTTCATCCTGCACTACTCTGCGCTTCAATCCTGTGAGAGTCATGAATCATCTACTCATGTCTCCTAAAGCCATGTGAACGCAAGGTCTGTCTAAGAGCTGCATCGTCAAATGTGCATACTCCTCCAGAGTAAGAGTCAACTCATGGATGCCAAAACGGAATACCTACCTATCTGGTAGCCGATGCTCTATCATCTTGTCCACGAATCCTGCAGGAACCTGAAATGCCAAAAGGGTCATGGTATGCTGCAGCAACAGATCTATAGTCACCCTGTCTGGTGGTGACATGCTATCGTACCACGATCGAATACCCAATGCCACCACTGACGGTGGGGTATGATCTATACGGCTAACTGTCGAAGAGGGCATCTGTACGGGCCGTGTCATAAGACCATCCAAGGGTCAATGCCAAATATCTCTGGACATACATACATATGCATAACATGATACATGCATAACATATAATGGATGACAATATGATATAGAGAATGAAAAAATGGTGCATACATTCCTAAATATATCATCATCTAATACATCAGCTTTGTACAGCTACAAATACATGAAAATGGGGCACAGACACCCTACTACTAACAGAGGCCTATTAAAAGATATAGCGAGAATGGGGAATAACCACCCAATATCTAACAGAGGCCTATCAAAAGATATAACGAGAATATACATCAGAAAAAGACCAGGGTCTCGATGTCCACATCCTCAATCCTGTCCACCTGATGTAAATCCTCCCGAGTCACTGGATCTCTATCAACAGGGATGTCAGGTCTATAAAGAGGAGGATCTGTGCCGACAAAACCAAATGGGCCGTCTGAGGGGCCTGCACCTGAGCTGGAAGGAACAAATGACTCCGCCTCTGCTGGATCTCTGCCCAAATGCCGAATAAATACATGTGCCTGGTCCAACTGCCGGGTCAAACTATCAATTTGGGTCAGATGAGTCGGAGCTCGGACACAAGCCACCCAATCCGTCATCATCAAAGATCCTGGAACCATGTCCCCCATAAACTGTGTGGCACTGGACTGGGCCCCAATAGTGCGAGGGAGCCACCAACGCTGGAATATCTCCTGAGTACATGGACCCTCGGATAAATCAAAACCGTCAACTCCTAACAATGAAATATCCGTGATGGGTGACTGTGATACAGGCCAATGACGCTTGACAGGAAGCAAGATCGGTATACGAATCTCCCCTGTGGTGCTCCTAATAGCACGCTCTCCTAAATAGAGCTCCCAGCCTCCATCTGTGAAGAGAGGAAATATCTGGGTGGAAATCAAATACTCTACTCCAATAGGGTGTCCATCCTCAAAACCAATGGTCAAATGATCCCCTGAGTATGGAAGCCATGTGATGGCGTTAGCCGTCAGCAACTCCAGCTGCATACGGCAGTGAGCGAAGCCCTCAGATACAGGGACCTCTAGCAAAATAGAATGGTGCCATCGTCGTCCTCGTGGATAGGTATCTAAGCCTAAAACACTCATGGGACGCAAATATGGAAGCCTCTCATAGGCCCAAAACTACCAAGACAATGGCAAAACATCTGCTATCAGTAAATACTCTTAACCTATGAATGGGAAAAGACAAGAGAAATACTCACCAGCAGAAATGGGTAAAATCCTAGCCAAGCCTCGGTCAAACCCTGTGAGCGCAGACACATGCCCTGGAGGAAATAGACAAAGGTGTAAGAGCCCCAGTCATACTCTCCTATACGGTCCACATCGCCTGTGGCGCTGACCAAAGCGAAAGATACCATGGAAGAGTTATCTGCTATGAAGCAGCCTCGAATGATCATCAGGAACAATCGCCGCAGAACGCGATCCCTTATCCTGACATCATCAGGCATGGGCTCACTCAATAGCCCGCTCATAACATCTACAATCAAAGGACCTGAACGGATAGTCCAACCTTTGAGCGCCTCTGCCGGAACTCGTAATAAGGATCTAACGACAGTAGAGGTGATATTCTCCATACAAGGCACTCACTCCCCTCCAAACTCCATACATATGATAAATCGCCAATCCATAGGCGTCATCATCACCTCGCAATCCAGCAGGTGGAGTGACTGAGTCTGATGAAACCATCGCTAAGACAATGCCCTGAGGTAACCCTAGGGACAACGACGGGGAAGGATGGAGAATAATGCCCCAAATCCCCACTCATGCACTACTGCTCTATAATCAGGATGAAGCGCCTGGTACATGGAGTGGATGCTAAACCAGTTCCCTCGAGGCTGTGTAAAACCTGGAACCTGCATGAAATGCAGATCAACATCAGAACCCTTTAATCCCCATCAATAGGAAATAAGGAAGATAAAGTCTAACGCCTGTTGATTTAAATCAATACGCTTAAAAACACGCAAGTGCACGTGGTCAACAAGTAATATAATAGTGAATAAAGTATCGTTCCCACGAGGATAAAATATCAAGAATCTTAACTTCACAATTATCAATTTTTTTGTATTAACCCTAATTTTATTAAACTAATCAATTCGATGGTTTTTTTTTTAAAAAAATAAATGAATAAATAATTAAATTATCACAAAACAGTCACCAATAACGAAATCCGAAATTTCAAACAATTAATGGAGAATTAGACTTATGATTTCACCCTGAGCTTCACTCTGATTTTCAAACCTTTATTCCAAATCAATTCAATATTCCAATTTATTAATCAAGAACAAGAACGTAGTAAGAGCCACCTCTCGATGCACTAATACCATATCAACATCAATCTAAAATTAAGATAAAAATCCGTTAAACACTTAAATTAACCAACTCACTATATCTCTATGTGAACTGCAATAAAAAAGGTTGAAGTTTAAGCTCTCTATACGATTACATGCGATGTCAAGCATATCTCTACCTTAAAAATAATCACAAATATGCTATTGACATAATTCATGACACATGCTATCTTAAATAGGTCTAGATTCGAATCTCCTCTCTCGAATCCTTTCAAATCCACTAAGAACTGTTGATCAGGCAATTCATAAATTCACGCACAAATTAACATAGATAATCTAAAAATATCTTATTGAATTGGAAATCAAAGTTACAGAATCATCGTTACACCCAAAGATCCATCACAAGTCTAATAAGTAAATTAGTTCATAACGAATGAATTTAAAACTGAATAATTTGTTGAAAATATCATCCCAATTACAAATAAATGAAATAGAAGAAGAATTATGGAAAACCCTTTCACGTAGCCTCGATTTGCAACCGTCGTGACAATCTCTGAAAATTACTCTTCCAACGTTCGCTCTTCAATCCTTGAAATCGCTCTTGAATTCTTCCTTTTTTTTGTTATAAGATTGTTGTTGTTCTAAGTAGAAGCCAGCCCCCCTCTGTTCTGTCGGATGATCCTTTTATTAGAGTCCAAACGCACCAGTCAAAACCCACAAAACCGAGCCCCAATAGAAGTTGAAACCAAACAGGAAAGTTGCTGAAACAGGACCCCCGCCCCGGCGGGGGGTACAGGTACAAAAAGGTCCGCCCCGGCGGGCATGGCCACTGACTTCAAAATTCCAAGGCTCCAATTTTTTTTTAAGTTTTGCTCCAAAAAGACCGCCTTTCCATAGCAATTGCATCCATGACCACCCTACACATAAAATATCATGAAACGAGTAAAAACGAACATAAAACATGAAAATAACTACGAAATTAAACTTGAAATGAATATCGATTCGTGTATATAAAATCCACTTATCAAAATCCCCCAAACTTAAACCGTGCTAGTCCCCGAGCACAAAACAACTACATGCAATACAATGAAATGCAATAACAATATAAATGCCTAAAAATCCAACAACATCGCATAACTAACTTATTCCACCGGCCTCAGAGAAAACGAGCAACTGTACAGTACGAATTATCAAACCCATTCAACAATTATGTATTAATTCCCAATTCTTGAACAACTATTACTGGTATAGCGTGCGCGTGTGATCAACATCTAAGATAATTGATATGAACCCAAATTCAATACATAAACAACTTCTTAGAAGGAATTATACAGTGCAAACTTAAAAATCTCAAAGATAGGCACGATTCAACTAAAATTAAACTTTACCAAATTTACGGGTACATGTAGGATACTTATACTTTCTCTTCTTCTTTTCTTTTTTCTATACGGGGGCTTTTTGCACTTTTTCCGTTTTATTCTTATATTTTTTTTCATAGATGGTTGGTGAGTGCGTTTTATGCTCCATCTCACGCTTGTGTTCATGGGGAGTGCTTCACCTCAACCCACCACAAGACTCAACATATTTCATTTTTTTAAACTGATATGTCCTGCATATATCCCCCTAAACTTAGGTTCTTGCCTAACCTAAGCCTTCACTGCCTATCCTTGTCATTTTCTGGTTCATGCTAACACTATCCTTTAGAAACCCTTTGTGTATCAATTTGAACTAACCGGTCAACAAAGAAGTTATTAGTGCTATCCTTTGTATAACAGTTTCAAACAAGTCCAAGAATCAATTCATAACAGTAATTACATAACAGTTCTAATAATCCATACTATATTGGTTAACTTGTTCACAATCTCATCATTTGCCAGAATAACCTGTAGAATGCGTCACCATTGGACATATGCAAACTAACTATTTAACTACAATTTTTTTTAGATACAATATGAAAACAATGCAAATACCTAATGCAAAATCCTAACTACTATGCAAAATAAAAAAATTAAAAAAAATGCATGCATGCAACTAAACAAATAACTCCCCCAAACTGAAATAAGACAATGCCCTCATTGGATAAAAATAAAATGCAAGAGGACTTCCCTGGAATTGTCTAAGTCTGGGGTGGTGGTTGGTGCTCTTCCTCATCAGAATCACTAGGAGGAAATCGAGGTAAAGGACCGGGTTGTTGATACAGAAATTGGGCCGCCGGGTTAAAACTCTGAAGTGTTGTGTTGAATGAGGCGAAAGACGCGTTCATTGCATCAAACATATGATCTTGGTGCATTGCCAAATGCCTCAATTCCTGGTGTGCTGCCCTATTATGCGCATTAATTTGATTCTGGAACTCAAGGAACTGAGTACTAGAAAATGCCTCAGTCTGCGGGACCTGCTCGGTTCCTTGATCTCCCATTGTTTCATCCTCATCTCCAGAGGTATCGTTGCCATCAACTTCGTCTTTCGACGCCGATGGAAAAATAAAGCCCAGACCCCGTGGATGTGACTCGCCTCCAGGCCACACCGAATACCGCACAATCAATCTCGAATCAAGCAAAGAAAGCGGCGGTTGAGTGGGTTCATCATCAGAATAACGCACCCCGGCGTTACGGAACAACGCACAAATCAGTGAAGGGTGTGGCAATCCGCCCGAAAAATTTCCCCGTAAGCATCGACGGATGGAGAAATTAATGATGGCCCCGACGTCGATATGGAAATCTTGCACAATGGCGTATAACAGTAACACCTTCTCTTTAGTGACGTCCGAAGTGTGTTGGGATGGAAGCAATTTGCACATAAAAATGTGTACCATATCTTTCCATACAAGCTCAAGTCCTTGATATTAAACACCGTTCCGCCCTTTCTACCTTTGGTCCAAGATGTGCCCGGATTTGTCATATTTGTAATAACCTCCTCATAATCTGGGTCAAAATCCCTCAGTTGGGCATACTAACAATGGTGTGGCACCCGTAATTGATAATACACATTAATAGCGTCATTACTGAATGGAACCATCCGACCCCGCACAAACGCTTTGAAAGGAGCTTTGTCTTCGGCGTTTGCATAGAATTCTTTGACGAGGTTGACCACGGGGGGTACCGGATGTTCGGTGAATTTAAGCCACCCCTTTACATGAATTTGGGACATCATCTCCCCATCATTGCCCTTGGGGGCCAAGCCACGTTCTGGTGTAAGTGCCTTAGATTGCATGTAATCGTAACGGTCGGCGGCGGCGGCACTTATAAATTTTCGGTGGTTATACGTGGTTGGCGGTGGAGCGGCGCTTGAACTCACCACCCGTTGGCGTTTGGGTGTTGGTTGAGATGCCATTGCATTTAAGTAGTGAACTCTTGCTAGTAACCACTTCCTCTCCCAAAAATTTGGTTCAGTTAATCTGTCAAACACTTTACGTGCACATCCCGGTCATCCCCCAAACTTAGGTTGTTTCTATGTAATGTCAGTGGAGAGAAGATGAAAACACACAAGGAATGCAACTTACTTTCAATTGTGCTATATGTTCCCCAATTTCGTGAAGAAGCCGAAATTTGTGGTGATGAAGATTGGAGGTATGGGTTAGGGTTTATATAGAGGTGATGTAGGGTAGAGAAAGTGGTGGATGTGATTGAAGTCGTGTGGAAGATGTGGGGTAGAAGGTGGGTAAACTGATTTAGGTAGTGGTAATGGTGGCAGTAGTTGTTTAGGGTCGTGGGTTGTGTTGAGGAGAGGAAGGCAAAAATAGCAGCAGGTTTTGAGTGAGGGGGAAGTGGCTAGGGCGTGCCATTTAAAAGAACACGTCTGCCCAGGAATTAAGACCCCCGCCCCGGCGGGGGATGCTAGGCCAAAAAGTCCCGCCCCGGCGGGCTAGCCCACTGCTAAAATTTTTGGTCAAAAATTTTTGAGATGGAAAATTTTCCGATATTCCTCCATTGCGTAAGAATTGTTGCTCTGAGTAATGTTAGACCTCTCCTGAAACCCAAAACAAGCAATACGTTAGATAATTGCTGACTTGGAGTTTCGATTAGATTTTTAGTACTTGTCAGAGATTTTTAGCAAAATTTAGTAATTGACAAGTCCTAACTACTGTTTCATAAACTATATCCTAACAAATTAAATGTGAACTATGAAAATAAAGAAAGGTTGGGTTACCTCCCAATTAGCACTTGATTTTAAGTCGTTCAGCCTGACTACTCCCTGTTTCATTGTGTATCGACGAGGATGATGTTGTCGGCGTCCCAATTCGACTTGCCTCCCCAGTAGTGTTTTATCCGTTGATCATTGACTTTGAAAGTTTCTAGTGGATTATGACTGTAGAGTTCAACGGCGCCATGAGGAAATACTTGTTTTATAGTAAATGGTCCCAACCATCTCGACTTAAGCTTTCTGGGGAACAAACGTAGCCGTGAATTGAACAAGAGGACTGCTTGACCCGGCTCGAATGTTCGTTGCATAATTTTCTGGTCGTGCCATCTTTTAACTTTTTCTTTGTATAACTTTGCATTCTCGTAGGCTTGGAGGCGGAATTCATCGAGCTCATTTAGTTGGATTAGCCTCTTTTTTCCTACCGCGACTTGATCAAAATTCAGTTTCTGTATTGCCGAATAAGCCTTGTGCTGTAGCACCATTAGAAAGTGACATGCCATTCCATACAAGAGTTGATATGGTGACATCCCGATTGGTGTTTTGTATACAGTTCAGTACGCCCATAATGCGTCGTCCAATCGAAGTGACCAATCTTTCTGACTCGGATTTACAACTTTCTCCAATATCCGCTTAACTTCGCTGTTCGATACCTCGGCTTGCCCATTAGTTTGAGGGTGATACGCTGTAGCCACCTTGTGATTGACCCCATACTTAGCCAAAAGAGATGTAAACGACTTATTGCAAAAGTGACTGCCTTCATCACTGATTATTGCTCTTGGCGTGCCAAACCTCGTGAAAATGTTTTTCTGTAAAAACTTGAGGACCACCTTGGCATCATTAGATGGTAGTGCTGCAGCTTCAACTCATTTCGATACGTAATCTACTGCGAGCAGAATATACTGATTGCTCAAAGACGACGAAATGGTCCCATGAAATTGATGCCCCATACATCAAAGATTTCCACTTCAAGAATTGTTTGTAGGGGCATCTCATTCCGTTTCGATATGTTTCCCACCCTTTGGCATCGATCACATGTTTTCACAAATTGGTGGGCGTCTTTGAACACCGTAGGCCAATAAAACCCAGATTGAAGAACTTTCACCGCGGTGCGCTCACTCCCGTAATGTCCACCATACGCCGATGAATGGCATTCTTATAATATGCTATGGACTTCACTATATGGGATACATCGTCGAATCATCTTATTGGCATATTGTTTGAATAAGTACGGTTCATCCCACATGTACCACTTGACATCATGCAGAAACTTCTTTATCTGTTATCGTGTGAGATCCGGTGGGAGCATCTTGCTTACAACATAATTCTCTAAGTCTGCATACCAAGAAAATTCTGCATTCAACCCAAATAACTGCTCATCCGGGAATGTCTCATTGATCACACATCTATCTTCATCCTTTATCTCTGGAGTTTCCAGCGTTGACAAATGATCGGCAACTTGATTCTCCGTCCCCTTTCTATCTTTAATTTCTAAATCAAATTCTTGAAGTAGGAGAATCCATCGGATAAGGCGTGGCTTTGTATCTTTTTTTGCTATTAAGTACCGAATAGCCGAATGGTCCGTGTAGACTATTACCTTAGTCTCGATCAAATATGCCCGGAATTTGTCAAACGCATATACCACTGCAAGCAATTCCTTTTCCGTAGTAGTGTAGTTCATTTGAATCTCTGTGAGTGTTTTACTTGCATAATATATGGCGTGAAACACTTTGTCTCGTCTTTGGCCCAAAATAGCCCCAACCGCATAGTCACTTGCATCACACATAAGTTCGAATGGCATTTTCCAGTCCGGTGTGACTATCACGGGGGATGTAGTTAATTTCATCTTCAACAATTCAAACGCGGACTTGCATTATGCAGTAAAGCTAAAAGTCACATCCTTCTCTAAAAGACTGCATAGAGGTTTTGCAATCTTAGAGAAGTCTTTTATGAATCTCCGGTAGAACCCAGCATGCCCCAGAAAATTGCGAATACCCTTAACTAAGCTCGGTGGAGGTAGTTTCTCGATCGTGTCCAACTTTGCCTTGTCCACCTCCAACCCTTGAGCCGACACCTTATGTCCCAAAATTATGCCCTCTTCAACCATGAAGTGGCATTTTTCCCAATTCAGTATAAGGTTTGTATCCTTACACCGCTGTAATACCATTACCAGATTCTCTAAGCAAGTGTCAAAAGTGTTTCCATAGACCGAGAAATCGTCCATGAATACTTCAACGTTCTTTTCCACCATATCCGAGAAAATAGCCATCATACACCGCTAGAAAGTTGCCAGTGCATTGCACAGTCCAAATGACATTCTTCTGAATGCAAAGGTCCTGTAAGGGCAAGTGAATGTTGTCCCGAATATCCATCTAATAAGCAGTAAAACTCATATCCCGCTAATCTGTCTAACATTTGATCGATAAAAGGTAGCGGGAAATGATCCTTCTGGGTTGCCTTATTCAATCTCCTGTAATCAATGCACACCCTCCAACCTGTTACTGTCCTTGTTGGAATTAACTCGTTATCCTCATTCTGAATTACCGTCATTCCCCCTTTCTTAGGTACACAATGAATCAGACTTACCCATTTATTATCAAAAATTGGGTATATGACACCGGCATCCAATAACTTCAAAATTTCCTTCTTGACCACTTCCTTCATGATTGGGTTAAATCGACGTTGATGCTCCACCGATGGACTTGCATCATCCTCCATAAGAATCTTGTGCATGCAAAATGATGGGCTAATGCCTTTTATATCCGCGATCGTCCATCCAATCGCTGATTTGTGATCCCTAAGCACTCTCAGCAACTTTTCTTACTGCAATTCGTTAAGTGCAGCAGAAATAATTACAGGTAAAGAATTTAAATCGCCTAAATACGCATACCTGAGATGTTTAGGGAGTGGCTTAAGTTCCAATGTCGGTGGCTCCTCCAATGATGGTTTCAATTTTTCTGCAACTGTTATCTCGGTGTGCAAAGGTTCAACCAGTGCTCGGAATCGGCTAACTCAAGGCAATGAGTCTAGCATCTATAATAAGTCCACAAATTTCGGGTCATCTTTTTCCTCATCCCCCAGTAAGGTTGTTTCTAACTGATCGTTGATCAAACTCTTTCCCATATCTTCGCTGGTAATTTGCTCAATTAAATCCATTCGATTACACTCTTCCTCGTCCGTGGGGTATTTCATGGCCTTGAACACATTGAATTTTACTTCTTGATCTTGGGCCCTCATTGTAAGTTCTCCTTTTTGCACGTCTATGAGTGTCCTTCCCATGGCCAAGAAAGGTCTCCCTAGGATGATCGGGATGTTCTTATCTTCATCAAAATCCAATATGATAAAATTCGCAGGGAATATAAACTTATCCACTTTTACCAAAATGTCCTCTACAATGCCTCTCGGATATGTGACTAACCTATCCGCCAACTGCAATGAAATATTCGTAGGCTTTGGTGCGGGCAAATCCAATTCTGAATATACTGATAATGGCATCAGGTTTATAATCGCCCCCAAATCATATAAGCACTTGTTAAACGACATCTTCCCGATCGTGCACGGGATAATAAAGCTCCCCGGGTCTTTGAGTTTTGGTGGAAGCTTTTTTTGTAACACTACACTACACTCCTCTGTTAGTGCCACTGTTTCGAAGTCTTCCCATTTCTTCTTCCTAGACAAAATCCCCTTCATAAACTTCGCATAACTCGGCATTTGTTCTAGGGCCTCTGCGAATGGGATATTAATCTGGAGTTTCTTGAACACATCTAAAAACTTTGCGAACTACTTATCTGATTTCTGTTATTGGACCCTCTGCTGAATCGGCGGTGGAGGAAAAATAATCGGCTCACTGTTTAGCTTGGGTTCCTCTGTTTTGTTCCCCTCTACTGCGTCACTGTCATCAACTTTTTCCTCCGGAGTTGCTGAATTTTCTGCACTATTCCCACCGAGGTGTTTTCCACTTCTCAACATAACTACTTGACATTGTTCATGATTACCCTTCGGATTTCTTTCGGTGTCGCTAGGTAATGTTCCTTGTGGTCTATTATTCAATGCCAATGCAATTTGACCTATCTGATTCTCTATATTTTTGATAGCAATAGCTTGATTCTTCATAGCCAAATCGTTGCTAGTCATGTACCTTGCCCATGATTCCTCCCCATCGAATTTCCTATCCTACTATTGAATCTGTTGTGGATGACTATGAAAACCAGGGGGATATGATGGTCGTGGAACTTGAGTTTGCTGATTATTGCTCCATGAGAGGTTTGGGTGATTCCTATTCCCCTGGTTGTAGGTGTTTTGGTAGGTATTTTGCGGAATTCTGTTGTAGTTGCCTATGAACTGAACGGATGCTGGATTTATTGCACACTGCTCTATCGGATGATCACCCGCACACAATTCACATACTACCATAACCTGCTGAACTTGTTGAACTTGAGCCCCTGCTAACGTATTCACCCTCTCATTCATCGTATCAAACTTCATGTATAGTACAGAAAGAGTTGCTTGTATAGCTTTTACTCCATCTAATTCCAAGATCCCAGCCGCCTTTGCCTGTGTCATTCTTGCTGTGGGCCACTGGTAGTTATTTTTCGACATTGTTTTTATCAAATTATAGACTTCCTCGTAACTCTTCGGCATGAATGCACCACCCGATGCCGCATCAATGCTAGTTCTGACATTTCCATGTAGCCCGTTATAGAAGGTGTTCATTTGTAGCCACTTGGGCAATCCATGATGTGGGCAATTTTTGAGTAATTCCTTGTATCTCTCCCACGCCTCATACAATGACTCTCCATTCTGCTGCTCAAACATTGTGATGTCATTCCTCATTTTCACAGTCTTCGCCGGTGGGAAAAATTTGGCAAGAAATTTTTGAGCCAAATCCTCCCACGTAGTGATCGAACCCGGTGGTATAGAGTGTAACCAACTCTTCGCATTGTCCCGTAAAGTGAATGGGAACAAGCGAAGTCTCACTGCCTCATCCGAAACCCCATTGTACTTGAACGTCTCGCACATTTCCAGAAAACTGATCAAATGCTCATTCGGATCGTCATTTTCCATTCCCCCAAACTGACATGAGTTCTGCATCATCTGAATAGTCCCAGGCTTTATTTCAAAAGTGTTCGCGGCTATTGCAGGCCTAGTAATGCTCGACTGCAGATTAGTCACCCTAGGTGTGGCAAAATCCCTTAACGCTTTCTAGTCTTCGGCAGCCATCGTTTCTTCCTTATCAGAATTTTCAAATTCGTTCTTCGTTTCCTCAATCCACTTACTCAACTTTTGAAATCGCCTGTTAATGTCGTCCTCAAAAGGTAGCAAGTCTGGATGTTTAGATCGTGTTTGCATAAACCAATGTCGAAAACCTGAAATAGAGAAAACAAAAATAAAAATGTTTAAGTAAAACTGGACTAATTAAACTGATATTGTAAAAACAAATATTGAAATCTCGGCTAAATTGTTCCCCGGCAACGGCGCTAAAAACTTGTTGATTTAAATAAATACGCTAAAAAACACGCAAGTGCACGTGGTCAACAAGTAATATAGTAGTGAATAAAGTATCGTTCCCACGAGGACAAAATATCAAGAATCTTAACTTCACAATTATCAATTTTGTATTAACCCTAATTTTATTAAACTAATCAATTCGATGGTTTTTAAAAAAAATAAATAAATGAATAAATAATTAAATTATCACAAAACAGTCACCAATAACAAAATCCGGAATTTCAAACAATTAATGGAGAATTAGACTTATGATTTCACCCTGAGCTTCACTCTGATTTTCAAACCATTATTCCAAATCAATTCAATATTCCAATTTATTAATCAAGAACAAGAACGTAGTAAGAGCCACCTCTCGATGCACTAATACCATATCAACATCAATCCAAAATTAAGATAAAAATCCGTTAAACACTTAAATTAACCAACTCACTATATCTCTATGTGAACTGCAATCAAAAAGGTTGAAGTTTAAGCTCTCTATACGATTACATGCGATGTCAAGCATATCTCTACCTTAAAAATAATCACAAATATGCTATTGACATAATTCATGACACATGCTATCTTAAATAGGTCTAGATTTGAATCTCCTCTCGCGAATCCTTTCAAATCCACTAAGAACTGTTGATCAGGCAATTCATAAATTCACGCACAAATTAACATAGATAAACTAAAAATATCTTATTGAATTGGAAATCAAAGTTACAGAATCATCGTTACGCCCAAAGATCCATCACAAGTCTAATAAGTAAATTAGTTCATAACGAATGAATTAAAAACTGAATAATTTGTTGAAAACATCATCCCAATTACAAATAAATGAAATAGAAGAAGAATTATGGAAAACCCTTTCACATAGCCTCGATTTGCAACCGTCGTGACAATCTCTGAAAATTACTCCTCCAACGTTCGCTCTTCAATCCTTGAAATCGCTCTTGAATTCTTCCTTTTTTTGTTATAAGATTGTTGTTGTTCTAAGTAGAAGCCAGCCCCCCCTCTGTTCTGTTGGATGTTCCTTTTATTAGAGTCCAAACGCACCAGTCAAAACCCACAAAACCGAGCCCCAACAGAAGTTGAAACCAAACAGGAAAGTTGCTGAAACGAAACCCCCACCCCGGCGGGGGGTACAGGTACAAAAAGGCCCGCCCCGGCGGGCATGGCCACTGACTTCAAAATTCTAAGACTCTATTTTTTTTAAGTTTTGCTCCAAAGAGACCACGTTTCCATACCAATTGCATCCATGACCACCCTACACATAAAATATCATGAAACGAGTAAAAACGAACACAAAACATGAAAATAACTATGAAATTAAACTTAAAATGAATATCGATTCATGTATATAAAATCCAATTATCAAAATCCCCCAAACTTAAACCGTGCTAGTCCCCGAGCACAAAAAAACTACATGCAATACAATGAAATGCAATAACAATCTAAATGCCTAAAAATCCAACAACATCGCATAACTAACTTATTCCACCGGCCTCAGAGAAAACAAGCAACTGTACAGTACGAATTATCAAACTCATTCTACAATTACATATTAATTCTTAATTCTTGAACAACTATTACTGGTATAGCGTGAGTGTGTGATTAAAATCTAAGATAACAGATATGATCCCAGTTGTCACAAATCACATCCGGCAATACCTCGTACAGGTCCGATGCTGCCAACTCTGGATCATTACCCAACGTAGGTCCCCGACGGGGGTTACAACGTAGGTCCCTGACAGGGGTTACAACGTAGATCCCCGGTGGGGGTTATAACACGTTCATCCGTTGACATTTCTATCAACGAAGGTCAAGCAGCCTTGACATTCTTTCAGCTGATGGCAAGTAAACCCATCGAAGCATTGGGAACCGTTCGATAGTTGCATACATACTCATGCGTCCCCAGTAGATCCCCGACGGGGGTTATAACGTATATCTCCGGCGGGAGTAGCAATGCATGTTTCAGCCGTTGACACACATATCAACGAAGGTCAAGCAACCTTGACGTCATTTCAGCCGATAGCAGTTAAACCTATCAGAGCCATAGAGCTATTTGAGGTTCTCATACCCATCTACTCATATTCCCCAACGGACCCCCGACGAGGGTCACAACGCAATGCTCTGTTGATCTACACATCAGCGAAGGTCAAACAACCTTGACGATCTCCTCACAGAGTCTCAGCCGTTGATTCACACGTCAACAAAGGTCAAGCAACTTTGACAGTATATCCCACAGGATGTTTCAGCCGTTGATTCACACGTCAACAAAGGTCAGACATCCCTGACAGCATTTGCTGTTGGCAGTAAATCCAACAGAATCGTGACATATTCTGGCGATACTAACCAGGAGAGGTCAAAATTATCAAAGAGGATAGATGATGGAATATGTTATACACATCCTCAAACAGATCAAGCTTTATCCCCACAGATCTCTCACACATAAGAGGTACATCTTCGGGATCAAGTCGTTATCAAGTACACAGGAATTTGGTGATAACTCCAACATCAACATCCTAATAGATTCGGCTTACACATCAGATCTGGTCAGTATTGCCAATCCCCAGTTGAAGCAACAGTGAGCCAGCAATCATCCCCAACATGTTGGGCTACAACCCCGTACACATACATCATACATTTGCATCATGTTGCTATCCATAGTACCATGTTTATCTTGTTGCGTGTCAAGTGTCTAGGATTCTTTATCCTACCCATGCATCGCCATGCATGAGTATGATAAAGAGGGGAATCTGTAGACACTCGAAATTTTCTGTACCACTACACTAACATTGCAGGAGGACAGATTCGTCTTTTAAGAGAGAACCATGAAAGACAATCCAAATCCATACCGCATACTACCGAGAGTTCAGCATCAACCCTAGATCACACTCTGGGAGAAACAGTTCCAACCTTGGATATAACCCCGAGACCTGCAGATACAATATCGAAACACACACCGGAGAAGACCGATTAATCTCAGAGATAACCCCGAGGTATCCAGTCTCAGTCCCAACCATGGGAATAGCCACCAACCTTGGTGATAACCCCAAGGAATGCAGTTTTGATGATAACCCAGAAAATGCTTGTTTCAAATGTGACCAGCTTCAATCTCGGCGCTCGCAATGAGATACACTGCTCCAACCCGATAATAACATTGGGAGGACAGACACACTTCAAAGGTGACAATGAGGACCTTCAACAATTGCAGCAGTCCAATCTCAGCTAAGTCTGAGCAACGTCTGCTTTATCAGCCCAATCTGGCGATAACACCGGTGAGGGGAAACATCGTCATCTCGTCCAACATGATGCCACGTCACGTCTCTACGCAACGGATGAAAGTTGAAGTTTGAAGACCGAAGGGCATCGTCCCATCTTCAATGACTTCGTACAAACTCTAATCCCATGCCATCGTGCAACTCTCAACAACGGCGGTCCAAAATAGGTCCTGTATACCTCAAACGGATTCCCGAATTGCACTTTTGAAAATCCAAGTGGACATTACAGTGCCTGAGTGCACGTACTTCGAGACGACCTGACCAGCGTCTGGTACACCTGCGGCTGAGCCGCAGGTCATATTGCCTATAAATAGAGGGCTTGGGTTGCTGATTTTTAAGAGAAAAAAGACGGGGAAACCCTGCACAATTTGCTCTGCACACGCCATACAGTGTATTTTTCCACTTTCAAACATCTGTGAGCTCATATATAGCCTCTTTTTTACCCACAAAAGCCAGTGTTTACCCACTCTAAAGATATAGAAGCCTTTTTTATCAGTCAGCTGTAAGCCTTATCACACACTTTAGAGTCTTTCTATTCATCTTTGCACACACCCTTCTACACGTTGAGAGCTGTGTTGCTTGCTTTTTCCCGGACTTCGGTCCGTGGTTTCATTCCAGACTGTATATATATATATATATTATATACATATACTTATATATATATTGACTAACATTATCGAGTTATGCCTCGATTGAGCCTAGACTTCGGTCTGGAGCGATTACTTGCTTTTCTATATATATATATATATATATATTTATATATATGAACTGTGTGTCGGACTTTGTTCGATGAGCCTAAACTTCGGTTTGGTGTGTTTACTCGCTTATATATATATATATATTTATATATATATGAACTGTGGTCGGACTCTGTTCGATGGGCCTGGATTTTATATCCGGTGCGTTTATTCGCTTATATATATATACTTATATATATGAACTGTGGTCGAACTCTATTCGATGAGCCTGGATTTTATATCCGGTGCATATATACATATACTTATATATATGAACTGTGGTCGAACTCTGTTCGATGAGCCTGAATTTTACATCCGGGTCATTTACTGATTTATATATATATATATATATATATATATATATATATATATATATATATATATTTTCGTCCTGCCTGGAGTTTTCTTCGTGGCAGTTGATCGCTTTATAGTTTTATTTATGTTTCGTCCCGCCTGGAGTTTACTCCGTGGCGGTTGATAGATTTTAACAGCTTTATTTACATTTTTGATCCCCCATGGAGGTGCTTCGTGGTTGATGATCCCGTCTGTATATATATATTTATAGCTTTTATATATCTACCTGCTTACTGCTTTCATATAAACATCAGTATTTTGTGAGCCTAGGAATCATGTGATCACAGATTCATCCCATTGGATCTAGATTCGGTTCCCGTGATGGACCATTTCAACTGTAAGCAGCTTGTAAATTATTCTGCGGTGTCTGAATTTCCTCAGATGGTTTTTATACCCACGAGGAAGTCGGCAATATTTTTGTATATTATTTTCATACGGATGCCTCACATTCGTCAAATAAAATCAATCAAGCCAATCACTTAATGAAAAATGGGAGTGTAAAAGGTCTCAATTCCTATTGAGCATCAGGGTTTGAAAAACCTCTTTTAAAAAAACATCACTGCCATATCTTGCTAAAAAATAAATTTTTACATAAATTCAAACCCTGTGTATATATGTTCAAACGAGGCCTCGCACAACTTCTATATAACAGCACATTGACCTACAAACACACATACTCAGATAATAGTTTCTTGAAAAGAGGCGGTCACCGTGGTAACACGGATGTCGGGTGGTACCCAACACCTTCCCCCACATAACCAAGTCCCCGGACCCTAAACGAATCTCGGTTTCACTGACCCGTATATCAGTGTCACATCAATGGGTCAATGTGCAAACCTTTTATCGGTTGTGTTGGTACAACCATTTAAAAAACCAACTGGCGACTCTTAACAGTCCCATCGTCGACATCATACATGTCGGACCTTTTTCTCTTGTTTTTTCAAACAAATCTCACCTAAAATGAGAACACCAAAGAACAAGTAACGGAAAGGGACATCCAAAAATCCCGATGTCGACACCGTGAATTTGTTTTTATATTAGTAATGAAAATAAAAATATTTGAATATTTATGTTGAATACATATATATATTTATGTGTGTCTTGAAATGTGATAATTCAATTAAATTGAATTAAGTATGTGATATCAAGGAATGTGGTGAAAATGATAATTAACTTAATTAAGCTTATGTTGTATGCCTAATGTGGCATAAATGTGGATTAAGTAATTCCTTCATTTAATTAATGAGGAAATGATTAAATAATGTAATGAAGAATTATTGTTATTATTGTTATTATTATTATTATTATTATTATTATTATTTAATTATTTATATGTTCTATGCAAATATATGCGTTGTGTAAACATATAAATAGTTAATGCAATAAATTGCCTCTTACATGTAATACAATAAGGGATATTAAGAATAAGATTATAATATTAAATAAATCACCAAGTAAGATTATATTGTGATAAGAATCTTAAGCTTGAATAATTGAGCCTTGTTTGACATAATAGTTCATGGTGAATCAATTAAATGTGTATGTAAAAATTATGGAAGAGAATAAATTTTGAGAAAATAAATGTTTATATTAATTATTAATTATGATATTTATGTGTAAATTGAAGAATAAGTCTTGTGGAAAATAATGGGTTGTGAGTACCCAACTAATTTATATTCTAACCAAATTCTAATATTATTGGACTAACTCAATGTACATGGAATATATGAATATATATTAGCATATATTTAAAATATAAGTATACTTATATATGTGAATAGGTGACATGATTTAGCATAATGTTTAATAGCAAAATAAAAATGTGACTTATAGTAATACTCCCTCCCCAAATGTTTTAGCCCCTCCCCCTTGTCAAAGTGTTGATCTTTTTTTCCTTTTTGGCTAGCAAGCAAACCCACGTGGGCATATGATGAAGGAGTACATGGTTAGGTAGGGAGTTGGTAATTCATTCCACCAACTTCCCTTTTTCCTTTGGTTAATGACTAGATTGTTGGGTAATTATTTTCCTATAAATAGAGACCCTAATTCATCTTGTAAAGCTTGTTAACTTTCTGCTAGAGTTCTGATAACAAGAGGGATAAGGTGAGTTGAGGGATTATAGAGAAATTTCAAGAAAGCTCTTGCATTTTGATTTTACATTAAGAACAATGAGTATTTTGCAATATAGGAGATTTCTTCAAAGGTATTAACTTCTCCTCCTCTATGTTTCTATAAGTTGGAATCAGTTTAGAATATCAATGTATAGTTAATTATGTGATTATGATGAAAGAATGGATAATTTTGGTGATATTGTAAGTTTGATAAATTAATTAGTATGAATAACTTGTTAGTTGAACTATGAATTGATATTGAGATGTTAATAGAGCTTATACGTACATATGGAATCAATATGGTTGGCTTAAGCATGTTAAATTAAATGATTTGTAGTTTGGTTTCTGAGTTCTGTAGAAGCAAAGTCGTTCCTGGAGTTATCCAGGAAGGGCGCAGCTACGCCCCTTTTGCAGTACAAGACAACACAGCTGCGCCGACTGATATTTCTGAAACTATCCTGGAACAGCCCAGCTGAACCGCTCCCACAGTACAGAACATCGCAGCTGTGCCGTGCACCAGAATCTGATACTGACCTTTTTGTTGTAATATGATATCTCTAACATGATGGTTTAACATAGTCATGCATGAGAATAGGTCTAACATGTAGTCTAGAGTCCCTTTGCATATCATAAGTTGCTTTAGTTGCTTTAACATATATTTTCTAAGAAAACTTGAAACTTTAAAAATGAACTTGATGAAACTTGTGATATTTAAGTTCTACCTTTGTAGCATATGCATATGACTGAGTTATGTGTACAAATGAGCATGAGATGTGATTTAAAGTTTCTTTGCTTATGATAAACTTATGTTAGCTTGGTCTAGAATGACTTTTAAAGAAAATTTGAAAGATTTGAAACTAATATCCATAAGCATTGTGTTACTTATATTTTGAACTTATAGGATTGCATGATAGTACTCTTCATGCCTCTAAACATGGCCGATATGTGCACTCATCTAGTTAGACACAATATAAGTTATTCAAGCATGATTTTAATTGAGTTTCAAGTAAAGAACGATACTAGCTATGTGTAAATGAATTGAATACATACGACCATGTGTACTACAGATTGTCTAACATCCTTACATGGTTAAATGGTTAATGTAGTTAGCCTCTTGATTTCATGTACTCACTTAGCCTTGAATGAATAGAAAGTTTCAATATAAAATCATAAAGTATGATAGTAAACTCGACATGACCTTAGGAAAGACCAAACTTAACCCAAGACCTCTTAACGTGTGTATTTGTTATGTGTTAATATCCATGCATGCTAAGAAATGAGATGGGGACCAAGAAACTCAAAGCTCAACTCTTGCCTTGACAGGGAGCTACGCAGCTATGTCACTACCCAGTCATAATGTAGCGTAGCTGCGCCACATGCTAGTTTTGACAGATTGTTTTAAACTATAATCTGAACCTTGAAGCATGTTTACATTAATATCCTAAGTTATAAAAAAGAATTGAGTGATGTATTAAGTATTCAAACATGTATATCTATGTTGAATCAAGATTTCAAAAGTTTCTAAAACATTTCTAAATAAAACTTTCAAAGACACATACGAGCTTGATTAAGTAACTAAGTGGTTTGATGGTATGTCAAATATATGACTGAATGTATATGATATGCGTGATTAAACATGTGTATAATATGTGTGTAGGATCGTTGGGTTATGTATCGAGATTGTATAACTAATGAATGTATATATATATATATATACATATACATAACTATGATATAATAGGGCATTGAAGTGACGTTAAGCTTTAGAAATGTAATCTACGCTATAGGCAAGTATCCTAACCTATGCATTTACTTTATGCAAGGAATCTTTGATTACGCAAGTTTCCTAACTTCATTTAATTCTTATATTGAATGCAAGTTCCATGACCCTCTTCAAATGTTTCTATTGTGCAAATATCTGAACCTTATCTCTTTTGTGCAAGTTCTCTAAACTTACACAACTTTGTGCATTTTGCAAGTTCTCTCACTTTGAGTAAATTGCATATTATCATACCAACTGCTATATATTGTGCAATTTCTCTAAATTACAAAACTTCATATATTATGCAAGTTTCTTAATTGTTGATATATTAACTACACCTATATTGAGCAAGTGTTTGAACTTGTACACTTATTGATCCTATAAGAAAATTATTCTATAGAATAATTCTTGTATTATCTAAATTCATGAAAATTATTATACATACTCAGAAGCTTGATTTAAATCATAGTTACATCTTTGAAAATGATTCTTTGAATTTTGTTGCGAACGTTGACTGTATTATTCCTAAGTGTGTTGAAAAAAATGTTTATGCCATTTGTTTTGGCTAGACCAATATCTATGAATTAGAAAGCGATCCAAACCAATTGCCTTAGTGTGAACTTTTATAATCTGCTGAGATGAACAACCCTCATAGAAGAGGAAAATATACAACGTCGGGGAACCAACATTCACGCGAACAACATGGTACGTTATACATAACACCAGGTATGGTAGGCTGGTCACCTATTGTACTTGCTTATATTGGATTATCAGTGTAATACTGTTAATTCTATCAGGAGTTCATGGTCCATAGCTGCGACGCCCCCAAAATTAGGTATACATCACCCATCTTGAGTCACCAGATACATCGTACAGAATTCAAATACAACTAAATAATACAATTGTCGTGTATAATACGACAAAACATAAACTGTGAGTTTGAATACAAATATTTTCTACTAGAGAGTATACAAACTCAAAAGGAGTCCTCATTACAATTATTATCACACTATTTAACAGAATAGTGAGGACTACTAATACTATCATCTGGTCCATCACTCCGTTCTCGGACTCGTCCCAGCTATATTCTCATTTCCTGAAGAGAACAGTGAAAGAAAGGGTGAGCTCAACTAGCCCAGTAAGAAATATTATGACTAAGATAATATAGAATAAATTATCATTAGCCTTCAACAGTGTTAAACTGATAAAATATAATAAACATCAAATTTAACTGCAGCGGAACAAGAAATCCATTAGAAGAGTCAAGTAGAGAATAAAATCTATTATCTTCTATGATTTAAAAGATTGTTCATGAATTTTATCGTTGAGACTCAGCTTAATAAATAATCCACATCAACGAATCACCCCTGCACTATGGCCAAGGATATTCTTTAGTATTACGACCACAAATTATCCATGCACTACAGCCAAGGACATTCGTGTATTCATTAATGGTCATGATCATGCCAATAACTGTCCATCAATGCACTACGGGCCAATGATAACTTTTGCCACATCATTTGTAACATTATGGTCATGATTACACCGAATAATCCCGGGTCATAATCATACAAATTCCATCTATGCACTACAGGCCACAGATGACTTTCAACATAATATAAACATGAGGATGATGACAATGATATAAGAATTCAATAAAATAAGTTCAAGAATTAATTTATCTAGGAACTAATAATGTCTAAATTGTCAACATTATACTGCTTTGTAGAGTAAAATTCAAGAATGCTCAGAAGAATATTTTCATGAAAAGATACTAGATGAAACGCAAATATCAAAGATATTCCACTAATTTCATGGAGTATAGAAGTTAAAGTTTTAACCAACTGAGTATAATAAAGAATGTAATAACAAAAGAAATCACCATGCATGCGATAGACCGCACAGGCAGGTTTTTCCAACAGAATAATAAATAACGGAACCAGGTCCAACGTAAAACGCACAGACAGGATATTCCAACAGAATAATAAAGAATGCAACCCGGTCTAGCGTAAAACGCACAGACAGGATATTCCAACAGAATAATAAAGACTGGAACCAGGTCATGCGTAAAGCACAAACATGATGTTTCAACAGAATAATAAAGACTGGAACCAGGTCATGTGTAAAGCATAGACATGATGTTCCAACAGAATAATAAAGAATGGAATCAGGTCATGCGTAAAGCACAGACGGGATGATCCAACAGAATAATAAAGAATAGAATAACAGAAGAATTTCACCAAGTATAGGGTAGCCCGCGTATACAGGTTATTCCAACAGAATAATAAATAATGGAATAACATAATTTCTCTTCATGAATACAAAAGAAATAACACCCCTTACATTAATAGGAGATTGAATATTGCAGTAGTGTAGTAACAGAATAAGCTTCTTCTTTCTCTCTTATTCTCTCTATACTTTCTCTCTCTATATCTTAAATGAAATCGTGAAAAATAATGAAGAACTAGGCCTCTATTTATAGAAGATTTCTAGCTTAGCACTTGCAATGTGAAAAGGTAAGTGGCTTGACGACTGGTGATGTGAAAAGAAAAGTGGTTTGACGCTTGTAATGTGAAACACCAAGTGGTTTGACGCCTGTAATATGAAACGACAATTGGTTCGACGCCTGTAATATGAAACGACAAGTGGTTTGACGTCTGGTAAAGGTAATTACTATTGACGAAGGTAATTATTATTGATGAAGGTAATTACTATTGACAAAGGTAATTAATATTGACGAAGGTAATTACTATTGACGAATAGACTCTTAGATGATGACTTATGGGCCCCCCCATAAAATAACCAAACTTACCACAAATGTCTCATAATAGACTCTTTATATACATCAAGTATTGAATAAATATTACCACAAATCATTTTATTTTTAATCAACACATATTTAATCTTTCAACAATTATTAATCATTTATAACTTGTCGTCTCAATTATTGATTTAATAATATAACATATTATACAAATGATACTGTGACAATAATTGAATCAATAATATAAGAGATATGATGCAGCAATTACTATAGCAATAATTGAGTATAGCTGAGTGACTTCTCATGTATCAATAATCAATACCGTGTGCTACTATGCAACCACGCGTATTACTGTACTTTTACTACCGGGTAGTTCAACAGTTTTAACGGTAACACCTCTGTCGTTATTTTTATAGAAATATAATTTTGTCATTTTCTAACTTCGACAATACTTCCGTTGTGGGGTCCACCAATGATTGTACCGTCGTACGAATATTTCCCAACAAAAAGAATATTCCCCGGCCAAACGAATATTTTATAACAACTTGCTTATTTTGAAAAATTTATAAACATTATCCACAACTATAACATTATATCAAATTTACTCCATAATATTCAAAAATAATATTTATAGAAAATTCATCTTTATTTATAAAAGTTGGGGTCTTACAATAGCGACTACTCAGTATTCAATATTTATTAACTTGGAATTTACTAAAATCTTTGGATTCTTCTTAGATTTTTTGGTCCTTAATTAGTGAGATTTAGTGACATCTATTCATTCACTTGAAATTGTTGAAACCTTTGAATGCTTTAGTAATCTTTCAGTCCATAGTGGTTTTTTATTGACTTCAAAGGATAGATTTGGAACAGTCGATATTTACGTGTTCACGACATTTTTCTTTAAAATTCTTGAGCTATTATTGATTATGAACCTTATATACACTTTTTCATATTTATTGTTATATTACTTGCTGGGCAAATTTGTTGCTCATTCTTGCGTCCCTTAAACATTTAAGTTAAGGTAGAACAGTGCAGAACTTCAACACAAGGTAAGAGCAAAGACAAGGCTATGGAATAAATTTGTCCTTCTATGCTATAATTTGAATCTTATGACTGTATTAAAACTTAACGTTGATTATATAATAAGACCTACGTGTAGTTATGTATTAAGAATCAATTAATGTTATGTATTAAGTTATCTTTTGGAATAAGTTATGAAGTGTATTAGTAATAGTTTCAAGACTTGGGGCGAGAATATTTATATTATATCAATGTAAATTATTCTATTCCGTTGTATGAAATTTTAGCATATTATTAGAGTTAGATCATGAAGCACCAGATTCGAGGTACACATATCTGAATTTGGGGGTGTCACATGCTGGTATCAAAGCTGTAGATTATAAACCTTAGGAGCGAGAGTCCTTAGGCTATATAACCTTAGAAGAGATTTAGAGAGTAGAAGGAGATATAACTCATGTAGAGTTTTCTTAAAGAGTTAGTAGTGTTATGAAATATATTTTCATTCCATACAATAAAGTTATGTTTCATTTAAGATATTAATGGAGTTAGTTTGTTTTGTTATTATAAATGCCATAGATATGTGAACTTAGTAGGACCATGGAGGAGGAACCACGTGACATACATGTGGTGTGAGAACCATCCCTTATAATTTAGCCTATTTTGGCAGTAGCCCTAACCTAAGAGGAGATGGAGTCAGAGGTGGAGTCGGAGTCTGAGTCCGAGCAGGAATTCGCAATAGAAGGTTTCTTTCGGGATTGGGGCATGTGTCCGAAACTTAGAACTCAAAAATGAAAAATAAGATACAATAGTCGGAGGCAAAAGTTTGAGACCTTCATATTAGTGGATGGTCGATGTAGACATAGTGAAAGGAAGGGTGGTTAGGTAGTTTATCAGAATAAGTGTTGAGAAAGATGTGGTAGACATCTAGAGATGTGGGATGTGTGCTGTAAATCCTAATTTCTTGGATAATGTGGGAAGTATCTTTGTAACCCAACTTTAATATTACCCGAGGGATGTACGTAGACATCTAAAGATGTGGGATGCGTGTAGATTATTTAGCCCATATCTTAAATACTCAGAAAAGGGCGTAGAAATGAAAAATATATCGGTGGTGAGAGAATTTATAATAGACTTAGTATCAGGAACTGCACTAATTTTGAAATCCCATATCATATGGTGCCGATAGAAATGAAGGAATTGATACTCCAAGAATTGCTAGATAAGAGATATATTCAGTCGAGTGTGTCTGTGGAGAGCACCAGTGTTATTTGTCAAGAAGAAAAATGGATTGATGAGGCTTTGTATCAACTATCGAGAGTTGAATAGAGTGACGATTAAGATTAGGTATCCGTTACCGAGAATAAATGACCTTTTGATCAACTAAAGGGACCAAAGATAGATCTAGAAAAAGGTTATCGATAGTTGAAGGTACGGAAAGAAAAAATACCGAAGACGGTGTTCTGAACCCAATTCAAGGAAGAGCACACTAAAGATGGTATTAGAGCGCTGAGAAAGGTGATGATGTACTTATAATTTTTGAAGTGTGAATTTTGGATGGAGACGGTTCAGTTTTTGGAACACGTGATAGACAAAGATGGAATTTTAGTAGATCCTGTGAAGGTGGATGCAGTGAGCCACTGGGAACAATCGAAGATGCCAACGAAGGTGCAAAGTTTCTTAAGGTTAGCTATGTACTATTGAAGATTTATCCAAGATTTTTCTAAGATAGCAATCTCGTTGACCAATTTAATGAGGAAGATGGAAGTTTGTTGAAACGGAGAAGAGCAAAAGAAGTTTCAGGAAATTTGTTTGTAATAGGAGCTCATCCGATGTTGTTAGATAGAGTAAAGGAAGCACATGAAAAAGATGAAGAGTGGGAGAAGATAAGGAAAATGATAGTGGAAAATGAAGAAAAAAAGTTCAAAATGGATAAGGACGATATATTAAGATTTGAAGATCGAGTGTGGGCACTAGCCGTAACTAAAGTGAGAGATGAGGTTTTATATAATTCGATATATACTATACACCTAGGACGTATGAAAATGTACCATGATCTTTGACAACACCTTTGGTGGCCCAATAAGGAACGAGAAGTTAAAGAGTACGTCGATCGATTAACAAAGATGATGTACTTTCCACCAGTAAAGATTCGATTTAATTTAAATCAATTAATAAATTTGTATGTGAAGGAAATCAATTTACGACACAGAGTACTGATGTCAACTGTTCTGATTGAGATCTGCGCTTCACGTCAAAATTTCAAAAGTGCTCGCAAGAAAGAATGGAAACATAATTTAGGCGAAGTACTACTTATCATCCTCAAATCGACGGACAAAGCGAGATAACCATACAAGCGTTAGAAGACATGCCTACAGATTTAGTGATGGAATTCAAGTAGAATTAGGATGATCACTTACCTTATTAGAATTCGCTTATGATAATAGTTATCATACGAGTATTGATATACCACCGTATGGAGCTCTCTACGGAACAAAGTGTAGAACACCATTATGATTGGGATGAGGTCGGAGAACGATGACTTTTGGAGCCAAAATTTGTTCAGCAGACGGCAGATATAGTGATGAAAATAAGAGCTAGATTAATAGCAGCTCAAAATCATTGGAAGAAATACACCGTCAAAGTCGAGATTTTGAAGTTAACAATTTCGTGTTTTTGAAAGTGTCTCCCTGGAAAGGGAAGATAAGATTCAACAAGAAAGGAAAGATGAGTTCGAGGTTCATAGGACCATTTGAGGTATTGAAGCGAGTAGGCAAAGTGGTGTATAAAGTAGCTTTACCTGTTGGGTTTGTAAGATCCATGAACACAATCAAATTGCATAAAATAGCAGAAGCATGACAAAATCAGATTTTAAAATTTTATAAATCAATTACCCGGATAAGCCTTTATGCATAATTATTAATTAACGAAAGAGAAAAAGTTATAAAATCATACCCTTGTAGATCTAAGCTTCCACAGGTACGAGTTTAACTCCACATCCTTCGCACGATCAACTTGATTTTAACAGAATTGATTCCTTCCTTTGATCAATGTTAGCCACCCAAGCGTTTGGCCTCTAGAGGTGATCCACCAAGGAAGAAGAAGTCAAGAAGAAGGGTGTGTGTGGCTAAACCCTAGTTTTTGTCTCTACAGAAATCTCTATATTCTCCCAACAATTGAAAAAAATGTTATTTTAATATCTAACACAAGACCACTTATATAGATACTAGTCAACCCTTATAACCTAATTAGGAATAGAGTTTTATTTAATTAATTAAACTCTTTTAATTAATTAGGCTTCCTAATCTCTATTAGGAATAATAGAGAGTACATATATTAAATTAATTTCCAAACTCCTTTAGGAAATAAAATAATAATAATAGTAATAATAATAATAAGACTCCTCTTATTAATTTATATTTAATATTTACAAAATATTAAATAATAAATATTAAGCTATTTAATTTATTCTATCACCAGTTTAAATTAAATACACATAACTTATTATTACGATCATGCCATTAACTTCTTAAATAATTATTCTTCTTTTTGTGCTGTGACCCTCTAGATTCTCCATATTAAACCGGTTGTGAATAAATCAATTAGCAAAATTCTAATATTATTTAAATAAATAAATTAAACTATTAATTTATTTAAATAAATAATATTTATTCTACAATAAGGATAAGCCCTCTTAGCGTTCAACGACTTTCTAGATAATATAGATTTTAATTTTAATCCTAAAAGAACATTTGAGTAAATAGTTACCGTACAATTCAATCCTTCCACCATACAATGTCACAATTAAATACTCCCTCCGTCCCAGGATAAAAGTCCTTGTGGACTTTTCACGTATATTAAGAAGATGAATGAAATGATAAAATTATCCATAATAATGTCATTAAATATGGAGAGAGAATTAGAATAAGAAAAGTATGAGATATATAATGCAACGGGTATAATAGGAAAATATGTGTAAAAGTCTGGTTATTAAAGGAAAATGGACATTTAACATGAGACTACCCAAAATAGTAATAAGGACTTTTATCATGGGACGGAGGGAGTATAAGACATGGAATTTCTGTCAAGTCTCATTTTATTTAATTATATATATTTCGATTTCCAAATGCACAACTCAGAATGAATGCAAATTAAAAACTCCTTTCTAATTTCGTTCCACATTGGCCAATGATTCTTGGGTTGTCATTTATCGATCACATAGGAAATATCTCTTCTTTTACTAGAAGCGGTATATTCTTTATTGATCCATCATTATCTCCATATATAACTTATTACACCCAAGAATACCCTTTGATATATCCTAAGAGTCTTAAGGGACATGTCAAAGTATAACTTATTATATACAAGATATTATGATGATATCAAGTCTAAGGATCACTTGTACTACTATCACTACAGGAACTCCTATTGACATGCAAGTAAAACTCCATTAGGTATTCCTTAGCGAGCCACATTCAGTGAACTTATTCTCTAATAAGCACCTACATACTTGCTTTAGTGTCTCCATACAAATGATCATGAGATCAATCATCCTCATCCAATGAGCAAGCAACGTATGTACCAATTTATCTGGATTCATTAATCCCATTTTTATTAATCCAACGATTGGGAACAATTTTAGTTTTAAGAATTTAGATCTCATTAACATAATCTCATCATGATTCTAAAATCATTGATTAAAACTATGAGTTTATTACATATTATAAAAACAACACCATGTAGATAAATTAAATGCCTTTAATAAATGAATACAATTATTAATAAATGAATAAGATTGTTTACAAAGTATATGTTTTATTATTATACTTGATTGGCTTGTATGCATACTACTTTCAATCTCCCACTTGCACTAAATCCAATTGCCATGGTATCTCATACCCATCTTCTCTAAGTGACGATCAAACTGCTGTTGTGTTAACGCTTTAGTAAATGGATCTGCAATTTTGTTTTTAGAGTACACACGCTCTAGGGTGACGTCTCCTCTTTCAATGATCTTTATGATCAAATGAAACCGCCGCAACATGTGTTTGGATTTCTGATAAGACCTGGGTTCTTTAGCCTTCATAACAGATCTGGTGTTGTCACAGTATAAGGGCACTACTCCTTTAATACTAGGAACCACACCAAGTTCGGTTATGAACTTCTTCATCCAAATAGCTTCTTTTGCAGCTTTACTCACAGCTATGTACTCTGCCTCTGTCACTGAATCAACAACTATTTGCTGCTTAGAACTCTTCCAACTCACTACGACACCGTTTAAGGTAAACACATACCCCGAAACAGATTTACTTTCATCTTGGTTAATTTGAAAACTTGAGTCTGTATAGCCCTCGAGTTTCAATTCAGACCCACCGTAGACAAGAAATACATCTTTAGTTCTTCGTAGGTACTTTAGGATTTTTAACTGCCTTTCAGTAATCTTCTCCAGGATTCGAATGAGATATGCTTGTTACACTAAGTGCATGAGCGACATCCGGTCTAGTACATGTCATACCGTACACGATAGATCCTATTACTGAAGGATAATGAATCTTACTTATATAGTCTCTCTCCTCAGGTGTCCTTGGGGCCTGTTTCTTAGAGAGATGTATGTTATTAGTGTGCATTCCTAGGGATAAGCCGAGCATCCTTTTAGATCTATCTCTATAGATCTTTATCTCCAAAATATATGATGCTTCTCCCAAGTCCTTCATGGAGAAGTGTTTAGATAACCAGATTTTTATTGATTGTAGCATATGAATATCATTCCCTATCAGTAATATAACATCAACATATAATACAAAGAATGAAACAGTGCTCCCACCAACCTTCTTGTATACACATGGTTCATCCTCATTTTTAATAAAATCAAACTCTTTGATTGTCTCATCAAAACAGATGTTCCACCTACGAGAAGCTTGCTTCAATCTATAAATGGATCGTTATAGCTTACAGACTTGATTTGTTCCAACCGTTGAGACAAATCCCTCTGGCTGTGTCATATACAAATCCTCCTAAAGTTTCCCTTTGAAGAAGGCTATTTTCACGTCTATGTGCCAAATCTCGTAGTCATAATAAACTGCATTTGCAAGTAAAATCCAAATGGACTTGAGCATAACTACTGGTGAGAAGGTTTTGTCATAGTCAACTCTTTGTCTTTGTTTGAAACCTTTTGTGACCAGTCGGGCTTTATAGGTGACCTTGCCGTCCATTCCAGTCTTTTTTTTAAAGACCCATTTACACCCAATAGGCTTAATGCTTTCAGGTGGTGAAACCAAAGTCCATACTTGGTTTTCATACATAGAGTTCATCTCGAATTTTATGGCTTCTAGCCACTTCTCTAAGTCTTTAATACTCATAGTCTGTTCATAATTCAATGGATCATAATCATCTATGATGTCTACCTCATCGTCATCCTTTATGACTAATCCATACCTATCAAGTACATTCGGCACTCTTTCAGATTTACGAATAGGGTGTGGTATAATCGATTCTTCCACTTGGTTAGGTACCTAACTTTGATCCGTAATATTTTTTGGTTCTTGAAATTCTTCAAGATATATCTTACTCCCACCGACCCCTTTAAGGATACACTCCTTTTTCAAGAAGGTAACATGTTTCGCTACAAACACCTTTTGATCAGTTGGATGATAGAAATAATACCCTGATGTTTCCTTAGGGTATCCCCGAAATCTACACTTGTCGGATTTAGTCTGTAACTTATCATTTTCAAATTTTTTGACATAAGCTGGACAACCCCAAGTCTTAATATGCTTAAGATTTGGTTTCCTCTCTATCCATAACTCATATGGGGTCTTAGTAATGGATTTGGCAGGCATATTGTTAAGTAGATATGCAACCTGTTGGGAGAGTGCATATTTTGATTTGATGTTTAAATATAAATGCTCATGATTATTTGTAAAGTCCTTCAAGGAATATTTGTATAAGGACTTAGTGATAGATCAAATTTGTTAGGTTGATCTAAGCTCTTAATGTATATCATTCTGTAAATGAATGTATAGAAAAGAAGATCAAACTTGTTAGGTTGATCATGAGATGTAATAGATAGGCTTCGAAAAGATCGTAGTGTATCAAGCTGATCAAGATTACAGAAGCCAAAGCAGAACGTAGAGCTTTGAGGATCGTAGTGTGCCTGTTTTAAGGGCCTCTTCGGAAATTTTAGAACGATCCCAACGTTTGCCGAGCCAACTGAGAGATCGTAGTGTGCTCTCAGAAACGTAGAGCTTGCAAAGTCAGAAGTGAAGATCGTAGTGTTCAGGTCCTTAAGAGAAATTGTAGTGCTCTTATTTGAGAGCATCAGATCAAGCACCAAGGTGACAAGACACCACGATGTGGATCATAGAGTATCATCTGCCTTATGTCAGAAGCATCAAGCCTTACCTTGTGTTTGGAGACAAATTCCATCAAATATGGAATGGGTTTCAAACGTTGAAGTCCTCATCAGTTCCAACGGTACAAAACATATCCTTAGTATGCATCAAATAAGTGTATTGAAGAAGCTAAGGAAAATACCATTGGTAAGAGGAAAATATCTTTTCAAGTGTTAGGTGAAAAATTAGTTTGCTGTGTCAGTGGGCCAGAATGCAATTCAGAAGATGTGCAGAAAAGTCTCCATCAAATTACAGAAATATCAAACACATTTAATGCTTCAACGGATGGATCAAACGGATAGATTTTAAGATCACATATATGCAAAACATATGCAAATGATAGAATCAAGCAATCATTGAACAAAAATGCACAAGAACACTCAACGCTCAACTGTATGATCTGAGAAAAAGAAAAGCTTGCTTAGCTACTCAGTTCTTTCAAACAAGTGCTTAAACATCAACTGAGTAACACCAATCAAGAACTCAACAACTACCAATCAACTGAAGTAAAAGTTCCAAGTCAGAAGGACTTGAAGAGTTCTAAGTAAACTGTGAAGAGCCAAGTCTGCTAGACTTGAAGAGTTCAAGAGTGAAATAAGAAGTTCCTAGACTGCTGGTCTAGAAGGAATCTGTGTGATTTAGAAAGTGTAAAAGACATCCTTAGTGGATTTCTTACTCGAGGAGTAGAAGAGTGGACTAGGAGCTTTAAGTGCTCTGAACCACTTAAAACGATTGTGTCTATTATATTCTTGCTATAACTGCTATATCTGCTATAACTGTCTCACTCTCATTAACTCACTATCTTAAGGGAGATTAAAACAAATTTTAATTCCACTGTGTTTTAATCATCATCACTCTAACAAAGTAAAACAAAAAGATTTTTAATTATCTATTCAACCCCCCCTTCTAGATAACTATTGTGCCTCCAGGAACTAACACAACCGATTCTAGGACATATCCCAAGAAGGAAACTGGAAGATCGGTAAAGCTTATCATGGAACAAACCATGTCCAATGATGAGTGAGTTTTATACCTACGAATCGGCCTCTAATTTGAGCTTAAACCGTGTGAATCCTAAATATTTATGTTCATTTTTTACTTATTTATGTTTGTTTTATGTTTAGGTGGCATGGCGTAACATTCGTGGCATAAAGGTGGCGTTGTAACGTGAAGTGGCAGCAAAATGAGTAAAAATTGTGGCTTCTACAAAACTACCCACCGTCGGGGCGGATAATATACAAGCAAAATCCCCGCCGGGGCGGGGGTACTTGGGCAGGAACAGAAGGACCCCCCCCACTGGGGCAGGACTATAGAGAAGAAAAACCCCCGCCGGGGCGGGGGTACGGGGCAAAGATTAGAAGTCTGTTTCAATTGTGATTCTGCAGCAGCGTGAAGGAAATAATTTGGCATGGCTTGGGAATTTGTATGGCGTCGATTTATGGACTAATTACTTGTCTTATACTGGATATAACAAAAGAATACAGGGAATTAAATTCATTCATTCGATTATCATGTTTGAGCCCTAAATTGAGTGTGAAGAGCATTGTGACGCCCCCAAATTCTGACTTTGACGCCCCCAAATCCGGGTACTTGAAACCCGAACTCGGTGCTTCACGATACCATTTCTATGAGCGAAATAATACTAATAATAATAACAATAATATAAATATCAAACTTAATTTACATATATCAAAGTCTAAATCCCAGGTACGCAACCTTTAAACATTCATTACATCATAGATAATAAATATTATTATCTTAATAAACTTTAACTATGACATAGAATATTATAAAACTAATTTGAACAGCTTTCCAATCCCCTTGTTCTTGCCTGAACCTTTTGGTTGATCATACTTAGCTGAAAACATTTAAATTCAAAGCAAGGATAAGCATTTGATTGCCTAGCAAGTATTAACAATAATATATATTAGCTGAAAGAATTAAATGTTTTCTTTGAAAGACACTTCTACAACGAATTAACAGTTGTGAAGTAACCTGAGCCAATAATAACAACATATCTGTTCCATCTAAAATTTTTGAAACTACGTATTGACTATAATTAGAGATCAGTAAACATACTATGAACATTGTTTTCTATTTTCAAAAAGGTTAAACAGAAATTCATCTATAAACCGTTATAACTTACAGGCACAAGGGGTGATCAGCTCGTTATACCCTGTATTGATTAATACTACATGCAAGAACGATATTATCGTTCACTATGTCCACCTTGGCTGCATAAAAGTTTTCTCATGTTCGGGATGTTCATACTTAGTCTGGAATCCGAACCAAAACAATTTGATTGGATACAAAAAGGTTTTATCATATTCAACGATGTTTCTGAATCTGCATCTAGCTGGTCAAATAGCTTAGACGTCTTTTAAGTCAACGTATACATACTCGAAATCAATAAGTATGTATCAACATATGATTAAATACAATAGTTATCCAAGTGGGGACACTTTTCTAACCCTATATACGAATTAACGAACAGAATAAATATCTGAATTAAACAATAATACAATGATCGGATAATGTAAGAACTTGTATGAATACAAAGATCGGATACATAATCAATAATAATAGAGTTAATAATCTAGCACAATAATAATATAATTCTGAAACTTTCTTACTCATGTCCATTGCATAAAGCAAATGCAAAAGTAGGATACTTGCCTGAGCTACTGCTTACAATAACGCAACTTAGATTAATCTTATATACATCGACCTATCAGTAATAAGATCATTCGTTCAATTAGAATAATATATCATATTACATAGTACTGCTAATTGCAGTCAACACATAACCTAATCACATTGTCACATATGTTTAACAGTTATTGATTCACTAACAAACACATATCTAGTCAATTTATTTTAGTCTAGATCAATTTTTAAAATATTTTGGTGTACCGATGACTTTATCGGGTAAACATCAAGTCTAAGACTCTATCGTGTAGTTCAATATTCGTTTAGATATTTTAAATATCAGTCATATTATTTTTCATAGCCTTATAATAATTTTTAAATAATTATTATACTTTATCATGAATTTTCAAACACTGGAATCATTATTAAATGATTTAAATATTAACTAATTCCATTATCATTAATATTTAATTAATATTAAACTATTAATGAAACAATTGCCAAAATATTTATTTATAATAACTCAAAATATTTTTAAAGTATTAATATTATCCTTAAATAATTTTTTAAACATTTAAAATAATTTTTAAATAATTACCATTAATATTAGAATATTAATTTACTATTTATCAAAATATTAAAAGTCATTTATTATAAAATAAATATTTTTAATTCATTTATTTCCTTTTTAAATGATTTTTAATTCAATAAAACTATTTTTAAACTATTTATTTAATATAATTATTAAATAAACTTAATATCATTAATATTAAATTATTAATGAAATTTACCATTAAATATAAAAAGTAATATTTTATAACATAAAAATATTTTTAAACTATTTATTTTCATTTAAAATGATTTTTATAATATTAAAATCATTTTTAATTAATTTATTTAATATAATTACTAAATAAATCTAATATCATTAATATTTAATAATTAATGAAACTTATCTTAAAATATTAAAAGTTATGTTTTATAACTTGAAATATTATTAAATACCTTATTATTATTTAAAATGATTTTCAATACAATAAAAATATTTTTAATTTATTTATTTAATGAATTTATTAAATAATTTAAATACAAATAATATCCAAATAAATATTAATATTTATGAAAATAGGTCAAATTATTAAAAGTTAATTTTTATAACTTAAAATATTTGTTAAAATATTTTTTGTAATTTTTAGAATTTATTTACTATTTTTAAATGATTTTTAAAAATTAAATTAATAAATTTTGATATGTCTGTCGCTAAAGCCCTTTGGCGACAGAATCTGTCGCCTTAGGTGTTCTTGAGAAACCCATGACATTTAAAGTCAGTTTCGAGTAGCCTACTTTAACCAAGCTTAATTCAGTGTCTACTATGTGTCTGGGCTAACTAATGGTCAGCTCTTGTATTGTTAATGTAACACTGCATGAAACAACAAATATCCAGGTCATACTTCATCACAATCAAAAGTTATTAAGCTTTGAACTAGCTGTCAGGCGTGTTCATCATGATTCTGGGCTGCCCAGAAAATCTGGTCATGGCCGGTTAACGCCCTTTGTGGCCTTCTAACATGAAATCTGTTGATGATATGGTTGGTTTAGACGTCGGGCCTTGAAGTAAACCTAATAGGATACATTATGGAAGTAGTTTCCAAGTCTAAACATCATTAATAAGAAAGATCTGAGGCTCAGAAAATCGTGTCAGAGTCTGTTCTTCATTTCTGGGTTTTTCCATAATGAAGAACAGAACGAGTATGCTATTTTGGATCCTTATATCTCGCGTTGTGAGTTTGCTCTATGTGATCTAATGATTCCAGGTTGTAGCTAACATGTAATACTATAGATCTATTATATATAACACAGATAACAATAACAGATCAAGCAAATGTAAGCCGGTTAAAGGCAGTCAGAGATCAGTGTTCATCTGTTTTTTGGGTTACCTAGAAACAAAAAACGTGATCGTTTTACCTACTTTGACCAGCCACTACGTTAAATCTATTTGATGTTCAGGAGGTTTTAAAGCATAAACACGAAGTCCTTATAACATACTACAATTCTATTACAACAAGAAGAACAATACAACAAACAACTGAAAGATCTGGGGCTATGAACATTGTCAGACTCTGGTGATGACCTTTTGGGTTGCCCAGAAAAGGCCAGGTCAATGCCGGTCAACGACTTTTGACCGTTAACAACTACCAATCTATACATCAAATGACTCTGATTCTTTTTGCAAATTAAAGACCACATTACAAGCTACACATAATAAGTTAAAAAGAAAAAAAGTCATAACCGACCAAAGATCTGTGGGGTCTGACATTTGACTGTCAGACTCAAAAACAAAAATTTCTAGATTTTGAAAAACTCTAGATCTGAGCCTATAGATGTTATGGATCTAACATCTATCAACCCAGATTATCATTGTACACCATAAACAACATATTTTAACACTAAAACATAACATCTAACATCAGATTAAGGATCAGATTTCTTTTAGGGTTTTTACCTCACTATGAGCAAACTCTTGATTCTTGGCTACTGATCTGTTAGAGGAATTCGTGAGGCTTGTTCTATGACTGATCTAGAAAGGTAATCTCGTGGGTTTTAGATAGAGAAAGTCTTTGATGAGTGTTTGTACAAAATGAGCTTAAATGTTATTTTTTTCTCTCTCTTAAATTCTATATATCAATTGGTGCAATGAATTTGTAATGGCTGATCATGTGCTGGTAATCTTAGCTCATAGCTAGGTCTAGGGGGTGGCTGGCCAGATTTGCAAAGATTTGGCTAGCAATAATTCAACAAATAAGACAGAAGGGTAAAATGGTAATTTTATTTTAATCTCAAGGGTATTCTTGTCCAAGGTACTTGAATCTAGGGTTTAATCACTATATTTTAAATTTTAAGGTTTTCAAAATAATTTCTAGGGTTTGAAAAAATAAAATTAAAGTGTAATAAAATTTTAATTTTAAACACACTAATTAAATTAGGGTTTTTAATAGAAATTAGGGTTTAAATAATTAGGGTTTCTTAACATCATTAGGGTTCCCAAATTAACTATTCAATTTGCTAAAATAATAATTAGTATTTCTAAAATTTGTAATTAGAGTTCCTAATTAGCAAATTAGGGTTTCTAATTTTAAATTAGGATTTTCAAATATTAATTAGGGTTTTTCCTAATTAACAAAAATTCTATAATACGCAATAAAATTCATATATCACAATTACTACTCAGTCTTAAACTCATAACTGAGTTTAACATTTAGGGTTTAATAACACGATATAAGGGTTATGACATAATTTACCATAATTGGCCAACCATTATCAGTCTACACATTTACAGTATATATTATTAGCACTGAAAAATTAAAATATAATTAATATTATATTATTATTCTCATCTCTTGATCAATACCCAAATTTAGGGTTTGGATTCCTTATCTGATATATTTTTCATATCTAACATTATTAATTAAGTTAAAATAATTAATTTAATAATCTGAACTAAAATTCTTATAATGAAATAGTAATTATAATAATTCCAATAATCATTTCATATATTATTTAAATAATATAAAAATCTTATTATCATAGAAAATAAATAATAAAGACATTTCTACTATAAAATTAATTATTATATGTATATACGTTATAATGATCAATAATTCTAAAATAAAATTATTTAAAATTATTCATATAATAAATAAATTTTATTTATCACATATATACATACACATTACTTGGCACATATTCCCATTTTAAAAAAAATTATGCAGAATTTCTTATTTATTTACATAGAAAACGGGTTATTACATTCACCCTCCTTTATAAGGATTCCGTCCCCAGAATTACCATTTTAAAACTCATACATACAGGGGTACATAACATACATAATCATTGCAAGTAGATCTCGATCATATTTGATCGAACTGATCTTTAACTATTCATCCTAAAGCTTGTCTATCTGATTAAACGGAAATTTGATTTCTAAAAGAACTCAAATTCCCCCTTCAAAATTTATTTATAAAATAATTTGCTATATAAAGAAAAATCAAATATATACACGAAAATAAAAGTTATTTGAATAATACCTGGAGTTCCATTCCCAGCTTCCATAGTATCCTGGACCGTCATATTGAAGACTCGTGCGGTTGGTTTGTTGGTTGAAGTCAGTCTTGTGATTGCCATAGTCCCGCTTCTTTTTCCCGTGGTTACACTCCCTACCTCCATTTTCCTCTTTGGACAATCCCTCACCTTATGTTCCATCGACCCACATAGAAAACACCCACTGTTCATCCTTTGGTTGGGGCATTTGGGAGAAATATGGCCCTCCTGCCCGCACTTGTAGCATACAAACTTACCCTTCAGACACTCACCAGAGTGATTCTTCCCACATTTCCCACACTGAACAACTTGCTTCTTCACACCTTCCTGTTTCACCTGAACATTCCCAATATAATTTCCCTTTCTTTTTTCACCCTTATTCCCACTATTAGTTTCCACCTTCACAGCTCCTACAGCCTTGCCTTTGTTCCTCTTCTCCTTATTGTAGAGGCTTATGGCCTCACTCCCCTCCTCAGCTATGATAGCCTTTTCCATGAGTGCTACAGAAGTATTGATCTGCAACACTGCCTCCTTGTTGTAAAGCCAGGATTTTAATCCCAGCTTGAACCTTCTTGCCTTCCTAGCCTCCGTATCAACTTGATGCGGAGCGAACCTAGCCAACTCATTGAACTTTGCGGCATACTCCGTAACATTCATGTTCTCCTGCTTTAACTCAAGAAATTTTATCTCCATCCTAGCCTGCATGCTAGCTGAGAGACAGTTTTCGAAAAACAAAGTCTTAAACCTAGCCCAAGTAACTACTCCTTCTCCTGCCCTCGTTTGATTTGCTTCCCACCAAAATTTTGCCTCCCCTTTCATCATATAGGTGGCAAAAGAGGTTTTTTGCCCGTCATCTACCCTAGTAACTACGAACGCCTTTTCTATCTCGTTAACCCACGTCTGGGCTTCTATAGGGTCAGTTGTTCCCCTGAATTCTGGTGGTCCTACTGCCTTGAAGTCTTTGAAGTTTGCCAAGCGATTGTCTGGTCAGTTCCCTGCGGATGATATTCACTGCTGCATAGCCTGAGCTACCATGTTTGCAAAGTTTTGCATTGGGTCTTGCTGTTGTCCCTCAGCGTTGTTGATAGATTCCTCTGCCCTATGATTTCGTGTTTATCGTCTTGGCGGCATTATCTGATTATATAAAATCATAAATTTAACTTACATTTTAAACCTTATTGTATAAGTTTAACATGTAACACATAGTTTTTATACAAAACTTATTCCATTAATGAAACATAGATTCGTATTCATCAATTCAAACTACTTTACATAACATAATACATACTGTTATCCCTTTATGACCACATAAGTCGGGAATTACTGTAATAACTTATACAAAAGTTTGAGAATATTACATTACACCCGTACATTATCAAACATACATAATCAACTACTAATCCTACTTATTTCCTAAGTCACGGTCTTTCATCTTTCTTTTCTCTTTCTTGCTCGGAGCTGCACACGATTTGTTGCTTCCGGGTCCCATTTGATCAATTTGGATTTTAAGCATGTCTTGTTCTTCCATAGTTTCTATTAACGCCTTTCGCAATTGGTTATTTAGTAGTTTTTCTATTTCCCACAGCTTTTCTAGAGAAGAGACATTATTCTTCAGATTCTGTATCTCCGTTGATGCTTGATCAGCTCCAAATTTAGTGTCTGAATCACTATCTGTCAGTTCCACCATTTCTGGATCTAGTACTACGTTTTTCAATACGACTACCTCATCAAGGTTGTCTGCACTATGAGCCTCTATTTCAACTTTTGGCTTTGATATCGGATCCTTCTTTACGATCAGAGAGTATCCTAATTCTTTTCCACCTGACATCTACACACAACTTATCTTGATTAGTAAATAGTATATACACACAATAAATAATAGTTTTATAAGTGTTATATTTTATTTTGTTTAACGATGAATTTATTCAATTCATCTGCTTTTAAACTCTATATGAGTTATTTGTAATTTCAACGTTTTCCCCCTGTCCTAAATTTATAGCCTAAGGTCGATCCCACCTAAGGTTCTAACCCTAAAGCTTTGATACCAACCTGTGACGCCCCCAAATTCGGGTATTTGAAACCCGAACTCAGTGCTTCACGATACCATTTCTATGAGTTAAATAATACTAATAATAATAACAATAATATAAATATCAAACTTAATTTACATATATCAAAGTCTAAATCCCAGGTACGCGACCTTTAAACATTCATTACATCATAGATCATAAATATCATTGTCTTAATAAACTTTAACTAGTACATATAATATTATAAAACTCATTCGAACAACTTTTCTTTCCCCTTGTTCTTGCCTGAACCTTTTGGTTGATCATACTTAGCTGAAAACATTTAAATTTAAAGCAAGAATGAGCATTTGATTGCCTAACAAGTAATAACAATAATATATATTAGCTGAAAGAATTAAATGTTTTCTTTGAAAGACACTTCTACAACGAATCAACAGTTGTGAAGTAAGCTGAGCCAATAATAACAACATATCACTTCCATCTGAAATTTTTGAAACTACGTATAACTATAATTGGAGATCAGTCAACATACTATGTACATTATTTTCTATTTTCAAAAAGGTTAAACAGAAATTCATTTATAAACCGCCATAACTTACAGGCACGGGGGGTGATCAGCCTATTATGCCCTTTATTGATCAATACTACATGCAAGAACGATATTATCGTTCACTCTGTCCACCTTGGGTGCATAAAAGTTTTCCCGTGTTTGGGATATTCATACTTAGTCTGGAATCCGAACCAAAATAATTTGATTGGATACAAAAAGGTTTTATCATATTCAACGATGTTTCTGAATCTGCATCTAGCTGGTCAAATAGCTTAGACGTCTTTTAAGTCAACGTATACATACTCGAAATCAATAAGTATGTATCAACATATGATTAAATACAATAGTTATCCAAGTGGGGACACTTTTCTAACCCTATATACGAATTAACGAACAGAATAAATATCTGAATTAAACAATAATACAATGATCGGATAATGTAAGAACTTGTATGAATACAAAGATCGGATACATAATCAATAATAATAGAGTTAATAATCTAGTACAATAATAATATAATTCTGAAACTTTCTTACTCATGTCCATTGCATAAAGTAAATGCAAAAGTAGGATACTTGCCTGAGCTGCTGCTTACAATAACGCAACTTAGATTAATCTTATATACAGCGACCTATCAGTAATAAGATCATTCGTTCATTTAGAATAATATATCATATTACATAGTACAACTAATTGCAGTCAGCACATAACCTAATCACATTGTCACATATGTTTAACAGTTATTGATTCACTAACAAACACATATCTAGTTAATTTATTTAAGTCTAGATCAATTTTTAAAATATTTTGGTGTACCGATGGCTTTATCGGGTAAATATCGAGTCTAAGACTCTAGCGTGTAGTTCAATATTCGTTTAGATATTTTAAATTTCAGTCATATTATTTTTCATAGCCTTATAATAATTTTTAAATAATTATTATACTTTATCATAAATTTTCAAACACTGAAATCATTATTAAATGATTTAAATATTAACTAATTCCATTATCATTAATATTTAATTAATATTAAACTATAAATGAAATCATTGCCAAAATTTTTATTTATAATAACTCAAAATATTTTTAAAGTATTAATATTATCCTTAAATGATTTTTAAAACATTTAAAATCATTTTTAAATAATTACCATTAATATTAGAATATTAATTTACTATTTATCAAAATATTAAAAGTCATTTATTATAACTTAAAATATTTTTAATTTATTTAATTCCTTTTTAAATGATTTTTAATTTAATAAAACAATTTTTAAACTATTTATTTAATATAATTATTAAATAAACTTAATATCATTAATATTAAATTATTAATAAAATTTACCCTTAAATATCAAAAGTTATATTTTATAACTTAAAAATATTTTTAAACTATTTATTTTCATTTAAAATGATTTTTATAATATTAAAATCATTTTAATTAATTTATTTAATATAATTACTAAATAAATCTAATATCATTAATATTTAATAATTAATGAAACTTATCTTAAAATATTAAAAGTTATGTTTTATAACTTAAAACATTATTAAATACCTTATTATTATTTAAAATGATTTTTAATACAATAAAATCATTTTTAATTAATTTATTTAATGCATTTATTAAATAATTTACATACCAATAATATCCAAATAAATATTAATATTTATGAAAAATATGTCAAATTATTAAAAGTTAATTTTTATAACTTAAAATATTTTTTAAAATATTTTTTGTAATTTTTAGAATTTATTTACTATTTTAAAATGATTTTTAGAAATTAAATTAATTAATTTTGATTTGTCTGTCGCTAAAGCCCATTGACTACAGAATCTGTCGCCTTAGGTGTTCTTGAGAAACCCAGGACATTTAAAGTCAGTTTCGAGTAGCCTATATTAACCAAGCTTAATTCAGTGTCTACTATGTGTCTGGGCTAACTAATGGCCAGCTCTTCTAGTGTTAATGTAACACTGCATGAAACAACAAATATCCAGGTCATACTTCATCACAATCAAAAGTTATTAAGCTTTGAATTAGCTGTCAGGCGTGTTCATCATGATTCTGGGCTGCCCAGAAAATCTAGTCATGGCCGGTCAACTCCCTTTGTGGCCTTCTAACATGAAATCTGTTGATGATATGGTTGGTCTAGACGTCGGGCCTTGAAGTAAACCTAACATGATACATTATGGAAGTAGTTTCCAAGTCTAAACATCATTAATAAGAAAGATCCGAGGCTCAGAAAATCGTGTCAGAGTCTGTTCTTCATTTCTGGGTTTTTCCAGAATGAAGAACAGAACGAGTATGCTACTTTGGATCCTTATATCTCGCGTTGTGAGTTTGCTCTATGTGATCTAATGATTCCAGGTTGTAGCTAACATGTAATACTACAGAACTATTTTATATAACACAGATAACAACAACTGATCAAGCAAATGTAAGCCGGTTAAAGGCAGTCAGAGATCAGTGTTCATCTGTTTTCTAGGTTACCCAGAAACAAAAAACGTGATTGCTTTACCTACTTTGACCAGCCACTACGTTAAATCTATTTGATGTTCAGGAGGTTTTAAAGCATAAACATGAAGTCCTTATAACATACTACAATTCTATTACAACAGGAAGAACAATACAACAAACAACTGAAAGATCTTGGGCTATGAACATTGTCAGACTCTGGTGATGACCTTTTGGGTTGCCCAGAAAAGGCCAGGTCAATGCCGGTCAACGACTTTTGACCGTTAACAACTACCAATCTATACATTAAATGACTCTGATTCTTTTTGCAAATTAAAGACCACATTACAAGATACACATAACAAGTTAAAAATAAAAAAAAGTCATAACCGACCAAAGATCTGTGGGGTCTGACATTTGACTGTCAGACTCAAAAACAAAAATTTCTAGATTTTGAAAAACTCTAGATCTGAGCCTATAGATGTTATGGATCTAACATCTATCAACCCAGATCATCATTGTACACCATAAACAACATATTTTAACACTAAAACATAACATCTAACATCAGATTAAGGATCAGATTTCTTTTAGGGTTTTTACCTCACTATGAGCAAACTCTTAATTCTTGGCTACTGATCTGTTAGAGGAATTCGCGAGGCTTGTTCTATGACTGATCTAGAAAGGTAATCTCGTGGGTTTTAGATAGAGAAAGTCTTTGATGAGTGTTTGTACAAAATGAGCTTAAATGTTATTTTTTTCTCTCTCTTGAATTCTATATATCAATTGGTGCAATGAATTTGTAATGGGTGATCATGTGCTGGTAATCTTAGCTCATAGCTAGGTCTAGGGGGTGGCTGGCCAGATTTGCAAAGATTTAGCTAGCAATAATTCAACAAATAAGATAAAAGGGTAAAATGGTAATTTTATTTTAATCTCAAGGGTATTCTTATCCAAGGTACTTGAATCTAGGGTTTAATCACTAGATTTTAAATCTTAAGATTTCCCAAATAATTTCTAGGGTTTGAAAAATTAAAATTAAAGTGAAATAAAATTTTAATTTTAAACACACTAATTAAATTAGGATTTTTAATAGAAATTAGGGTTTTTAATTATTAGGGTTCCTTAACATCATTAGGGTTCCCAAATTAACAATTCAATTTGCTAAAATAATAATTATGGTTTCTAAAATTTATAATTAGAGTTCCTAATTAGCAAATTAGGGTTTCTAATTTTAAATTAGGATTTTCAAATATTAATTAGGGTTTTCCTAATTAACAGAAATTCTATAATACACAATAAAATTCATATACCACAATTACTACTCAGTCTTAAACTCATAACTGAGTTTAACAATTAGGGTTTAATAACTCGATATAAGGGTTATGACATAATTTATCATAATTGGCCCACTATTATCAGTCTACACATTTACAGTACATATTTATAGCACTGAAAAATTAAAATATAATTAATATTATATTATTATTCTCATCCCTTGATCAATACCCAAATTTAGGGGTTGGATTCCATTTCTGATTTATTTTTCATATCTAACATTATTAATTAAGTTAAAATAATTAACTTAATAATCTAAACAAAATTTCATATAATAAAATAGTAATTATAATAATTCCAATAATCATTTCAAATATTATTTAAATAATATAAAAATCATATTTTCATAGAAAATAAATAATAAAGATATTTCTACTATAAAATTAATTATTATAAGTATATACGTTATAATGATCAATAATTCTAAAATAAAATTATTTGAAATTATTCATGTAATAAATAAATTTTATTTATCATATATATACATACACATTACTTGGCACATATTCCCATCTTTTTTTAAAAAAATTTATGCAAAATTTCTTATTTATTTACATAGAAAATATCGGGTTATTACACTGACCGCCACTTGGTCACTCGAATTCGGTTCGTCACGTTCTCATGGTAATATCATAATAACTAAAATCACACATTCACAACGAAAGATCTAATTTAGAATAATATACAAGGTTTTATTATAATTATTCCCCCAAGTCTCGCAACCTACAGTGCTTAATAGAATACATAATAATATCGAATAAAGACTTATTATGTGATGCCCCCAAAATTAGGTATACGTCACCCATCTTGGGTCGCCAATTACATGGTACATAGATTCAAATACAACTTAATAAAACAACTATCGTGTACAATACGATAAAACATAAAATGTGAATTTGAATACAAATATTGTCTACTAGAGATTATACAAACTCAAAAGGAGTCCTTATTACAATTATTATTACACTATTTTACAGAATAGTGAGGACTACTAATGCTATCATCTGGTCCGTCACTCCGTTCCCCGACCAGTCCCTGCTACGTTCTCATTTCCTGAAGAGAACAATAAAAGTAAAAGGGTGAGCTCAACTAGCCCAGTAGGAAATATTATGACTAAGATAATGAAGCATATATTATCGTTAGCCTTCAACAGTATTAAACTGATACAATATAACAACCATCAAGTTTAACTGCAGCGGAACAAGCAATCCATTAAAAGAGTTAAGTAGAGAATAAAATCTACTATCTTTTATGATTTATAAGGTTTTTCATCACTTTTATCACTGGGACTCAGCTTAATAAATAATCCACATCATCGAATCACCCCTGCACTACGGCCAAGGATATTCTTTAGTATCACGGCCACAATTATCCATGCACTACGGGCCAAGAATATTTGTGTATTCAATAATGGTCATGATCATGCCAACAACTGTCCATCAATGCTCTACGGGCCAATGAGGACTTTTTCCACATCATTTGTAACATTACGGTCATGATTACATCGAATAATCCCTGGTCATAATCATACCAAGTCCATCTATGCACTATAGGTCACAGATGACTTTCAACAAAATATAAACATGAGGATGATGACAATGATATAAGAATTCAATAAAACAAGTTCAAGAATTAATTTATCCATGAACTGATAACGTTCAAATTGTCAACATGATACTGCTTTGTAGAGTAAAATTCAAGAATGCTCAGAAGAATATTTCCATGAAAAAATACTGGATGAAGCGCAAATATCAAGGATATTCCACTAATTTCATTGAGTATAGAAGTCAAAACTTTAACCAACTGAGTATAATAAGGAATGGAATAACAAAAGAAATCACCAGGCATGCGATAGACCACACATGCGGGTTATTCCAACAGAATAATAAATAATGGAATCAGGTCCGACGTAAAACACACAGACAGGATATTCCAATAAAATAATAAAGACATAATCAGGTCCAGCGTAAAACGCACAGATAGGATATTCCAACAGAATAATAAAGACGGAACCAGGTCCGGCGTAGAACGCACAGACATGATGTTCCAACAGAATGATAAAGAATGGAATCAGGTCTGGCTTAAAACGCACAGATAGGATATTCTAATAGAATAATAAAGACGGAACCAGGTCCGACGCAGAACGCACAGACAGGATGTTCCAACAGAATGATAAAGAATGGAACAACAAAAGAATTTCACCAAGTATAGGGTAGCCCGCGTATGCAGATTATTCCAACAGAATAATAAAGAATGGAATAATAGAAGTTCTATTCATGGATAAAAAAGAAATAATACTCCCTACCTTGGAAAAAATTGGATACTGGAATAGTGAGGTAGCAGATTTCTCTTCTTCTTTCTCTCTATAATTTCTCTCTATAATAATCGCTCTAAAGCTTTAGTGAATTGGTGAGAAATGAAGGAAGAATGAGCTTCTATTTATATGAAAATATAGTTTCGATAATTGCACGTTTTGGGGCTCAAAAAATTACAGTACAATACCTCCAACTTTTCTTTCATTTTTAATTTAGTCCTGCAAGTATTATCAATCTTGCACCAACTCCCCTAATAGTAAATAATGTGAATTAATAGTTCAGTCATGTGAATCAATAGTATAATCATGTGAAAAATACGAATTACAGTATAATACCTCCATCTATACCTCCATTTTTAACTTAGTCATGCAAGTATTATCAATCTTGCACCAACTCCCCTAATAGTAAATAATGTGATTCAATAGTACACATATGTGAACAAATAGTTATATAAGCATGTGAATTAGTAGCAATTAATTACTCATTTATCCGATAAATGAGTAATTAGTGCATTGAGAGATGACTAATTCTACCTAAGTTTTCTTGATTAATAAACTGAGATAGTGAATTGAATTGAATTAAGGTGTAATAATCGGAGTGAGATTTAATGTGATTCAATATTTGCTTGAAGTTACGAGTTTTTAGTTGTGTTGATTGCCTGATATTTTTTAATATTATTAGTTTTTAATAGTCATAATCATTGATTTGAATAGTTTAATAAAATTTGGATTAATAGAAAGCTGGTAATTGTTAGGATTAATTTCATACTAATCTCCGTGGGAACGATACTTGTACTTATCATTATATTACTTGTTGACCACATGCACATCCGTGTGAGCGTAATTAGATTTCGACCAACAAGTTTTTGGCGCCGTTGCAAGGGAATAGTATTGATTTTAACATTTTTCAATATCAGTTTAATTAGTCTAGTTTTACTTAAATAAAATTTTCTTTTGTTTTGTTCTTTCTTGTTTCAGGTTCTTGGAGTTAGTTTATGCAAACTCGGTCTAAGAAGCTAGACTTGCTTCGTTTCGAGGATGATATCGAGAAATGATTTCAAAGGCTAAGTAAGTGGATTAAAGACACTAGGGAAAACTTCGAGAACTTTGAGAAGGAAGAAATAATGGCTGCAGAAGATCAAAAAGTGCTGAGGGATTATGTTACTCCTAAGGTAATTGAGCTTCAGTCGAGTATCACCAGGCCGACGATTGATACAAATACTTTTGAGATTAAGCCTGTGATGATTCAGATGATTCAGAACTCAGTTCAGTTTAGGGGATTAGCCAACGACGATCCGAATGAGCACTTCGTTAGATTTTTAGAAATATGTGACACCTTTAGATACAATGGAGTGTCAGATGACGTAGTCAGACTTCACTTGTTCCCGTTCACACTACGGGACAAGGTGAAGCGTTAGTTACATTATCTACCGCCGGGATCAATAATTACTTGGGATGACCTCGCTCAGAAGTTCCTGGCTAAGTTTTTTCTACCAGCTAAAACTGCAAAGATGAGGAACGAGATCACCATGTTTGAGCAGCATCATGGGGAGTCTTTATATGAGGCATGGGAACTGTGACACCCCCAAATCCGGGTACTTCATTCCCACCAGATTTGGTGTTCACTTGATATAAACATCCATTTCTAATTACCCAAATATAATAAAATTTAACAATAAACCTTCCCATTAAAGGATTACATCAATAAGTTCAATAAAAATCTCCCAGGTCATCTAACCTTCAAATACAAATATCAAGTGCAGAAAATTAAATAACTACATCACAATATTTAAAATAAAGTCTGACAATATAAAAGTCAACATGTTTACAAGTCTTCAATACTTGTTCATCTTTTCTTTCCTTTTACTGGTGGTAAGTTCATCGACCTTCTCAACTTTAGCTGTAATATTTATATAAGCAAGAGTGAGCAACCAAATGCTCACTTAAAGTGACAATGAATAATATAACATAACAAATGCCAAATGAATAGGCTCAATAAAACTGAATAATATTTTCTATCAATGATAATCAAGAACAGAATTTGATATATATATATCTGAGGGTCACAAGACCACAAACTATGTCCAAAGTTATAAGTATTCTTTAAACTTAAACCTAAACAGTCATAAGACCGTAGGGACTTCTCGTACTTAGGGAGATCAGCCCTTCGTACAATGTATTATGCACAAACATCTAAACGCTTTGCGTAAATTATCCCCTGTAATAGGGTTGTTCATCTCAGTATTTAGAATACAAGTCCGCACCAAAGTAAGTTTGGTTTGGATAAGTTTTAAGGTAATTTAGAGTTTAACGAACATCAACTAAGGATTAGTTGAATAAAATGTAATAACAATATGTTATGGAATAAGTCATAAGTGAATCAACATTGTATATATAGGTCATGCTTTAGAAATGAACTAAAAACATAGGCATTGAATAACGTAACATACCTTACTTGAATAATATTAAGCTAAGGCTAGAATTTTGATTTAGTAATAGAGTTAAATTATTGAACATACATAACAAATAGTAAGTTGAACAATAGAAACTTGCTCAATATAATAGTAAATAGAATAAACTCAAGTACATGTTCGAGTTCAGAAACTTTGCTCAATTGTAAACAAGATAGGGTAAAGAAAACTTGCATAATATAAATTTTGAGTTAAGAAACTTGCCTTGCGTGTGAGCTAAACCATAATAATTTGATTCAAAATATCTGTAAGACCCCAACTTTTATGAATAAAGAATAATTTAATCGAATTATATTTTTGAATATTATGGTGTTGATTTGATATAATGTTATAATTGTGGGTAATATTTACAAATTTTGCAAAGTAAGCAAGTGATTATATAATATTCGATAGGTCAGAGAATATTCTTTTTGTCATGGAATATTCGTAAGACGGCACAATCATTGGTGGACCCCACAACGGAAGTATTGTCGTAGTTAGAAAACGACAAAATTATCTTTCTATAAAAATAACGGCGGAGGTGTTACCGTTAAAACTGTTGAACTATCTGGTAGTAAAAGTACAGTAATACTCGTGGTTGCACAGTAGCACACGATATTGATTATTGATGCTTACGTGATAAGTCACTCAGTTATACTCAATTATTGCTACAGTAATTGTTGCATCATATCTCTTATATTATTGATTCAATTATTGTCACAGTATCATCTGTATAACATGTTATATTATTAAATCAATAATTGAGACGACAAGTTATAATATTAATGATTAATAATTGTTGAAAGACTAAATATGTGTTGATTAAAAATAAAATGATTTGTGGTAATATTTATTCAATCCTTGATGTATATAAGAGTCTATTATGAGACGTTTGTGGTAAATTTGGTTATTCTATGGGGGCCCATATGTCATCATCTAAGAGTCTCTTTCGCCAATAGTAATTACCTTTACTAGACATCAAACCACTTGCCATTTTATATTAAAGGCATCGAACTAATTGTCATTTCACATTACAGGCGTCGAACCACTTGGTGTTTCACATTACAGGCATCAAACCACTTTTCTTTTCACATCACCAATCGTCAAGCCGCTTTCCTTTTCACATTGCAAGTGCTAAGCTAGAAATCTTCTATAAATAGAGGCCTAGTTCTTCATTATTTTTCACGAATTCATTCAAGCTACAGAGAGAAAGTATAGAGAGAATAAGAGAGAAAGAAGAAGAGTATTCTGTTACTACACTACTGCAGTATTCAATCTCCTACTAATGTAAGGGGTGTTATTTCTTTTGTATTCATGAAGAGAATTTCTGTTATTCCATTCTTTATTATTCTATTAGAATAACCTGTATACGCGGACTTCCCTATACTTGGTAAAATTCTCCTGTTATTCTATTCTTTATTATCCTTTTAGCGCCCCCAAATCCGGGTTTCTTACAACCCGACAGATAGTGCTATACTGTACAAACATTCATACATTCATTCAATTGAAAGTCTCAAAGAACGAACATAACTTATATATATTTAATTCAATATTTACATTTCCCAAGTTCTAAACCAATTACAAAGGTTCTCTTGTCATAATATTCATTACATTACAACAATAGACCTATACTATTACATGAAAGCTTAATAATCTGCCTTAGCTTTTCCTTTATCCTTATTTGATCCTTCAGGACGTTCAGTCTTAGCTGCATTCATATGGTTCAAGCAAGAGTGAGCATGACTAGCTCAGCAAGTATAACAATTTCAATAACAACATGCTTGATACATATAAATCATATATCTTTGATAACTGAACAATAGCTATGAAGTACTATTGATGATTCAAAATAGAAATTCATCTTTCTTTTCAAAATGTTTCACAATGAATAAATTTAGTAAAACATTCACTCCGGTCAAAGACCTTGAGTATTCATTCTTTCTTTGAAAAGGACAACCCGGACCTAAGTCCGTAAGCCCAATATTACTTACGAGAACTTTTAGGTGATCAACCTATTGTACTCTGTGTTGATCAACACTACATCCATTAAACGTATGTACGTTTAATCATTTGGCAACCTCGCGTGCCTGTCGTTTTACCGACAAAACATTTGTTTAACAATTCAGTCTTCTTTTGAAAACTATCAGTAGTTGACAAAAGATACTAGCATTTGATAACAGATGAACAGATTATCAATAATCCACTCAATATGTTAAGTCTAGCCAAAGAAACTGGCTTTAACTTCATTATACTTCAATTCATGCGAAAGGATACATGAACATCATAAACTTGTTCAGATTGAACTGAAACAAAAGTTAGAATACTTGCCTTTAGCGTCTGCTACTGTGTATTTTACTTTACGTTCAAGTCTTTCAAGTCTCTATAATACATGATCACATAATGCCTTACATTAGGTCACATATAATCAAGTATGTATCTGAATATATCTTACCCTTCATTTCAATCTAATTATAGATTAGATTTCATTCTTATGCGTTTCGACTTATCGTTCGCTTTACATTCATTCGACTTGGTTATATTAACCATTCTTCATTATTTTTAAGTCTTAACAATGTCCCAAAAATGTTACTTTAAGTTGTTTAAGGTAGGTTTAGTTCAATCTCCTACCATCCCCTTCCTTTCCCTTCATTTTTATTCTTTACTGTTCAAGTTCTGTGCCTGGCGCTGCGGCGCGGGCATTACTCTTGCAACTTGCGCTGCGGCACGAGTTAGCAGTAGCCGAGTCCCAAATGTCGCGCTGCGGCGCGACCAAAAAGCTTAGGGTTGGCGCCGCGGCGCACAGAGGCGCCAACTCTGTGCACCAGAAAATGTTTCTAACTTTTAATTTTTGTGAACTTCCCGGACGCATAACTTCTTCGTTTTAAGTCCGAATTGGCTCGTTCAAAAGCCTACGATTCACAAATTACGTAATCTACACGTTCATGCAAGAATTTTATCTATTTGACTACGTTTGCTAAAAATTCACCTATTAGTTCATTTTTAACGAAAACGATAAACGTTCGTGAACGTTAAACGTTCGTTTCTTCGTTCTAAGTCGGAATTCGTCCATTTTTGAGTCTGCAACTCTTAAATGACAAACATGACTTGTCTCCATTGGAAAATAACATTTCCAAACTCAAACTCAAAATTTGTCTTCCATTCCGGGAAATTTACGAATTCGACGATTATCGTCTAATCGTGCGATTTTCGGCAATTCTTCGTTCTTAGAACTTGTTCAACACTACCAATGAATTACATTCATAATGTGAACATCTTAACATCCTTATTCCAAGTATTTATACTCATGGTTGGATTTTAACTTATCTCATTGTAAGCTTATACTTGATAACTTTCAAACTACTTATGAACTTATCATTCATAACTTATGACAATTAAAGTTCTTAATCATCATCCATACATGATTTCATCATATAACTTTACTTATGTATTCTTGATACATATGTTCTTACAAGTTGATGTATATACATATACTTTCATTAATAAACCTATCACAAGTTCATCATGCATTCACATAAGTTTACAACTTATGCTATCTTAAATGACTTATTACCAACTTATGTGGCTTAAGTTCATTACTTATACATACTTCTTTCTTTTTTATCATTCATGTTCCTTAATCCAAGCTTTTCTTATCAACCTATCATGTTAGAGATAGAAGATAATTGGAGAAGGAGTCTTACATTTGAAGTCTTTAGTAAGTAGCTTCTTCTTCTTCTTCTTCTTGACTTATGGAATAACTTACTTGCAACTTAATTCTCCTAACACTTAAGCACTTTGAGAGAGAGTGATTGGATTAATTTGAATAACTAGCAAATGACTTGCCATGCTTCTCTATTTATAGAACTTACAAGGCTTGGGGTAGATTAGTCTTTACACAATCCACCTCCTTACTATTCATTAATTGACCAACACCACTCATATCCTTTGCTTGGTCCCTACTTTATTTACTTGGTTACCACTTAACTTGGTCACCACTTTTAATACTTGGTAACCACACATTTACCACATTAATATGGTTTACCCCATGGGTTTGCCAACTCATGGATTCTAGCTTGGGCTTGGATTACATAAATCCTTGGGCTTTGCTTAACAAACCTTCATATGTTTATTAATTCATAAGTTGGGCCTTAACCCTTAATTCACTTGGGCTTGTACAAAATCCTAACCAATCTTTACAAGTCCATTAATATTACATAATACATATACATATAGTTTATGTATTATTATCGTATTCTAATTCATATAAAATTTATATACGATAATGCATTCTTCTTACAAACTCATATAATACTTTGTATTATACTCGTTTCCATTCCTTGTACAATACTCACGTATCATACCATCATTCCTTAACGCAATAGTTCTTCATTTTCCTTACGTTCTCGATTTAAGTCCGCAAGCGAAATATTACGTTTTCCATAACTAGATTATTATTACATAATCCGTCTTACTTTAATATTTTACCATTACGTATTTCTCGGAAATTCAAAAATAAATCCCGAGCAAATATCGATGAATAGTGTTTTTCGGAAAATTTCTCGGAAAACTTTTATTTTTGTCTTGGAAATTCAAACACCTTAAATCCTTCACATAGCTCAAATACTACGATATTCCAATATCAATAGGTTACAAAACGACAACCATCTTGATATCCCACATAATATGATTTTATTATTATTTAATCTAATAAAATCATCTTACATTAAAATCCGAATTTCTCGGTCGTTACATTCTTCCCCCCTTATAAAGATTCTGTCCTCAGAATCTCGTTTTTTTTAATCAAATAAATGAGGAAAATTTTTCTTCATCTTTTCTTCTAACTCCCACGTTGCTTCTTCAGCATCATGGTTCTTCCATAACACCTTCACTGATGGTATTACTTTGTTCCTCAGAACTTGTTCCTTTCTATCGATGATTTGAACCGGCGATTCTTCATATGTTAAATCCTTCTCGATATGAATCGGCTCATACTCGATTACGTGCTTATAGTCCGGCTTATACAGACGTAATACAAATACGTGAAATATGTTATGTATTCTTTCTAGGTCTGGAGGTAATGCTATCTTATAAGCTACCTCTCCCACCCGGTTTAATATTTCAAAAGGTCCTATAAACCTTGGACTTAACTTTCCTTTCTTTCCAAAGCGTATCTTTCCTTTCCAGGGAGATACCTTCAGAAACACATACGAACCTACTTCGAACTCTCGATTTAATCGATGTGAGTCCGCATACTTCTTCTGTCTGTCTTGAGCCGTGACGAGATGCATCCGAATTAACCTTACTATATCTGCTGTTTGCTGCACCAATTCTGGTCCTAACATCCGGCGTTCTCCCACCTCATCCCAACACAATGGTGTTCTGCATCTTCTTCCATACAGAGCTTCATAAGGCGGCATACCTATGCTTGCATGATAACTGTTGTTATAAGCAAATTCTATCAGTGGTAGGTGATCATCCCAACTACCCTTGAAATCCATGACGCAAGACCTCAGCATGTCTTTTAACGTCTGAATTGTTCTCTCGCTCTGCCCATCAGTTTGTGGATGATAAGCCGTGCTTAACTTTAACTGTGTTCCCAGCTGTTCTTGCAAACTTCTCCAGAAGTTCGATGTGAATCGTGGATCACGATCTGACACAATCGATAGCGGTACTCCGTGTCTGGAAATAACTTCCTTGACATAAAGTTTAGCTAACTGGTCTAAGTTATACTTGACCCTAATTGGTAATAAGTGTGCCGATTTCGTCAATCGGTCGACTATTACCCAAATAGAATCGTACCCTGTTGACGTTGTTGGAAGTCCTACCACGAAATCCATCGAGATATGCTCCCATTTCCATTCTGGAATCTCCAATGACTGTAGCAAGCCACTGGGTCGTTGATGTTCGTCCTTAACTTTTTGACAAGTCAAACACCTACTTATATACTCTGCTATTTCCCTTTTCATGTTTGGCCACCAAAAACTCTGTCGAAGGTCTTGATACATCTTAGTGCTACCAGGATGTATCGAGTACCTTGAACTATGAGCTTCTTGTAACACTTGCTCCTTTAATTCCGTCTCATTCGGAATCCAAATTCTTCCTTCAAATCTTAATAATCCTTCATTATCAAGACTATACTTATCATCTCCTTTATTGGATAACCGCTTCTTCATTTGGTTACACTCATCAGTCTTGAGTTGTACCTCCTTGACCCTCTCTACAATGGTAGATTGTCTCTCCGTTATAAAAAGTATCTGCCCCGATTCACTCGGCATCTTCACTTCTATTTCCATCCTAGCCATCTCTGTTATTAACTCATTTTGAGCCATTAACATAGACAACTTTTCCCGACCCTTCCTACTTAAGGCGTCGGCAACTACATTGGCTTTCCCAGGGTGATACAGGATTTCACAGTCGTAATCCTTTATCAACTCCAGCCATCTCCTCTGTCTCATATTCAACTCCTTCTGAGTGAAGATATATTTTAGACTCCTATGGTCTGTATATATCTCACATTTCTCCCCATAAAGATAATGCCTCCATATCTTTAGGGCAAATACTACCGCGGCCAGTTCCAGATCATGAGTAGGGTAAACTTTCTCATAATCCTTCAACTGCCGTGATGCATACGCAATGACTTTGCCATGCTGCATGAGCACGCAACCAAGCCCTCTATGCGAAGCATCACTATATACTACAAAATTTCCTGTGTCATATGGCAATGACAAAACAGGTGCTTTACATAGTCTTTTCTTCAGTTCTTGAAAATTGTCTTCACATTTATCCGTCCATACGTATTTCACCGTCTTCCTTGTTAAATTAGTCAACGGGGTAGCTATCTTTGAAAAATCTTGGATAAATCTTCGATAGTAACCCGCTAACCCTAGGAAACTCCGCACCTCAGTCGGCGTTTTCGGTAGTTCCCAGTTCATCACTGCTTCTTCCTTTGCTGGATCCACTGAAATCCCTTCCTGATCAATGACATGACCTAAAAACTGAACTTTCTCCAGCCAAAATTCACACTTAGTGAATTTCGCATATAACTTCTCCTTTCTTAGTGTTTCCAACACTAATCTTAAGTGTTCAGCATGATCTTCTGGCATCTTTGAATAGACTAGAATATCATCAATAAACACAACCACAAACTTGTCCAAATATGATTTGAACACTCTGTTCATCATATCCATAAATGCAGCAGGTGCATTCGTCAACCCAAATGACATCACCAGAAACTCGTAATGAACATAACGAGTTCTGAATGCCGTCTTTGGTATATCCTCTTTCCTCACCTTCAACTGGTGATACCCCGTCCGCAAATCTATTTTAGAAAAATACTTTGCCCCTTTCAACTGATCAAAGAGATCATCAATCCTGGGCAATGGGTATTTATTCTTTATTGTTAATTTGTTCAACTCTCGATAGTCGATACAAAGTCTTAACGATCCATCTTTCTTCTTGACAAATAACACTGGTGCACCCCACGGGGAAACACTTGGTTGAATGTACTTCCTATCCAACAGTTCCTGTAATTGAACCATTAGCTCTTTCATTTCCACCGGCGCCATACGGTACGGTGCCCTTGACACTGGTGCCGCTCCTGGCACAATGTCTATTACAAATTCGATCTCCCTATCCGGTGGTAAACCCGGTAACTCACTTGGAAATACATCCATGAATTCGTTTACTATAGGTATTTGTTCCATGGTTGTTCCCACTCGTTGGGTATCAACAACATGGCATAAGTAACCCACACATCCCTTTCTGAAGAGTTTTCTAGTTTGTGTCATCGTAAGACAACACGATCTCCCCGGTGATTTATTACCGTAGAATACTACAGGAGGTTGCTTCAACGTCCTGATGCTCACACTTTTCTTTTGGCAATCTATAATTGCTCCATGGTTAATCAACCAATCCATTCCGAGAATTACATCAAATTCTCCCAACCTTATCGGTATTAAATCTACCGATAACTTACATCCACGTATATCTACGCAGCAACTCCTATGAATACTATCCACATGAATTATCTCTTCATTTGCTACCTTAATGTTCACAGGTATAGGCAACTTTTCGGGAAATAATTCTAATCGTCTAGCAAAATCACATGCTATAAACGAACAAGTAGCACCCGAATCAAATAGCACATATGCATTAATGTTATTGATTGAGATAATACCTGCAACTACGTCCCCGGATGCCACCGCATCTTGGACTGTCATATTAAAAGTACGGGCCATTGGTCTACCCGGCTGAACTGGACCGCTAATAGCTAACTTTCCACTATTAGTGCCCTTATTTCCTTCCATACCCTTCTTCGGGCAATTCTTTGCTATGTGGTCAGTTGATCCACATACAAAGCATCCGTGATTTTTCTTCGGATTTGGACAGTTAGGCGAAATGTGTCCGTCCTGTCCACAATTATAACATACGGCCTTTCCTTTGAGACAGACTCCCAAGTGAGTCACCCTTTGTGTTCGTAAGTAATGACGGTTTGCGGATGAATTTCCATAAAACCTTTGCAAAAATGAAAAACAAACAGTCTATACGATTCCTCAGCACAGTTTTAAAATTTTTACCCTTGTTAGTGGTAAATTGGGTAGCATGTGAAATATGTGTGAATGGTGTAAGATGCACGGTGTAAGGTGTAAGGTGAATTTCGGGGACGAAATTCTTATAAGGAGGGGTGAATGTGACAACCCAAGAATTTGGACAATTTATGAAAATCTTAAATGATTGATTTAAGGTTAAATAATAGACCTAGACAGAAAATAAGTGTATGCGTTTGATATTATTGGGATTGAATTTTGAGGATTTCAAAATTCGGTGAAGGATATAGGTGAATTATTCAGGATTAAGAATTTATGTAAATATGCTCTGTGTATATGGTTAATGATGTGTTCAGAATGTGGTTAAGGGTCAAGGGTTGACCAGATAAATTATATCTGTGACAAACCCTAAGTTTATATTAAGAACGACAACGTTCAGTTATAAAACCATAACGTCTAATAAGAAACCCTAGAAATCGGTTATGGAAACCCTAGTTTCAGCTCTGGGAGTCCGAAACCTTAAATCAGATATTGAAAACCCTAGATTGGGAATGCAATGTACGTACAAGGTTAAACGTCATTAATATTAAATTAATTAGGAAAAACCCTAATGAATTATCTAAAATCTTAATTGATTATTTGAAAACCCTAATACCAGATCTGAAAATCCTAGTTTCAGATTCTGATAAAATGAAACCCTAATCTGGGAATATAACGGAAAATTTTAATGCTTTAGTGCTATTAATTAAGTACTAATTAGGGTAAAGGTTAATTAATTAGCAAAAAACTAATTTCCAATTTTTGGAACCCAAATTGTTCCGTCAGAAACCCTAATGCTTAATTGTGGATTTAATTGCTAAATGGGCAATGTTAATTAGGAAACCCTAATCCTAATTTTTTTTAATTTATGAGTAATTAGAAAATCCTAATCTAATTACGAAAATTTAATTTCTATTTTAGAAAATTTATTTTCCTATTAGAAACCTTAATTAGTGGTTTATAAACCCTAATATGTGATTTTGACCCTAATTGCGTAATTAGCAATTATAATTAGGAATTATTAATCCTAATTAGCAAGATTTAAAGTATGATTAAGAAATTATAATATAATTAGTAAATACCAATTATAAGATAAAATATTAATTTTCTATTTTCGAAAAACCTAAATTGGAAATTGTAGAAATTCAATTTGGAAGTTAAGGGTTAAAACCTAAATCCTAAATGCTCCAAACCCTAAATCCTAAATGCTTTAAATCCTAAACCCTAAACAAACCCTAAACCCTAAGGGTTTGGCCAATTATAAGAATGCCATTAAAAATTAAATCAAAATGACTATAATGCCCTTTTGACACATTCCTAAACAGGTGGCTTGTAAATATTGTTGTATATTGAGTTGTTGAACAACTCTAACCATCCATTGAATTAATAATCTCAACAACCAGCTAACATATCTAGCAAATACATTGAATCATGCAATTTATATAGATTGAGAGAGAGAAAATGTATACTTTCATTTTCATTTTTTTCCAAGCCAATCTCTCTCTTTAACTTCAAAATTTAGAGTGAGAGAGTGTGATAAGATAAGTTAGTATCAGTCCTTAACTTGTCAAGATCAGATCAACAAGGTCAGATTCAAAAATCAAAGCTAGAAATGGTAAGGACCCTAATTTTTTAATTTTACAATTTGATGTTACATGTTGTTAATGATTGGTTAGAAATATGTTTTAGGGTGTCCTTTAGTGATCTGGGTTGATAGATCATGGATCTATAACCTCTAGATGTACGAAATCAGGTTTTAAAAAATGGTCAAGAACCCTAATTTTGTTGTCTGACAAGTCAATGTCAGGGCTCATAGATCCGTACGTGTTAATGTGTTTGGTGTTTTAAAGTTTGGTTTCTGTAGTATGTTATATGGTCTTGGATCTACAACTTGAAACATAGTCAGATCGTATCGTAAACGCAAGTTATTATCGGTCAAACATGGTTGACTGTTAGCGGAATCTGGTTTCTGGGTAACCCAGAAACCCAGATCTCGTCTGACAATCATTTTAAAGGATCAGATCTTGCACGTGTTTAGTTGTTTGGCTAAGTTATGATTTGAATCTTGTATCCTGGCATGAGTAGTGTGTATTAAAACCTTTAGATAACTTAGATCAATAACATAATCGATGATTGTATCCGGTCAAACTATAGTTGACCAATCCCTCTGAAGAACAATCTGGGCAACCCAGAATCTTCATGTCCGAAATTTTTGTTAGACTTTGATCAGTCTTGATCTTCTTGGTGTGATGATAAACGGATGATATGTTGTTATATAAATGAAGCCTGATTTACTCACTACAATATAAAATATTTAATTTACACAAAACAACCCCAGATTTCAAGTTACAAGGATCACAAGGAAGGTACCCAGGGCTGTTCTTCATTTCTGGGTAACCCAGAAAATGAAGAACAGGCATGACAAGCTTTTTAAGGTCACAGATCTCTTTGTTGAATTGTTTTTTTGAACTATATAAAAATTGATAATTGTAGTGTTGCATGTCAGCTACACAATCGATGTCTTAGATTGACCAGAAACCTTGTGATTAATGATTTAAACTTGGTCAAACCTCCTACCTCGAACACTGCCTATGCGTTTTTGGGTTGGCTGAAAAACACCAACATCGATAGAAAGTGTCGCTATAGCCCTTTAGCGACAGATTATTATTATTTTCCGAAAAATGATTAAAAAATTAGAAAAAATGGTTTTTAATTATTAAAAATACAAAATAAATTCCGAAAAATTATTTTAAAGTCTGAAAAATAGTTTTTAACTATTTTGAGTATATTTTGAAAATATTTAATATTTTTGGAATATAAATGATATTTATTTATTTAATTATAATATTAAATAAATGATTTAAAAATAGTTTTAATTCATGAAAAATCATGAAAAATTATTTTTTTTGATAAAAGAAAATATTTTAAGTTATTTTTGATAAGTTTTGATATTTTGTGGTGAAATTCATTAATTAATCCATATTAATAGTAATTAGTTTATTTAATAAATATATTAAATAAATTATAAGAAAATAGTATTAATGATTTAAAAATCATATAAAAATGATTTAAGTGTTATAAAAAATATTTTAAGTTATAAAATATAACTTTTGATATTTTGGCTTGAAAATATTAATATTTTAATATTAATAGTAATTATCGGATAATAGATTTAAGTGTTTAAAAATCATATAATTATGATTTTAAGGTATTAAAAATACTTTGATATATTATAATATTATGTAATAATTTTCATTAATATTTTATATTAAATAAATATTAATGATTAAGGTATTATGTGGTATTTAATTCATTTAAATATGGTTTTAAGGATTGAAAAATGTTGATAAATGGTAATAATTATCCGAAAATTATTACGAGCCTAGGAAAAAATGTTTTGACTGATAAGAAATTATCTGTGATAATTTTTAAGTGGTTAGACAAAGTTTAATTGAACTTAAACTCGATAAAAGTCCGACTAGACTGTCGGGATGTTAAAATTGTGTCGGTTTCAAATCAGACTTAAATAGTTTGACTTGATACCTAGTCTTATTTGTGTTATGGACTAATAGGCTTATGTGCTATGTGTTTAGGTTATTCTGTGTGTATAAATATAACAGTAATATATTGTGATCATATTATTCTAATATTGGAGATCTATATTACTAATATTAGGTCTTCGGGTAAAGCGTTAAAAATTGCGTTGCGGTAATCAACGGTTCAGACAAGTTTTCTTTTACTTAACTCTAATAAGAGTAGTTTCTTCAAGCTTATGGTTAATCATTGCTGATTGCCATGAAATTTGTACTCTGTACATCTTGCATGTATAAGTCAGGTATGAAAGGCTGATCACCTTCATTACCAGTTGGTTCAGAAATGTTTGTTCATGTATAATACTTGTTCAGTCAAAAATTTGTTTGTGCTAGTTTTCAATTATATTGATGAATTATAGCAAGCCCATTATTCATACTCTTCAATCATGATATATCGTTATATTGTTGTATATAAACTTGCTGGGCAACTTTCATGCTAATCCTTGCTATATCATGATAAAACATTGTAGATAAGGCGAACGCGTTCGGATACAGGAAAAGATAATGCCAAGTCTGGTTTGGTATAAAATGTACGACTAGTTTGTAATAGTATAATTTGATAAATATTGTTGTGTGATAAATAGTTTATGATTTGTGTATAAGTTAAGGTTACTCGACCTTGGGATAATGTGTGTAATGTAATGTATAAATAATTTATGTTTATATCTTTCGCAAATAGTTATAGAAATAGTATACCGGATCCGCGGTGATTTGGGGCCCGGATTCGGGGCTACTACACGGATGGTATAAAATCTCACAGTCGTAGTTCTTAATTAACTCCAACCACCTTTTTTGACGCATATTCAAATCCTTTTGTGTGAAAATATATTTCAGACTCTTTTGGTTCGTATATATTTCACACTTCTCCCCGTAGAGGTAGTGCCTCTAAATTTTCAAAGCAAAAATAACTGCAGCTAACTCTAAGTCATGGGTCGGATATCCCTTCTCATAATCCTTCAATTGTCGTGATGCATACGTAATGACTTTTCCGTTTTGCATCAGCACACAACCAATTCCTTTATGCGACGCATCACTATAAACAACAAAATTTCCTGTATCATCCGGAAGAGATAACACAGGGGCCGTACTCAACCTCTTCTTCAATTCTTGAAAACTTTCTTCACACTTATCTGTCCAAACAAATTTCACAATTTTTTGAGTTAAATTCGTTGACGGAGTTGCGATCTCGGAAAAGTCTTGTATGAATCTTCTATAATATCATGCTAATCAAAAAAAGCTTCTTACTTCTGACGGCGTTCTCGACTGATCCCAGTTAATCACGGCTTCGACTTTTGACGGATCTACCAAAATTCCATTTTTATCGATCACGTGACCAAGAAATTGTACCCGTTCTATCCAAAATTCGCATTTTGAAAACATGGCGTACAACTTCTCACTTCTCAATACTTCTAACGTTAATCTCAAATGCTCTTCGTGTTCTTCTTTGGTTTTCGAATAAACCAAAATGTCATCTATAAATACCACCACGAATTTGTCCAAAATTGGCTTGAACACACTATTCATTAGTCCCAAAAATGCTGCACGAGCATTCGTTAGACCAAACGACATTACTAAAAATTCATAGTGACCGTATCGCGTTCTAAACGCTGTCTTCAGTACATCCTCTTGCCTTACCTTCAGTTGATGATAACCGCTTCTCAAGTCTATCTTGGGAAAGTATCTTGCTCCCTTCAACTCATCAAACAGATCATCAATCCTCGATAATGGATATCTGTTCTTAATCGTAACCTTATTCAGTTCTCTGTAGTCAATGTAGAGCCGCATCGATCTGCCCTTTTTTTTACAAATAACACCGGCGCTCCCCACGACGATACGCTCGGTTGAATGTACTTCTTGTCCAATAATTCTTGTAGTTGTACCATTAATTCTTTCATCTCTACTAGTGCCATTCGGTATGGTGCCTTCGATATTGGAGCGGTTCCGGGCGCCAAATCGATCATGAAATCTAGCTTTCTATCTGGTGGAAGTCCTGGTAAATCGTCTAGAAATACGTCGACTAAGTCCCTCACAATCGATAATTTCTTCTACATTCGGATTCTCTTTTCGACTATCGACTATGTAAGCTAAGTATCTTACACAGCCTTGTCTTAATAACTTCCTGTCCTGCATCATCGTTAGATAACTCACTTGTCTAGGCAACTTGCTACCATAAAATACAACCTTTGACAGAGTCATAAGGTTAATACGTTTCTTTTGGCAATCAATTACAGTCCAGTAATTGAATAACTAGTCCATTCCCAAAATAACGTTAAATTCCTCAAGTCGAATAGGGATAAGATCTACGTTAATGATATTACCCTTAATATCCACTCTACAGTTCTTATGTACGTACTTAACAGGGATTATTTCTTTATTCGCAATTTATATGTTCATGGGGTAATCCAATTCATTCTTAGGCAAATCTAAATTCTTAGCAAAATCATCGGATATAAAGGAACAAGTAGCACTCGAATCAAATAAAACATAAGAATTAATTTTAATGATCAGAATGATACCTGACACCACATCACGGGATTGAACTGTATCTTGCACCATCATGTTGAAAGTTCGGGCGGTTGGTCAGTTTATTGCGGTTGGTCCGGGGATGGTTAAGGCATTTCCACTGTTATTTCCCTAGTTTCCTTCTAATCCTGACCCTCCCGATCCTTTCTTGGGACAGTCTCTTGCCAGATGATCCTTCGAACCACAAGTAAAACAAGCACCTTTCTTTGGGTTTGGACAGTTTGGTGCTATGTGGCCTTCCTGACCACAATTATAGCACACTCTTTTTCCTTTCATACAAACTCCCAGATGGGCTTTCCCGCAAGTCGGGCATGCTTCGATTCTTTTCTTCTGACTACCTTGTTGATTCCCCGATGATGAGCTATCGTTCCACCTTTTCTTCTGATTGAAATTTCCACATCGTATGCCACTTCTACTGGCATTGTTATTAATTTCACCTTCACTCTTCTTCTTCTTCTTCTTCTTCTTCTGATCTTGATTGTACTTGGTCACCGCATCGCTCCCACCTTCAGCGAGGATGGCCTTTTCCAGTACTCCAGCAAACGTGTTTAGCTGAAACATTGATACCTTGCTGTACACCCAAGGCTTTAGTCCTTATTCGAATCTTCTAGCTTTTCTCTCGTCAGTATGTACTTGGTACGGGGCGAACCTTGCCAACTCGTTGAACTTAGCCATGTAGTCAGGTACACTCATGTTTCCCTGCTTCAGTTCCAGAAATTGAACCTCCATCTGGTTCTGCGAGCTAGTTGGGAAGTACATCTCGAAAAATATTTCTTTAAATCTCTCCCAAATAATTACACCTTCACCTCCTCGCACTTTGTTTGCTTGCCACCAATAGCTAGCTTCATACTTCAGCATAAACGTTGCAAAAGCAGTCTTATGGTCTTCTCTAACCCTAGCAACATCGAAAACCTTCTCCATTTCCATAACCCACATTTGAGCCTCGATTAGGTTCATGGAACCTTTGAACTCTGGCGGTCCCACCGCCTTGAAGTCTTTAAATGTTGTGTTTGGTGGAGCTTGCGGTTGATTATTCATGGCTCCAGTTAGTAAGTTCACTAACTGCTGAACGTGATTAGCGTTGACATTATTGTTATTATTGGTTGACTCTTCCTGAGCCGGTTGACGTTGTTGTCTTCTCCTTGGCGGCATTTTTCTGTTAAATAAACTCTTATTAGAACTTTATTTATTCTCTAAATAGTTAAGGCATTACTTAACAATTTAACATACTCATTTAACACATCATCTCAAACAACTTAATATATATTCATTTAAATCAAACGTTTTAACATCGGACTATAGTATCACTACGATTTACATCAACTATCCTGGAATAAAGAATCCACAGGATTTAAAACATTAAAATATTCCTTCGTTCATAAACACGTCAGAATTTACATCTAAAACTAATTAAGTTCTTCACATAATTAAACAAATCATATCATTGTCAGTCAAGGTACTGATTAGCCTTGCTACGCTACCCTTCTAAGATGTGATACATCGTCCTGCGATCCATCATGTACAATGGTAGTCCTTCAAATTGGATTGGATACCTCAAAACTTGATCTTGGGTCTCATTCATTGCCTTGTTAAGTGTAGAATATGTATCCCCAATCTTTGCCTTCTTTGCATGACCATCATCTTCTGCACGATCAGCTCGACGTGATTCTCTTACCCAGCCTTCCTCTGCTATTTTTAGTCTTTCGGAGGTTTCCTTCAGTTCCTTCTTTAGTTTTTCTATCTCCTCGGTCTTATCTTTGGTTTGACCCTTCTCATGGACCAAATCCCATTCTACATTTCCCAGTCGAGAGTGAAGAGTCGAAATCTCCTTCTCCTTCAGCTCTAGAGTAATATGCTGAATAACCGCTCGCTCAGTCAAATCATGGTCCTCTTCTCGTAACTCCACGTTACGGTCGTATAATGTGTCATACATCTCAGCATCAACGGTGTACCGTGGTAACTCCTTTTCTTCCTCTTCCTCTTCCTCTTCCTCTTCCTCAACAAATTCCTCCTCAGGATCCTCCTCAGGATTAGTCTCAGGTTCATGCTCCTGACCAACAATGGTGATCAATGGAGATGATTCTCTCTGCACCAGCTGCTCCCTAACGACATGAATGTCTCGGGGCTCCTCCTCTGTCGGTACTATAGGTACACGGGGTTCCTCCTCAGTAGGTACTATAGGTACACGGTGTTCTTCCTCCCCAGCTTGACTAGCTTCTCCATTATTCGACATCCTGACAACAAAATTTTAAGTTTTAGTTACTAAGTCGTATCATTTAACTCATACTTTAACACATAAACACATAAGGTCTTTTATTATCTTTAATGAATTACATAAATTCATTTCTTATAAATCGATAAGAGTTTTCCATCACTATCTTCTTTCTATAAGGCTACTACCTAAGGTTATTCTCCCACCTAAGGTTCATAACCTATAGCTTTGATACCAACTTATGACAACCCCAAATCAGGGTACTTCAATTCCACGGGATTTGGTGTTCACTGTACAAATATCATCTATCTATCTACCCATAATAAATGCAAACCATGCAATAGATAGAAATAAAATCTTCCTTTTATAGGGTTACAACATCTGAATCATAAACATAATCCCAGGTTAAACTAACCATAAACATCTGTGTAGAAATATAAACAATAAGTTTTAAACAACATCATTAACTCAAGTCTAACATAAATACATCAACAAATAAAATAACAAGTCTTCATTACTTGCCCTTGCCTTTACTAGTGGAAGGTTCATCGGTTCTTTCGTTCTTAACTGCAATGTTATTATTAAGCAAGAGTGAGCACTATTGCCCACAAGTATAACAATGAAATAACAGTATAATAACATGCGAGTAAATCAAAGTCATCTGAATAAAAGCTCAACTTTTGAATCAAGAATGAATAACAAGAATCAAAAGATTTCTGAGGGTCATAAGACCTTGAACTATGTCCTAGGTTATCAAGGGTTATACTTGAAACCTTGAACATGAAAATTGTTACTACGGATTCGTTATAACACTGAATCCGTTTATTTAAACTTTGGTCTCTTCGTATCAACATGCATAATAATATACTAGTGTAAAATTTAAGGATAATATACGATCAATACATAAAATGTGACACCCCCAAAATAGGTATACAACACCCATTCTGAGTCGCCAAATACATGGTACAGAAACAACTACAACTTTATTAATACAACATAAAAACTGTGAGTTTAAATACAAATATTGTCATCTAGACAATATCCACACTCAAATAAGTTCTCATTACAATTATTAATACACTATTTTACAGAATAGTGAGGACTACTAGAACAACTTCTAGAACCATCATTCCACACCCCGACTAGTACTCGTTACATTCTCGCATCCTGAGAAGAAAAATGGAACAACAAGGAAAATGGTGAGCTCAACTAGCCCAGTAAAGAACATTATGACTAAGATAATATAGAACAAATTATCGTTAGTCCTGAACAGGGAAAAATCTAATAGAATACAATAGACAACCAGTTTTAAATCAATCTTCGCAGCGGAAATAATAATTCATTAGAAGAGTTAAGTAGAAAATGCAAACTACTATCTTCTATATATGAATTTAAAAGTTCATCGTCGATATTTTATCCCTGTAACATCAATTAATATATATCTGGAATTAAATATTCATCTTTGCACTACAGGCCAAAGATATTTATCAGTTGGTCATGTTCATCTTTGAACTACGGGCCAAAGATATTAATCAGTCGGTCATGTTCATCTCAACACATGTTCATCTTTGCACTACGAGCCAAAGATATTCATCAAGAAATCATTCATCTTTGCACTACAGGCCAAAGATATTCAGTAATATCATCATTTAGAACTGAGGATGATGAAAAATATTTTAAAGAAAACGAATCTAGTGAAACAAAAGAACAAGTATTAAGGATTCGTACTTTAAATAATCCCAGTTCAAAAATACTTCATAAATAACCAGATTGGAGTAAAATTCAAGATTGAAGATCAAAACATAGATCCAATCAAAGATAGGAATCATAACAGATAATCTTGGACACAGAGAAAAAAACATAATTTTTCTGTGAATGATGTCGTATTTGTGAATAGTGCCGTATACGTGAATAGTAACTCCGACACCAAAAGATAGAAATTTCACAAAAAATATCATCATGCTTCGTGAATAGTAGTCGTGAATAGTAATTCGTGAATAGTAACTCATGAATAGTAACTCGTGAATAGTAACTCATGAATAGTAACTCATGAATAGTAACTCGTGAATAGTAACTCATGAATAGTAACTCCGACATGAAAAAGTTCTAAATTTGATAAATATTTCCAACCAATATTTCGGCATAATGATATTGAAGAAATAATATCATTTGAGAAAAAAATAACATCCCTTACCTCAGAAAGAATAGTACTTCTGACTGGAATACTAGATATAGTGATGAAAGAACTTGCACCGTATAGCAATACTCAAAGTACTAAAATACTCACAAATACGCTCGATATTATAGAGAGAGAAAGAGAGAGGAATCTATAGTTTCTGGTGTGATTTTCAATTCTAACCTAAGCACCCTATTTATAGGAAAATGCTTAGAACACCAAAGCAGAAAATTTAATATAATATTAATATTTAAAAAAAATTCCTATGCCTACTTTAAAAATCTGATTTCAGTCATTTGCAACACATGGGGGGCCAACCAAAACAATAAAAATGTTTTTCTAACTATAAATATTTTAAACTTCCAAAAATCAATTATTCTGGAACCTCGGAACTTCAATAATTCATAATAAATAGCTCTTTTATCAGAAAATTCGAATCTCGCTACTTTTTATAGGAAATGCAATTCTCTACAACTTTGCAGAATAAAGTTTTTCGAAATTCCAAATAGAAATTGACCGAAATCCACATACAAATGATTTTAAAAGCTATAACAAATTTCAGTCAAGAAATGGGGTCCACCAACACACAAAACATGTGTTAAACAACTTTTGCAACAAAAATACTCTTCCTCCTCATATACTCATATATCCCACATTCATTGTAAAAATATTATCATTATTATATTATAATAATGTAATAAAATATTATTTTATCAGAAAAGATATAATATCAATTTTTAACAATTTTCACTTTAAAAATTTTCTCCATCTATATCCACATAAAATCAATATTTCCCTCATCATATAAATCAATAATTAATTATTCACAAATAATATTATAGAATCACATTACTGACAACCAGGCCGTTCCCAGGAAAGAGGGGGCTTTCCAATAAGAATTTCTCCTTACTGGCGCGCAATTAGGTGACCAAACCTATCCTTAGACAGAACTTTCTAGACATTGCCAATAATGTTTTCTAATAATATTATTCAGATAATATGAATTATTGCTTCGATAATGGAAAATACTGTGTAGTGACAATTATTGGAACAACAGTAATATAAAATATCAACACAACAATTATTGAATTAATAAAATAAAATACTGAACAATAACTACTGTAATAATTATTGAGTAGTGCCTTCTTACGTAAGAATCAATAATTGGCGCAATACCGTGTGCTACTGTGCAACAACGCGTATTACTGTGTTTTAACCACCGGGTATTCCAATAGTATTAACGGTAACAACTACGCCGTTATTTATAAACAACTCATACTTGTCTTTTTCTTCATCCAATCGCTTTCCGTTATGGGGACCACAAAAGACTGCGCCGTCATACGAATATTCCCCGACAGCAATAATATTCCACGACCAAACGAATATTCCCCGACAACAATGAATATTTTATAACCACCTGTTTATTTTAAAATATTCGCACATTCTACTCATAACTAACCACATTAATCAATTAAACCCTTACTATTTCAAAATAATAAATAGAGGAAATTCCATTTTATTAAAAAAAAATTCAGGGTCTTACAACCTCCCCTCCTTATGAAATTTCGTCCTCGAAATTGACGTACGTACCTGGTGATTCGAAAAGATGAGGATACCTCACTTTCATTTCCGTTTCCAACTCCCAAGTCATTTCTTCAATAGCATGGCTCCTCCACAAAACTTTAACTTGTGGTATGACCTTTGTGCGTAGGACATGCTCCTTCCTATCAAAAATCTTGACAGGTACCTCCTCGTACGTTAAGTCTTCGGCTATGTCATCCGGTTCTAACTCAATAACATGGTTCGGGTCATCCAATTATTTACATAACTTCGATACGTGAAAAACGTTATGAACACGTGTCATACTTGGCGGTAAAGCGAGTCTATAGGCCACAGTTCCTATTCGATCGAGGATTTCAAATGGACTAATAAATCGAAGGTTTGAGCTTTCCTCACCTCGCCAATTCTCGCTTTTAGAATAACAACTTCTTGTACCTCCTTATTCATATTCATCAGCTCCGGTGTGTAGCTTGAACGTTTTTAACTTTATTGATTAAAGTCGGTTTTACTTGTATATCATCACGTGAGTCCCTAGAGTCTTTAACTCTATATCTATCATTTGTAAGTTATATGAAATGGGTCTTTGACAATATCGCATTCGTACTCGTATACGATCTTTTACTCAACACGTCAGCTACCACGTTCGCTTTTCCAAGATGGTATGGTCAGAACATGTACCGAAATGAGTCTCCTATTGAGTTCTTCGAAGCTCTTCCCACATTACTTTCTCCATTCGAATTTTGTATCTCTACGAGTCAGCTGCGTTAATGGAGTAGCGATTCGAGAAAATCTTTCCACAAAATCTTCGATAATAACCAGCTAAGCATAGAAAGCTACGTATTTCGATTACCGACTTAGGTTGCTCTCAACTGTGACTCATATCCCAATCTTGGATAGCACGTCACAATGACACCTATCAGTTTACTACCGCACGAATATGGCGTCCCCTACGGAGAGTCTGGGTTCGGTGCATTCCACAAAGGAAGTCACCAGATAAAGGCTCGGGTACCAAATTCTATAGTTGAATTTTTAATTCCTGAAGTTCAATAGGAGCCATGAGATTTTTAGAAATGGGTTTTGTATCGGGTTCAAAGTCGATACAAAATTCAATATCACACTTTGGGAGTTAGCCAAGATATTCTTCACGAAATACGTCAGGAAAGTCAATAACAACACGAATATTATTCAAATCTGACGTGTCTTTATTCAAATCCATGACATGGGCTAAGAAAGCTTGACATCCGTTTTTCAATAAACGAATAGCTTTATGACTTGATATGAAAGTTTTTGACTTCAATGGTTTGGTTGCTTGTATTCGAATAACAGGTTGCTTAGGAATATAAAAACTAACAACCTTACGAAAGCAATCAATTTTGGCATGATGAGTAGTTAATCAATCAATTCACAAAATCACATCAAAAGCAAGTATCTTTAAAGAAATAAGGTCAACATGTAATGCGATGGTGCCAACTTGGATCAAACAAGATTTATAAACAGTGGATGTGATGAAAGTTTCTCCTAACAGAGTTTCCACAGATAGGTCAAAGTCTAATTTCTCTGGAGTCAAGTTTAAACGTTGAGCACAAGCAGGAGAGATAAATGAATGGGTAGCACCGATATCTAGTATTGTATAAACTTCGCAAGAATTTATGATTAGCTTACCCGTGATCACCTCGTTTGGGTTCCTCGCATGTTGACCAGTCACGACAAACGCTCTTCCAGGAACCGTTGACTTTGAATTTTCTGGGACAACCTTTTGAGTCACCATCCCCACTGGACTTGGTTTCGCTACCGTACAATCTCGAGCGATATGTCCTTCCTTTCCATAATTATAGCATACCTTGAACTGTTGTGGACAGTTTGGGTTGATGTGTCCCTCTTTTCCACATTTATAGCATACGACCGGTGGTCGTTCTCCTCCCTTAAAACTAGTTGCTGCTGGTGCTGACGTCTTTGCAGTGTCATTGTTGAATCTCCTCTTTTTAAAATATCCCCCCGACTCACTTCTATTTTCATGGCCACGATTACCACCAGAGTGGTTGTCGCTCTTGTTCGTATTTTTTATTCTCCAATGGTTTTCGTTGTTCTGATGACTGCTGTCACCGGTATGATCCTGGTTACGGTCTTTTGGTTGAACGTACTCTCTATCTCGCTCAAATAATTGAGCCCTGTTGACAACATCTGAATATAAAGAAAATTTATGAGAGATAAGATATTGCCGAATCTCAGGTTTTAAACCTCTCAAAAACATCCTCATCATTCGTTCCTCATTCTCTACTAAATGAGGTGCAAACCGGGATAACTCTGTGAACTTCGCCACTTATTGGGACACCGTCATGTTGTTTTGTTCTAGTCTAATAAACTCTACCTCTTTCATATGGCGAATACTTTCAGGAAAGTATTTTTCGTTGAAAGGTTTCTGAAACGTTTCCCAAGACATGCGGAGTGCGGCAGGCTGGGTACGTTTCACAGACTCCCACCAGTAGTCTGCCTCGCCACGGAACATAAAGGTGGCGAATGGAACCTTCTGTTCCTCCGTGTATCCCAAGACATCGAATATCTTGGTAATTTGCTTGACCCATATTTTCGCCATGATCGGATCCGGCTTTCCCTTAAATACTGGTGGTCCCAACTCTTTGAACTGCTTGGCCGTGACAAGCCGCGCGTTGCTATCATTTCCACCAGTATTCTGTACACGAGTCTCCCTCGTCTGGTTTTGCATGAACTGCAAAAAGCTTCTAAACATCTCGTCGTTCATTGTCTGATCAGTGATGTTGCTTACGGGAGGAACATTGCTAGCCTGTTGCACATTCTCCTCATTGGTGATTAAAGGTGTTTCCACGGTGTCATTAATTCCACCGTTAATATTCTCAGCTGCCATTCTTAAATACTAGCATAAAACAAGGATTAATTAAACAAATTAACATATCACATATTAACCATACAGTTCGACTGATCAACAAATAAGCTTAGGTATGACATACTAGCAAAGGATTACTCGTCTCTCCCCTCCTAGTACTATTCCCCGATCTCCGCCAGAGACCATATCCCTAAGCTCTGATACCAACTATGACTCCCCCAAAATAGGTATACAACACCCATTCTGAGTCGCCAAATACACGGTACAGAAACAACTACAACTTTATTAATACAACATAAAAACTATGAGTTTAAATACAAATATTATCATCTAGACAATATCCACACTCAAATAAGTCCTCATTACAATTATTAATACACTATTTTACAGAATAGTGAGGACTACTAGAACAACTTCTAGAACCATCATTCCACACCCCGACTAGTACTCGTTACATTCTCGCCTCCTGAGAAGAAAAATAGAACAACAAGGAAAAGGGTGAGCTCAACTAGCCCAGTAAAGAACATTATGACTAAGATAATATAGAATAAATTATCGTTAGTCCTCAACAGGGAAAAATCTAATAAAATACAATAGACAACCAGTTTTAAATCAATCTTCGCAACGGAAATAATAATTCATTAGAAGAGTTAAGTAGAGAATGCAAACTACTATCTTCTATATATGAATTTAAAAGTTCATCGTCGATATTTTATCCCTATAACATCAATCAATATATATCTGGAATCAAATATTCATCTTTGCACTACAGGCCAAAGATATTAATCAGTTGGTCATGTTCATCTAAACACATGTTCATCTTTACACTACGGGCCAAAGATATTAATCAGCCGGTCATGTTCATCTCAACACCTGTTCATCTTTGCACTACGAGCCAAAGATATTCATCAAGAAATCATTCATCTTTTCACTACAGGCCAAAGATATTCAGTAATATCATCATTTAGGACTGAGGATGATGAAAAATATTTTTAAAAAAACGAATCCAGTGAAACAAAAGAACAAGTATTAAGGATTCGTACTTTAAATAATCCTAGTTCAAAAATACTTCATAAATAACCCGATTAGAGTTAAATTCAAGAATGAAAATCAAAACATAGATCCAATCAAAGATAGGAATCCTAACAGACAATCTTGGACACAGAAAAGAAAACTTAATTTTTCTGTGAATAATGTCGTATTTGTGAATAGTGCCGTATACGTGAATAGTGCCGTATACATGAATAGTAACTCCGACAACAAAAGATAGAAATTTCACAAAAAACATCATAATGCTTCGTGAATAGTAATCGTGAATAGTAACTCGTGAATAGAAACTCATGAATAGTAACTCACGAATAGTAACCCCAACATGAAAAAGTTCCAAATTTGATAAAAATTTCAAACAAAATTTCGGCATAATGATATTGAAGAAATAATATCATTTGAGAAGAAAATAACATCCCTTACCTCAGAAAGAATAGTACTTCTGACTGGAATACTAGATATAGTGATGAAAGAACTTGCACCGTATAGCAATACTCAAAGTACTAAAATATGCTTGATATTATAGAGAGAGAAAGAGAGAGAAATCTTTAGTTTCTGGTGTGATTTTCAATTCTAACCTAAGCATCCTATTTACAGAAAAATGCTTAGAACACCAAAGCAGAAAATTTAATATAATATTAATATTTAAAAAAAAATTCCTATGCTTACTTTGAAAATCTAATTTCAGCCATTTGCAACACATGGGGGGCAACCAAAACAGTAAAAACGTTTTTCTAACTATAAATATTTTAAACTTCCAAAAATCAATTATTCTGGAACCTCGGAACTTCAATAATTCATAATAAATAGCCCTTTTATCAGAAAATTCGAATCTCGCTACTTTTTATAGGAAATGCAATTCTCTACAACTTTGCAGAATAAAGTTTTTCCAAATTCCAAATAGAAATTGACCGAAATCCACATACGAATGATTTTACAGGCTATAATCAAATTTCAGTCAAGAAATGGGGTCCACCAACACACAAAACATGTGTTAAACAACTTTTGCAACAAAAATACTCTTCCTCCTCATATACTCATATATCCCACATTCATTGTAAAAATATTATCATTATTATATTATAATAATGTAATAAAATATTATTTTATTAGAAAAGATATAATATCAATTTTTAACAATTGTCACTTTAAAAATTTTCTCCATCTATATCCACATAAAATCAATATTTCCCTCATCATATAAATTAATAATTCAGAATCATAGTACTGACAACCAGGCCGTTCCCAGGAAAGAGGGGGCTTTCCAATAAGAATTTCTCCTTATTGACGCGCAATTAGGTGATCAAACCTCTCCTTAGACAGAACTTTCTAGACATTGCCAATACTGTTTTCTAATAATATTATTCAGATAATATGAATTATTGCTTCGATAATGGAAAATACTGTGTAGTGACAATTATTGAAACAATAGTAATATAAAATATCAACGCAGCAATTATTAAATTAATAAAATAAAATACTGAACAGTAACTACTGTAACAATTATTGAGTATTGCCATCTTATGTAAGAATCAATAATTGGTGCAATACCGTGTGCTATTGTGCAGCAACACATATTACTGTGTTTTAACCACCGGGTATTCCAACAGTATTAACGGCAACAACTACGCCGTTATTTATAAACAACTCATACTTGTCTTTTTCTTCATCCAATCGCTTTTCGTTATGAAGACCACAAAAGACTGCGCCGTCGTACGAATATTCCCCGACAGCAAGAATATTCCACGACCAAACGAATATTCCCCGACAACAATGAATATTTTATAACCACCTGTTTATTTTAAAATATTCGCGCATTCTACTCATAACTAACCACATTAATCAATTCAACCCTTACTATTTCAAAATAATAAATAGAGGAAATTCCATTTTATTAAAAAAAAATCGGGGTCTTACATAAAATATCACGTATAAGGCCATAAGGCCAAAACCCATACTCTGTAATATTGTAGAAATCATATACGATGTAATATTATGAAACTAATGATATGGAATCATGCAATATATATATATATATATATATATATATATATATATATATATATATATATAATACGATTTGATACATCTTAACCCATAAATAACTCATAAATATTACTCCTTTCTCAATCACAGAGGCTTTACAAAAACTTTGAAAGCCATTTTCTTATAAAAACTTAATGACGTAAAATAGAATTTGAGAAGAAGAATTACCCAGAGTATAATTAATGGAAGATGAATTCCTTCTCAGATGACTCTCACAATCCTCTTAACAACTCTGACATCTCAACTCTTTCTCTGTATTTCTCTCTGTTATGTTTTCAAGACTTAGGCAAATAATGAAGAAGAAATAAAAGAATACGTAAACTAAATAATGAACAACTGACGCGTTGGTGGTCAGTTACCCAGTCATGGGTTAAATGGCCCCAACTCCCTTTAGTGCTATGTTTTCCTAGCTAGGATAGGTTTCAAAAATCATTTAATTTAATAAAACTTTATCACATAGTTAATTCATGTCACACCCACTTGCACAATAAATCAAATATCTTATTTAATATAAATAAAATATAATAAATTCTCATAAATTCACATAGTCATATATTTAATTTTCTCATTAATTAATAATATCAAATTATTAACTCTCTAATTAATAATTAATTTAATTAAAATAACATCATTCTTAATTAAATATTTCATTTAATTTAATAAGCTCAATTAATTACATACTTGAATAATAATTATTCTCCACATTAATTTAATAAATGTAACACATATAATTAAATTAATCTACCACAATTGCATCAAATAATTATTTAATCCAATAATTAAATCATCGAAAAATATTTATTTAATTCAATAAATATTAAAATTAAATTACAAAAATCTCGTCCGTCGCATCTTATGTATCTTGCAAACTGTACACGACTTGATATTACTTTTGCTATCAACTTGTTAGCAAGATACAGTTCTTCTCCGATTAAGAGACATTGGGATGGGATCAAACACATTTTGAGATACCTCCGTGGAAGTATAGATCTCAGGTTATTTTTTTTATGAAATTCAACGTCGCAATTGGTTGGATATGCCGATGCATGATATATATCAGATTCACATAATGGAAGATCACAAACAAGTTATGTATTTACATATTGTGACACGACTACATCCTAGAAATCCACAAAGAAAACCATGACAGCTACATCTTCAAATCACTCAGAGATTCTCGCTATACATGAAGGAAGCAGAGAGTGTGTTTGGTTGAGATCAATTATTCAGCATATTCAAAAGTCATGTGGATTACCATCAATCAAAGACATTCCTCCAATTCTGTATGAGGATAACGCTGCATGCATTGCTCAACTTAGAGGAGGATACAACAAGGGAGATAGAACAAAGCACATTTCACCTAAATTCTTCTTCATACATAGCTACAAAAGAAGGGTGATATAGATGTGCATCAAATTCGATCATGTGATAATCTAGCCGACTTATTCACAAAGTCGCTACCATATGCAACGTTTGCAAAACATTAAAAAAGGATCATAATGTGTCGACTGAAAGACTTATGACAACATTTCATCAAGGAGTAATGAAATCCTTTTGAGGGAAAGATTGTACTCTTTTTCCTTAGTCACGGTTATCCCAATGGGTTTTTCCTAACAAGGGTTTAACGAGGCAGTCAATTAAGATATTTATATAAATGATATGTACTCTTTTTCCCTTCGTTAAGTTTTTTCCACTAGATTTTCTTAACAATGTTTTTAATGAGACATAATCTTCTATAGTAGGGAATCAGGGGAAGTGTTATAAAGTGATTCCCTCATTATGAGGGATCATCTCGTGACTCTCCCTCTCCCTTTCTCCTTCTCCTTTCTTTTGTCCATGAATTATTCTACTCTCCTGTGACTCCTCCTTTCATTGCCTATAAAAGGAAGTGATGTTGAATGAAGAAAAATAAGAATTCTCTGAAGAATTTCTCTCTCTTTTCTCTTGCTTATTCTCCCTAAATTTATACAACAATTATAAGAGTATATTTATACACTTCAAAAAGTATTATAACAGTATAGATCTTATTGTGGAATTTCTACCTTTATGAGTCAGGGTTGCTATTCACGTATACAACACTATTCATGTTTATGGCACTATTTACGTATATGACATTATTTATGTATACGGTACTATGTACGAATATGGAATACTATTCACGAATTACTATTCATGAGTTACTATTCACGAGTTACTATTCATGGGTACTATTTACTACAAAAATTGGTTTCTATTTCTGACCAAATTATCGTTGATTTATGATTATTGCTCTTGAAAATAAATGCAGTTGTTGATCATATTGTTTTTATTATCATATATAACATTTTTATAACCTTGATGTTAAATTTCTGTTTCACTTAAGTGTAAAGATGGGTAGATTATTGGTATGATCGTGACTATGAGTTCTCTTTGGCCAGTAGTGCAAAGTTAAATTGTTGACTGGTATGATCATGACCATTGAATTTATAATTAAATATCTTTAGCGTAAGTTCAAAGGTGAATTGATCAACATGGTTATAATTATTATTTATATAAATTCTAAAATGATTATATATTTCTTTGAAATAATAACATATTTGGCCTGTAGTGCAAATATTAACTGTTGATGAATATATTTGGCCTGTAGTGCAAAGATGAATTGTTGATGAATATCTTTGGCCCGTAGTGCAAAGATGACATGTTGTTGAATATCTTTGGCCAGTAGTGCAAAGATGAACTGTTGACGAATATATTTGGCCGTAGCGCAAAGATGAAGTTATTAGTATGATTATGAATAGGAAATGTGATTTAGTATAACCATGATCTTTGATGTTTCAGGTAAAGACATATGATGAAAATTATCTTCGTCCTTGATGCGAAGAGGAATTTAGAATTACAATTATGATTATGAGTTATTCATATAATTGTGGAAATGAACTATTGATTAATGTTACAGGGATAAAACATTGTTGGTGGACTTTTAATGGGGAGAAGGTAATAGACTTTATTGTCTATTTGACTCTTCTAATGGATTGCTCGTTCCGCTGTAACTATGGTTGAAAATTTTTATCATCTACCATATGTTCTAAATTTCTGATTTACTACTTATGAAGGCTATTGATAATTTAATTATCTTTAGTCATGATATTCTTTACTGGGCTAGTTGTGCTCACCCTTTTGTTTCATAATTCCTTTCAGGTAATAAGAGTGTAGTTGGGTCGAGTGGGGGTAACAGGGGAATAGAATGGTGGTCATCATTACACATTTCCTAAACTATCTATTACACAACAATATTTGTCAAAATATTTTATTACAAACTAATCGCACATATTATTCCAAGATGAGCTTGGCATTTTCCTTTTTCTTGTATATGAACGCATTTGCTTTACCTGCAATGTTTTATCATGATATAGCAAGGGTGAGCATGAAAGTTGCCCAGCAAGTTTATATACAATAACATAACGATATATTATGATTGAAGAGTATGAATAATTGGTTGGCTATAATTCAACAATATGATTGTGAACTAGCAGGAACAAAATTTTGACTGAACAAGTATTTTACATAAACAAACATTTCTGAACCAACTGGTAATGAAGGTGATCAGCCTTTCATACCTGACTTATACATGCAAGATGTACAGAGTACAATTTTCATGGCAATCAACAACGATTAACCATCAGCTTGAATAAAACACTCTTATTAGAGTTAAGTATAAGAAAACTTGCCTGAACCGTGGATTACCGCAACGCAATTAATAACGCTTTACCCGAAGACCTAATATTAATAATATAGATCTCCAATAATTAGAATAATATCATCATAGTATAATACTGTTATATTTATATACACAGAATAACCTAAACACATTACCACATAACCCTATCAGTTTATACCGCACATAAGACTTGGTATCAAGTCAAACTATTACAGTCTGAGTTGAAACCGACACAATTCTATCATCCCGACGGTCTAGTCGGACTTTTATCGAGTTTAAGTTCAATTAAACTCTGTCTAACTACTTAACCATTATCACAGATAATTTCTTATCAGACAAAATATTTTTCCTAGGCTCGTAATAATTTTCGGATAATTATTACCATTAATCAACATTTTTAAATCCTTAAAACCGTATTTAAATAAATTAAATACCACATAATTCCTTAACCATTAATATTCATTTAATATAAAATATTAATGAAAATCATTACATAATATTATAACATAATTATAATATCACAAAGTATTTTTAATACCTGAAAATCATAATTATATGATTTTTAAACACTTAAATCTATTATCCGATAATTGCTATTAATATTAAAATATTAATATTTTCATGCCAAAATATCAAAAGTTATATTTTATAACTTAAAATATTTTTATAACACTTAAATCATTTTTATATGATTTATAAAGCATTAATTCTAATTTTCCATAATTTATTTAATATATCTATTAAATAAATTAATTATCATTAATATTGATTAATTAATGAATTTCATCACAAAATATCAAAAGTCATCAAAAATAACTTAAAATATTTTCTTATACCATAATATTATTTTTCATGAATTAAAAACTATTTTTATATAATTTATTTAATATTATAATTAAATAAATAAATACCATTTATATTCCAAAAATATTAAATATTTTCAAAATATACTCAAAATAGTTAAAAACTATTTTTCAGACTTTAAAATAATTTTTCATAATTTATTATGTATTTTTAATAATTAAAAACTATTTTTTTCTAATTTTAAATTAATTTCCGGAAAAAAAAAATAAACTGTCGCTAAAGGCCTATAGCGACGCTTTCTGTCGCTATAGGTGTTCTTCACTCAAGAACACTGACAACTCAGTGAACGAGAGGGCTGGTTTGACCGGCTTTTAATCTGTGTTCTGATCGATTTTTGGGACTGTGATTGATTTCATGTTGTAGTATTTATGTAATACTACAACCACCCACTTGTTTCATGGCCAAAAAATATCATATGAGCGAGATCTAGACTCTCAAAATGTCTGACATCGCTGTTCTTCATTTTCTAGGTTTTCCAGAAAATGAAGAACAGACGAGGGTGCTACTTTAGATCCTTGTAACTTTCAGTCTAAGCATTGTTAGTTTGATATAAAGGTTCTAGTTTATAGTCCTGATGTCAAAGTACAATAAACAATCATCAGATCATCTAAACAACAACGGATGAACAAGATTCAAGCCGGTCAAAGTGGCGACCAAGAACTGTTCTTGAACAAATCTGGGTTTTCCAGATTGTTCTTGAGGCAGTTCGGTCAACTACATTTGACCATGATTTATTTATGATCCTGATGTAGATCTGGGTGATCTAAAGCTTTTACACGGTATACCTCATGTCAGACTACAACCTTAAAGCAACAAAATGACCAAATTAACAAACAACAGCAAGATTCATGACCTGCAAAAACGTTGTCAGACACGATCTGGGTTTCTGGGTTGCCCAGAAACCAGATTTCTTGAATGGTCAACGACCTTTGACCGCTCATATCTTTTGATCTATACATGGTATGAGGTTGATTCCACTTCCAGTATACTCTTCTCATGGCAAAGAACAAGTATATAACTTAAAACACAACAAATAATTAACATACACAGATCTATGGGCACTGACATATGGCTGTCAGTCAACATTTTCCAACATTTCCAGATTTCATAAATTGCTAGATTCGAGCATCTAGATGTTATGGATCCATGATCCAACAACCCAGATCTCTAATAGACACCTTATTACCCAACTTTAAACAACAACTAACATTAAACAACATAAGATCAAAGATTTCGAAATTTTAGGGATTTATACCTTTCTAGCTTTAATTCTTGGATCTGTCTTTATGATCTGTTCTTAGTAAACGTGGGGCTTGAATTGAGACTGAATTAACACTAGGATTTCGTTGGTTTGAGAGATTATGAGAGTTGGTGAGAGCAAGAATGAAATTGGCTATATTTTGAGCATTTTCTCTCTCTAAATTCATTTATACCAAGCTTGATTCATTGCATGATGCTACCTAGCTGCTGATTTGCTGGATTTTAAGTCAAAGGCTAGCTAGGTTTAGGCTTATGGTTGGTAAACAACTCAAGATCTTGCAAGATTTGCAAGCTATTCTTTATTTAAAATATCACATAAGGACATTTTTGTCATTTTCATTTTTTTTCTAGGATTTTGCATTTGATGAAACCCTTAGGGTTAGGGTTTGGATCATTGAGAGTTTAGGGTTTGACCCTAAAAAATTTAGCAACTTATTTTCTAACATTTTCCAATTTTCGGTTATATAAAAAAAAATTAGAAAATTAACATTTAAAAATTATAATTAGGATTTACTAATTATATTAAAATTCCTTAATCATACTTTCATTCTTGTTAATTAGGATTAATAATTCCTAATTAAAATTGCTAATTACGCAATTAGGGTCAAAATTACAGATTAGGGTTTAAAACCACATTTTAGGGTTTTAAATAAATAAAAAAAAACTAAAATTTCTCATTTATAATTTAAATCTCGTAATTAGATTTGGGTTTTCTAATTACTCATAAATTAAAATAATTAGGATTAGGGTTTCCTAATTAACATTGCTAATTTTTAGCAATTAAATTCCACCATTGAAAAATTAGGGTTTCTGACGGAACAATTAGGGTTCCAAAAATTGGAATTAGGGTTTTGCAATCAATTGTTAAGATTAACCCTAATTAATCTTTTAATTATTTACACTTATGCCATTAAGTTCCCAATTTAGGGTTTCATGCGCCGAATTAGGGTTTTGGATTCCCGGAACTGAAACTAGGGTTTCCAGAACCGATTTCTAGGGTTTCTTATTAATCGTTAGGGTTTTATAAATGAACGTTATCGTTCTTAATATATTTTTAGGGTTTGTTACAGATATAATTTATCTGGTCAACCCTTGACCCTTAACCACATTCTGTACACATCATTAACCATAAACACAGAACATAATCACATAAATCCTTAATCCTGAATAATTCACCTATTTCCTTTACAGAATTTTGAAACCCTCAAAATTCCTTTCCAATAACATCAAACGCATACACTTATTTTCTATCTATGTCTAATATTTGACCTTAAATCAATCATTTAAGATTTTAATAAATTGCCCAAATTTTCGGGTTGTCACATTCACCCTTCCTTATAAGAATTTCGTCCCCAAAATTCACCTTTCACCTTACACCGTGCACCTTATACCATTCACATATGAACCATTCACACACATTATTACTTGTTACCCAATACACCTCTAACCAGAGTAAAAGTTTTGAAATTGTACTGAGGAGTCATTTAGACTATTTGTCTGTCATTTTCGCATAGGTTTTATGGAAATTCATCCGCAAATCGTCATTACTTACGGACACAAAGGGTGATCAACCCGATATGCCCTGTACTGATCAGGTACTGTGGGTCAGAACAATTTGTTCCTCTTTTCCGCCTTGGGCGCATACCTCAGTCTTTTTGGATTCCGCACCAAAACAATTTGGTTCGGGAAATTCTTTCAATGAACACTTGAAGTTTTTATAACTTTAGTCTAGCTGAATCAAGTAGCATAGACTCATATCAATAATTCAATTCAATCGAATTATTTAGGTGTAGCCAAACCCCGTTGGCTAATTAAAATTTTTGAAAACATTTTCGAGAATGATGTCATGATGCCGTACTGTAATAACAGTCCGTTTGAGGATGCCGTCATTGTATGACTTTGTCATAACACATCATACAATAGTGGAACAACGACTTTAGGTCAAGTTCACACTAAGTATTCCTGTATTTACAACTCCATCACATTTTTATCATCTCTGCACCAGGTTACATGGTACATGAGTGATAATTGAAAACAATTTTTGATATTTCAAATCATTTGCGTCTAGCCGAAATAAGTAGCATAGACTGTACTTTAAACCATTTCAAAAATGGTTACGAGTCTACATTTTTTTTAAAAGGCACATAGTGCGTATTTAGCTTGATGTCAAAAATTTCGAAGTTTAGCATAGCTAGGAGTTTAGGAAAACCTAAGTCTCCACTAATGATCATTTGCTTAATAATCTATCTGTTCCTATAATCCTTAACACTCCATTCACACACAACTATACCCAATTCATAAAACCACACTTATGATTTCATAACCTGACCACAATTATATGAGTTTACAAACTTACCCTGACCTTTTAGCAACCGTTCGCTGAGGGGCTCATAAACATTTCATATAACTATGTGTCAAGAATGTCACATAAGTATGAGTTCTAAGAACTCGTACTTAATCCTATATTCTCTACCTATGACCTATTTATCTATATATAACAACTAGCGTGACACAACATTTCAACTATTACCAATGCCACCAACTAAGTAGTTTTTACACCAAGTACAATTCTCCTCCCATACAAGGAATCGTACAACTCTGTTGCTGGCACGAGTCCTCATTGAAATCCCCACCTAACCTTAACCCCCTTTTTCAATACGAATTCAATTCGTATTCATAATCCATAACTCATTTATGAGTTTTCATTTTCATAGTACCATTTCATAGTACAACTTTCACACAGCATCTTGCTGTAAACTTTTCAATCATTAGATTGATTCATTTCCCATATCATAACCTTTATCAGATCACGGGGTGATCTTATCGTATATATTACGATTCAATTCCATTCACTATGATCGTTTTGTTTTACGATTTCCTATCCTTGCACTTCTGTTCACCACTACTGTTCACCACTATAACCAGAGTTAGGGAACTCTGTAGCTTAACAACTTACTGAGATTCATCTTTGAATCTTACCGACCAACTAACTCTATGTGAGTTAGTCTTACCCTAATCACTGCGGTTATTGGTCTTAGGTATTCCTACCTAAGCTTCATAACCAACAGCTCTGATACCAACTATAGCATCCCCGAATCCGGGCCTCGAATCGCCTCGGATCCGGTATACTATTTCTATCACTATTTGCGGAAGATATAAACATAAATTGTTTATACATTACATTACACACTATTACCCAAAATCGAGTAACCTTAACTTATTACACATTTCCTAAACTATCTATTACACAATAATATTTGTCAAAATATATTATTACAAACTAATCGCACATATTATTCCAATATGAGCTTGGCATTTTCCTTTTTCCTATATATGAACGCATTTGCTTTACCTGCAATGTTTTATCATGATATAGCAAGGGTGAGCATGAAAGTTGCCCAGCAAGTTTATATACAATAACATAACGATATATCATGATTGAAGAGTATGAATAATTGGTTGGCTATAATTCAACAATATGATTGTGAACTAGCAGGAACAAAATTTTGACTGAACAAGTATTTTACATAAACAAACATTTCTGAACCAACTGGTAATGAAGGTGATCAGCCTTTCATACTTGACTTATACATGCAAGATGTACAGAGTACAATTTTCATGGCAATCAACAACGATTAACCATCAGCTTGAATAAAACACTCTTATTAGAGTTAAGTATAAGAAAACTTGCCTGAACCGTGGATTACCGCAACGCAATTAATAACGCTTTACCCGAAGACCTAATATTAATAATATAGATCTCCAATAATTAGAATAATATCATCATAGTATAATACTGTTATATTTATATACACAGAATAACCTAAACACATTACCACATAACCCTATCAGTCTATACCGCACATAAGACTTGGTATCAAGTCAAACTATTGCAGTCTGAGTTGAAACCGACACAATTCTATCATCCCGACGGTCTAGTCGGACTTTTATCGAGTTTAAGTTCAATTAAACTCTGTCTAACTACTTAACCATTATCACAGATAATTTCTTATCAGACAAAATATTTTTCCTAGGCTCGTAATAATTTTCGGATAATTATTACCATTAATCAACATTTTTCAATCCTTAAAACCGTATTTAAATAAATTAAATACCACATAATTCCTTAACCATTAATATTCATTTAATATAAAATATTAATAAAAATCATTACATAATATTATAACATAATTATAATATCACAAAATATTTTTAATACCTGAAAATCATAATTATATGATTTTTAAACACTTAAATCCATTATCCGATAATTGCTATTAATATTAAAATATTAATATTTTCATGCCAAAATATCAAAAGTTATATTTTATAACTTAAAATATTTTTATAACACTTAAATCATTTTTATATGATTTATAAAGCATTAATTCTAATTTTCTATAATTTATTTAATATATCTATTAAATAAACTAATTATCATTAATATTGATTAATTAATGAATTTCATCACAAAATATCAAAAGTCATCAAAAATAACTTAAAATATTTTCTTATACCATAATATTATTTTTCATGATTTTTCATGAATTAAAAACTATTTTTAAATAATTTATTTAATATTATAATTAAATAAATAAATACCATTTATATTCCAAAAATATTAAATATTTTCAAAATATACTCAAAATAGTTAAAAACTATTTTTCAGACTTTAAAATAATTTTTCATAATTTATTATGTATTTTTAATAATTAAAAACTATTTTTTTCTAATTTTAAATTAATTTCTGGAAAAAAAATAAACTGTCGCGAAAGGCCTATAGCGACGCCTTCTGTCGCTATAGGTGTTCTTCACTCAAGAACACTGACAACTCAGTGAACGAGAGGGCTGGTTTGACCGGCTTTTAATCTGTGTTCTGATCGATTTTTGGGACTGTGATTGATTTCATGTTGTAGTATTTATGTAATACTACAACCACCCACTTGTTTCATGGCCAAAAAATATCATATGAGCGAGATCTAGACTCTCAAAATGTCTGACACCGCTGTTATTCATTTTTTAGGTTTTCCAGAAAATGAAGAACAGACGAGGGTGCTACTTTAGATCCTTGTAACTTTCAGTCTAAGCATTGTTAGTTTGATATAAAGGTTCTAGTTTATAGTCCTGATGTCAAAGTACAATAAACAATCATCAGATCATCTAAACAACAACGGATGAACAAGATTCAAGCCGGTCAAAGTGGCGACCAAGAACTGTTCTTGAACAAATCTGGGTTTTCCAGATTGTTCTTGAGGCAGTTCGGTCAACTACATTTGACCATGATTTATTTATGATCCTGATGCAGATCTGGGTGATCTAAAGCTTTTACACGGTATACCTCATGTCAGACTACAACCTTAAAGCAACAAAATGACCAAATTAACAAACAACAGCAAGATTCATGACCTGTAAAAACGTTGTCAGACACGATCTGGGTTTCTGGGTTGCCCAAAAACTAGATTTCTTGAATGGTCAACGATCTTTGACCGCTCATATCTTTTGATCTATACATGGTATGAGGTTGATTCCACTTCCAGTATACTCTTCTCATGGCAAAGAACAAGTATATAACTTAAAACACAACAAATAATTAACATACACAGTTCTATGGGCACTGACATATGGCTGTCAGTCAACATTTTCCAACATTTCCAGATTTCATAAATTGCTAGATTCGAGCATCTAGATGTTATGGATCCATGATCCAACAACCCAGATCTCTAATAGACACCTTATTACCCAACTTTAAACAACAACTAACATTAAACAACATAAGATCAAAGATTTCGAAATTTTAGGGATTTATACCTTTATAGCTTTAATTCTTGGATCTGTCATTATGATCTGTTCTTAGTAAACGTGGGGCTTGAATTGAGACTGAATTAACACTAGGATTTCGTTGGTTTGAGAGATTATGGGAGTTGGTGAGAGCAAGAATGAAATTGGCTATATTTTGAGCATTTTCTCTCTCTAAATTCATTTATACCAAGCTTGATTCATTGCATGATGCTACCAAGCTGCTGATTTGCTGGATTTTAAGTCAAAGGCTAGCTAGGTTTAGGCTTAGGGTTGGTAAACAACTCAAGATCTTTCAAGATTTGCAAGCTATTCTTTTTTTAAAATATCACATAAGGACATTTTTGTCATTTTCATTTTTTTTTCTAGGATTTTGCATTTGATGAAACCCTTAGGGTTAGGGTTTGGATCATTGAGAGTTTAGGGTTTGACCCTAAAAATTTAGCAACTTAGTTTCTAACATTTTCCAATTTTCGGTTATATAAAAAAAATTAGAATATTAACATTTAAAAATTATAATTAGGATTTACTAATTATATTAAAATTCCTTAATCATACTTTCATTCTTGTTAATTAGGATTATTAATTCCTAATTACAATTGCTAATTACGCAATTAGGGTTAAAATTACAGATTAGGGTTCAAAACCACATTTTAGGGTTTTAAATAAATAAAAAAAACCTAAAATTTCTCATTTATAATTTAAATCTCGTAATTAGATTAGGATTTTCTAATTACTCATAAATTAAAATAATTAGGATTAGGGTTTCCTAATTAACATTGCTAATTTTTAGCAATTAAATTTCATCATTGAAAAATTAGGGTTTCTGACGGAACAATTAGGGTTCCAAATATTGGAATTAGGGTTTTGCAATCAATTGTTAAGATTAAACCTAATTAATCTTTTAATTATTTACACTTATGCCATTAAGTTCCCAATTTAGGGTTTCATGCACCGAATTAGTGTTTCGAATTCCCGGAACTGAAACTAGGGTTTCCAGAACCGATTTCTAGGGTTTCTTATTAATCGTTAGGGTTTTCTAACTGAACGTTATCGTTCTTAATATATTCTTAGGGTTTGTTACAGATATAATTTATCTGGTCAACCCTTGACCCTTAACCACATTCTGTACACATCATTAACCATAAACACAGAACATAATCACATAAATCCTTAATCCTGAATAATTCACCTATTTCATTTACAGAATATTGAAACCCTCAAAATTCCTTCCCAATAACATCAAACGCATACACTTATTTTCTATCTAGGTCTAATATTTGACCTTAAATCAATCATTTAAGATTTTAATAAATTGCCCAAATTTTTGGGTTGTCACAGATAATGATATGTCAAGAGAAGACTCACCATTGGAAAGAATATGATAGTAATCTTCTAGTTTTTCTTTGGGGTCTATTGGGTCAACCAAGGATAATTCTGTGGACATATGATATCTACAATAACCTAAAAGCATGGCCTCCCATGTACGAAGATTTCCTTGAGCACTTCCCAAAGATTCTAATTTCTAAAACAGTTTTTGACTATACCTTTATGTAAGGTGTCATTGTGACGTGTTATCCAAGGTTGGGATGAGAGTCACAGTTGGTATATATTTGTATCCAAACTCACAGCATGTGTTGTTTTATTTTGCACGACAATTGTTGTAATAAAGTTGTAGTTATTTTCTATACCATGTATTTGGCGACTCAAAATAGGTTGGATGGAATGGACCTATTTTGGGGTTGTCACAGTTTATGTTTGTACATATAGTTTAGGTAGATTAGGGAGACGTTTGGGATTCCTTGAAGCTCAAAAGTAGTTAGCAATATGGATTGGAGAGCTTGAAAGGATTGGAATTCTTGGAGACTGAAGAAGCTTTGACAGAGTTTATTCTTATCCATTTGTTTCCTTTGATTTTGTAATCCCTCAATGTTGTTTATATTGCTACTAATGTTTAGTTTAAGAGCTATGAACTAATTATTAGCTCAAAGGTTATAATGAAACCCTTTGTTAATCTGAATTAAATATATTATCTCTTTGGTTGGCACCATATGATTTGGATCAATATATTCATGCTTAATGATTCTTGCTAAGAAATTAGTGATTGTTTTGATAATCTATATAAAATTGAAAGAAGGATTGTAGATTTACACCTTGATATATTGGCATGTGATTATGAGTTGTCTACTTGATTCGACTGTATAATTTGTGTATATGATAAACATATATCTGTACACCATATGTGATCTAATTGAAAACTTATGCTTTAAATCCTTGTTATGGTTAATTCGCATAGACATGTGTAGGATTATTGCCTAGCTTGGGTATTCTTTTCTGTTCTATTCCCTATCAGGTGGATCTAGAGAGGATATGTTTGTACATACCTCGGAAGAGGTGTATGAGCACTTGTGTGTTCTCAGTCAAAAAACTGTTGTGACCACTAAAACTATAGAGAGAAGGTTAGGAAGTTCGATGAAACATAGTACACCAGGTGTTTGATAAAATGCCAGTGTGGGGTGAAGTTATGACCTTATCTTGTAGCACCATCGATACCATTCGTTATCCATTTATTTTCTTTGATAATTAAATATAACTAGATTAATCACACTTCTGTTATTCTGTTGTTCGAATAAGACTCAAGCGATACAAAGTCGGTATGATGAGTGGGATTTATACCCGCGAATCAGATCTGTTATTGCTTAAGAAAGTGCTTGATCTTCATAGTTTATATAGCTTTAATATTAGTTTGGTATTATTTTGCTTAATCTATGTGTTGCAGGGCTTATTAGGTCTTTTCCAGCTTGCAAGGGTAAAACTATCAATTTTCCTACACTGACACTACAGCGCCTATGCCAAGCTTAAACCTGGCGCTACAGTGCCCCTAACCGGCTAACTGTGACATCATCATAGCGTTGTAGCGCCCCAGATCCTTTACAAACTGGCACTACAGCGCCACTTATTGACCTAATGTGCAGACTCAGCGCTGCCGCGCCGCTCCAAGGCTTAATCTTGGCGCTGCAGCGCCACCTCCGGGTCCCAGGCAGACAAGAGCTGGTTTTAACAAAGCTAAATAAAGAAACACATGAATACAAAGGGGGGGGGGGGTCAAACTCCTTATAAAGATCTCTCATTATCCCCTTCTGGGACTTAATTTTCTCTCTCTTTTGTAATTTTATCTACATTTCCTTATAGTTTATGTTTGTACATTTAGTTTAGGTAGATTAGGCAGATGTTTGGGATTCCTTGAAGCTCAAGAGTAGCCAGCAATACAAATTACAGAGCTTGAAAGGATTGGAATTCTTGGAGACTGAAGAAGCTTTTACAGAGTTTATTCTTATCCATTTGTTTCCTTTGATTTTGTAATCCATCAATGTTGTTTATATTGCTACTAATGTTTAGTTTAAGAGCTATGAATTAATTATTGGCTCTAAGGTTATAATGGAACACTTTGTTAATTTGAATTAAATATATTATCTCTTTGGTTGGCACTATATGGTTTGGATCAATATATTCATGATTAATGATTCTTGCTAAAAAATTAGTGATGATTTTGGTAATCTATATGAAATTCAAAGAAGGATTGTATATTTATGTGAGAACCCAGATTTTATGAATAAATATTTAATTTTCTCGAAATAATTGTTTTATATTATGGTGTGGATTTGATATAATGTTATAGTTGTGGATAATATTTACAAATTTTGCAAAGTATGCTAATTGTTGTATAATATTCGATTGGATGGGGAATATTCATTTTAACAGGGAATATTGTACGACGGCACAATCATTGGTGGACCCCACAACAGAAGTATTGTCGTTGTTAGAAAACGACAAAATTATCTTTCTATAAAAATAACGGTGGAGGTGTTACCGTTAAAACTGTTGAACTACCCGGTAGTAAAAGTACAGTAATACGCATGGTTGCATAGTAGCACACGATATTGATTATTGATGCTTACATGAGAAGTCACTCAATTATACTCAATTATTGCTACAGTAATTGCTGCATCATCTCTCATATTATTGATTCAATTATTGTTATAGTATCATCTACATAATATGATATATTATTAAATCAATAATTGAGACGGAAAGGTTATTCATATTATTATTGGCAATATTGAAAATGTCTAAAAGTTCTGTCAAGGAGAGGTTTGGTCACCTAATTGAGCGCCAATAAGGAAAAATCCTTATCGGAAAGCCCCCTCTTTCCTGGGAACGACCTGGTTGTAAAATATTATGAATTATAATATTAATGATGAACAAGTTCGTGTTGATTAAAGATGAATTTTATAGTTCCATTGTGTTTGAAATTATTTATGTTAGTGGAAATCGACACTTGTTTCGATAATAATTGATATCTGGAGGTTATATTGTTCAATTGGGTATTCGGGGCACTTTTCGTGTCAAAGTACTATTTACGAGTTACTATTCACAAATTACTATTCATGAGTTACTATTCACGAGTTACTATTCATGAGTTACTATTCACGAGTTACTATTCACGAGTTACTATTCACATAGTACTATTCACCCGTAAGATATATTTCTTTTCGGTCCAAATCATTTTTGGGTACAATATTATTCCATGAGGAGATGTGCTAATTTTTCAGACTGTTGGTTGAAGATATAATAGTAAATCAATATGGACCGCTGGTGGAAAGTTATAATAGTAAATCAATATGAATCGTTGGTTTAAAGTTTTAATAGTAAATCAGTATGGACCATTGCTTTAAGTTTTAATAGTAAACCAATATGGACCGCCCTTTTAAAAGTAAATCAATCTGGACCGTTTATGAATTAGTTACTATTTAGTCCATTCTCCTATAAATAGAAGCTCATTCCTTCATTATTTCATACGAATTCACTGAAACTCTATAGAGATAAACTATAGAGAGAAAGAAGAAAAGTATTCTTCTACTTCACTACTCCAATATCCAGTTTCTTCTAAGGTAGGGGATATTTTTTGTTGTACTCGTAAGGGGTATTCTTTCTTTCTTATTCATGAAGAGAACTTATGTTATTCCATTCTTTATTATTCTGTTGGAATAACCTGTATACGCGGGATACCCTATACTTGGTGAAATTCTTATGTTATTCCATTCTTATTATTCTGTTGGAATAACCTGTTTATGCGAAGTACCGCATACACGTTGAAATTATTCTAGTATTCGTTTCTTTATTATTCTGTCGAAATATCATGTTTGTGCGTTTACGCCGGACCTGGTTCCATTATTTATTATTCCTTCGGAATATTCTGTCTGTGCGTTTACGCTTGACCTGGTTCCATTATTTATTATTCTGTTGGGAATAACCTGTCTGTGCTGTCTATCGCATGCATGGTGAATCCTTATGTTATTCCATTCTTTATTATTCTGTTGGAATAACCTGTCTTTGTGGATTACCACATGCATGGTGAATGATACTTCGTATTCATTCCTTATTAAATTGTGGATATGATTTGTCTGCGTGGATTACCGTATGGCGGGTGAAAATCCTTTTATAGTTTCATATATTCTATTATACTCAGTTGGTTAAATCTTTGGCTTCTATACTCCATGAAATTAGTGGAATATCCTCGATATTTTCACTTCATCTAGTATCTTTTCGTGGAAATATTCTTCTGAGCATTCTTGAATTTTACTGCACAAAGCAGTATCATGTTGACAATTTGGATGTTATTGAGTTCAGTATTACTAACTAATGCTGACTTGGTTATTGAAAAATAATGACTTGGTTACTGCATAATATTACTGCTTTCTGACTCAATTTATCCTGACAATTTGGATGTTATTGACTTAGTATTATAAATTTATTCTTGAACTTGTTTTATTGAATTGTCATTATCCTCATGCTTATATTATGTTGAAAGTCATCTTTGGCTTACGTGCATAGATGGACTTGGTATGATTATAACCAGGGATTATTCGGTATAATCATGACTGTAATGTGACGAATGATGTGGTAAAAGTGCGCATCGGCTTATAGTTCATTGGTGGACAGATGTTGGTATGATTATGATCGGAGATTATTCGGTATAGTCATGACCATTGACGATTACATGAATATCCTTGGTCGTGGAGCAGGGATGATTCGATTTTATTTTTTAAGCTGAGTCTCAGCAATAAAAGTGATGAAAAACCTTTCAAATTATAGAAGATAGTAGATTTTATTCTCTACTTGACTCTTCTAATGAATTCCTTGTTCCGCTGCAGTTAAATTTGATGTTTATTATACTTTATCAGTTTAACACCATTGAAGGCTAATGATAATTTATTCTGCATTATCTTAGTCATAATATTGCTTACTGGGCTAGTTGAACTCACCCTTTCTTTCACTATTCTCTTCAGGAAATGAGAACGTAGCTGGGACTAGTCGGGGAACAAAGTGATGGTCCTAGATGGTGCATTAGTAGTCCTCACTATTCTGTGAAATAGTGTTATAATAAATGTAATGAGGACTTCATTGAGTGTGGATATTGTCTAGATGACAATATTTGTATTAAAACTCACAGTCTATGTTTTGTCGTATTTTACACGACTGTTGTATAATTAAGTTGTATTTGTATTCAGTACCTTGTATCTGGCGGCCCAAGATGGGTGATATATACTTGTTTTGGGGGCGTCACAGTTGATATCAAAACTTAGGGATATGATCCCTGGCTGAGATGTGAGACAAAAACTAGGAGGGGAGAGATGGGGAATTCCTTCGCTAGTATGACCTACCTAAGTTTATTTGGTATTTAATTGGTCGGTCAGAGTATATAGATAATATGTGACATGTTAATTAACCCTTGTTTTGTGGCAATATTTGAAAATGGCATCCGAAAATGTTGGGATAAGCAATGAAGCACATGAAACCGTTGAGTCACCAACGATCAATTTGCTGGATAATGTGCAACAGGAAGAGAATAATCCTCAGAACAATAACACCGATGAAATGATGAACGATGGGATGTTCAGAGGCTTTATGCAATTCATGCAACATCAGGTGAGAGAGACTCCTGTTCATAATGCATGTGGAAACAATTGCAACCCACGGTCGGTCACCGCTAAGCAGTTCAAGGAGCTGGGACCATCGGAGTTTTTGGGAAAGCCAGAACCACTTAAGACGGAGACGTGGTTAAAATAGATCACCAAGATATTTGATGTCTTGGGATGCTCCGAGGAGAAAAAGGTTCCCTTTGCCACCTTTATGTTGCATGAAGAAACATATTATTGGTTGGAATCTGTAAAACATACCCAGCCTGACGTACTCAAGAGGTCTTGGGAGAAGTTCCAAGAGCTGTTCAACGACAAGTACTTTCCTGAAAGTATTCGTCACATGAAAAAGGTGGAGTTTATCAAGTTGGAATAAAACAATATGATTGTGTCGCAGTACGAGGCTAAGTTTGCCGAGTTATCCCGATTTGCATCCCATTTGGTTGATAATGAGGAGCGAATGACGCGAATGTTTCTAAGAGGTTTGAAACCCGATATACGTCAATACCTCATTTCTCACAAACTTTGTTTATATTCAGATGTTGTGAATAAGGCTCAGTTATTGGAGCGCGATAATGATTCAGCACAACCAAAAAGTAACGACCAATAACACGATAATAATTGTACCGGTGGCAATGGCCATCGGAACAATGATAACCATCATGGGGGAAATTATCACACTAAGAATTGTAACCACTTCGGTGGTAATCATGGCCAAGATAATAGAAGTGGAAATTTCAAGAAGAGAAGGTTCAATAATGATGGAAAGACGTCAGAACCAGCACCTGTTATTAAGGAAGGAGAACAACCGTCGGTCGTATGTTACAAATGCGTAGGGGAGGGACACATCAGTCCAAACTGTGCGATGCAGTCCAAGGCATGTTATAATTGTGGAAAAAAAGGTCACTTAGCCCGATTTTTTCGTGCACCAAAGTCAAGTCCAGCTGGGACGGTGGCACTAAAGGCGGATATGGACAAAACAAAGTCGGTGGTTTCAGGAAGAGTGTTTTTTGTGACTTCTCAAAAAGTGAGTAACCCGAACGAAGTTAGCACGTGTTAGTTAATTATAAATTTTTGCGAAGTCTATACCTTATTAGATACCGGTTCTACCCATTCTTTTATCTCTCTTGCTTGTGCTCAATATTTAAATTTGACTTCGAAGAAATTAGACTTTGACTTATTTGTTGAAACTTCGATAGTAGAAACCTTCGTTACCTCCACTGTTTATAGATCTTGTTGATTCAAATCGACACTTTCACGTTACCTGTCAATCTTATCTCTTTGAAAATACTTGTCGTTGATGTGATTTTAGGAATCGATTGGTTAACGACTCATCATGCTTTTCGTAAGGTTGTTACCTTTCATATTCCTAACTAACCTGTTATGCAAATTCAAGCAACCAAACCACTAAAGTCAATCATTGTTATATTAAGCCATAAGTAAAGAGCCCCGGTCCTTTCGTTGTTGACTTCCTTGTGTGAAATGCACCGAAGCCAGACTTTCTATAGGCGACATAGTGAATGACGATGACAAGTTAATAGGTATCAATGTGACGTACTATCCAAGTCTTGGATAAGGGTCACAGTTTTGAATGATATTTCTATTGTTATTAATATTTTTGACGTATTCTTGAAGACTTCTTAGCTTACCCCTAGAGCATGAAATCAAATTTTGTATTGACCCCAGTACAAAACCCATTTCTAAAACCCTCAAATATTTTTTTTACCCAAAACGAACGTGTAATGTGCCAAAGACGTTGGCTTGAGCTGTTGAAGATTATGATCATATCATTCAATACTATCGTGGAAAAACGAACATGGTAGCTGATTCGTTGAGTAGAAGATCGTATGCGTTTAAAAGTGCGAATATATGAACCCCCGTGAAGTAACGAATATATGAGTAGAATCGACTTTAATTGATAAAGTTAAAGCCGCTCAAGCTATACACCCGGAGCTGATGAATGTGAAGAATTAAGAAGGTTCAAGAGGGCGTTATTCTAGAAACAAGAATCAATGAAGAGAGAAAATCTCAACTCTCGATTTTATTGACCCATTTGAAATCCTTGATCGAGTAGGAACTGTGGCCTATAGACTCGTTTTACTGCCAAGTATATCGCGTGTTCATAACATTTTTGACGTATCGATGTTACGTAAATATGTGGACGACCCGAACCACATTATTGAATTAAAACTAGATGAGATAGTAGAAGATTTAACGTATGAAGAAATATGTGTTAAAATAATGGATAAGAAGGATCGTATTAAACACTCAAAGGTTATACCTCAAGAGTTAGAATCTGAAATGATGTTAAGGTATCCTCACCTCTTCAACATACCAGGTACGAACGTAAATTTCGAGGGCGAAATTTCACAAGGAGGGGAGATTGTGAGACCCCAGATTTTATGAATAAATATTTAATTTTCTCAAAATAATTTTTTTATATTATGATGTGGATTTGATATAATGCTATAGTTGTGGATAATATTTACAAATTTTGCAAAGTATGCTAGTTGTTGTATAATATTCGATTGGTCGGGGAATATTCGTTTTAACCGGGAATATTGTACGACGGCACAATCATTGGTGGACCCCACAACAGAAGTATTGTCATAGTTAGAAAACGATAAAATTATCTTTCTATAAAAATAACGGCGGAGGTGTTACCATTAAAACTGTTGAACTACCCGGTAGTAAAAGTACAGTAATACGCATGGTTGCATAGTAGCACACGATATTGATTATTGATGCTTACGTGAGAAGTCACTCAGTTATACTCAATTATTGCTATAGTAATTGCTGCATCATCTCTCATATTATTGATTCAATTATTGTTATAGCATCATCTGCATAATATGATATACTATTAAATTAATAACTGAGACGGAAAAGTTATTCATATTATTATTGGAAATATTGACAATGTCTAAAAGTTCTGTCAAGGAGAGGTTTGGTCACCTAATTGCGTGCCAATAAGGAGAAATCCTTATCGGAAAGCCTCCTTTTTCCTGGGAACGACCTGGTTGTTAAATATTGTGAATTATAATATTAATGATGAATAAGTTCGTGTTGATTAAAGATGAATTTTATAGTTCCATTGTGTTGGAAATTATTTGTGTTAGTGGAAATCGAGACTTGTTTCGATAATAATTGATGTCTGGAGGTAATATTATTCAATCGGGTATTCGGGGCACTTTTTGTGTCGGAGTACTATTCACGAGTTACTATTTATAGGGTACTATTCACTCGTAAGATATATTTCTTTTCGGTCCAAATCATTTTTGGGTACAATATTATTCCATGAGGAGATGTTCTAATTTTTCAGACCGTTGCTTGAAGATATAATAGTAAATCAATATGGATCGCTGGTGGAAAGTTATAATAGTAAATCAATATGGATCGCTGGTTTAAAGTTTTAATAGTAAATCAGTATGAACTGTTGCTTTAAATTTTAATAGTAAACCAATATGGACAGTCCGTTTAAAAGTAAATCAATCTGGACTGTAACGCCCGAGAAAATCAGATTTTTTGACAAATAAATTTTTATTTGATTATGTGAATTAAATGAATTTAATTGATTTCTTTACGCGTAAGCTATTTGATGGTCGTTCTATGACCTAGAATGTGCTAACGTGGTTAGTATTCTGGCTACGTGTTAGAAATAGTTGTTTGAAATTTCCAAGACGATAATAATTGTTTTCTGAGAAATTTCCGTAAAAACACTATTCATCCATTTCTGTTCGGGGAATTATTTTGAAATTCTGGGAAACGCGTAATGATAGAATATCGTGACGAGTTGAAATATCTGATAATATTTCATTTATGGAAAACCCAGTTTTCGCCTGCGGACTTAAAACCTAAAGGTTGAGTATATTGATTTTTGAGAAGGAAATAATATGCGTAGAAGGAATGGCGTTAGGTTTAATTCAAGTGTTATACAATTGGTGATGCTAGTTGGTATTTATGTATAATACGTTGAGTAAATACGAGGTACAATACGATTATTGTACGTATGGTATACAAAGGGAATACGTGAATTATACGTGTAGAATACGATGCGTATCATAGGATTAATCTATGTATCAATGAGTAATTCACTTGTATTGGATTATGATTAGCCCAATCAATTGAATGACTAAGCCCAATGAGATGGATGGGTTAAGTCCAAGTCAAGGCCCAATGTTTATTTAGTTAAGTCCAATTCATTAAAATCGAACCGTGGGTCGAACCGGTGGGTCACCCAATGGGTAAAACCCATGAGGCAACCCATGGGATGTCACAAAAGGAGGTGGGCTGGCCACCTTGGTATGGAAGCCAAGCATAAGGCTTGGTCACCAAGTGTTTTACTTGGTGACCACACATGAATAGTAAGGAGGTGGTGTTTATTGACCATTATGCCCTCCATTCTAATTTCCTATAAATATGAGGCTAGGTTGCTTCATTTGTGAGTATTTCAACTTGCCAACCTATATCATTTGAGAGAGATAAGAAAGCTAGACTTATAAGTCCTTCACTTGGGAAGTTTTAACCTTTATTCTTCCAAGAGATTTTTAAGAAACTTTAGGTAATACTTCTTGTTCTTCATTCTCCATCTCTTTTTGATTTTTCTTTTGTATTGGAGAATTATAGATGGGTGGTATATGCCTTGTATGATAGATTAAAGATGACTTACCATAGATTCAATCTCTATAAGTCATGAGATTATAAGGATCATAAGGTTTGAAATAGTTTTGAACCATGAAAATATTGGTAGTTGAGATCGATCGTGTATAAACGATTGGACTCCATCAATTCGCTAGTAGTTGCATTTTGTTTGAATAGGATGTAGATATGAAGTTCATGGAGTATTCCATGTGATTTAGCCTAGAGACCCCTACTAACGAAGATATGGCGAATTTTACGAAAATAGACGTTAAACGTCAAAAATGCAGAAATTCCGGATTGGTAGTCGAAAGTTGCCATGAGACTTGAAAATGATGGTTTTCAATGTCAACACGTGAGATAGGGTGATTAAGAGTTATGGGTTTGAGAATCATCGGATTCCGACTTAGAACGAAGAAAATGAGCATTGAACGCTCATTAACGTTTACGAACGTATATAAAATAAACTCAATAGTTAATTTTGAGTTATTGGATTCGAAAGTGCTGAATTCTTATATGAACGTGTAGGGAATGTCATTTATGACGTGTAGGCTTTTTAACAAACCAAATAGGGCTTATAACGAAGAAGTTATGGCCCCGAGAAATTCACACAGGTTTTCAAAACTGCTGAGAATCTGAAACTGAGGTCTGGCGCCGCGACGCTAGACATAGTGTAAAAAGCCACGCCGCAGCATCAGTTATGGCCAGAAAAAAATATAAAGGTCTTGAGACTCGCACCGCAGCGCGAGAGTTTGTTCATGGACTCGCGTCGCAGCGCCAAGTCCGGGCAAAACCTTTGGAGAGTGGCGCCGCAGCGCCACTAGAATGCTTCTGATGTCGCGCCGCAGCGCGAGTTCAGTGTTTTGATAGTAACTTAGGTTTTGAACTTCAGTTATTTCGGGACCTACTTGAGTTGAGTTTATATACTCAAAGAAATTAAAATGACTAATCCTATATTACCTATACTAAGGTATAGAGTATGAAACTTAGGAATGTAATGCATGTTAACAAGATATGTACAACGAACAAAGTTGGTACCTTATCAACGATGTTTGATTCTGGTTAACAAACGTCAATAGAGTGATACACCGGGACAAAGGGTAATAAGTCATGTTGACTTTAATAAAGATATTAAGTTAACACAGACATAGAAGAGAAAGAAGCTTGTAGGAACGATGTGAATAGTTGTTTGATAGCTAACTACAGTGTGCTATGTGAATATATCATATAGATTCTGTAAAGTCTGTGGTTAGTTGAGTAATTTATTTGAAGACGCTGAAAGGCAAGTTTTCTTAACGCTTGTCTAACTTCAATGTTAGCCAAGTTTTATGTGATTCATTGCATTAAATTGCAAGACTTGTTTTAAAGAAAGGGTCGATGCCAGATTTTAACTCGGCTAGACTATTCGTAAGATATAGATTGATTATTATTCATGTCATTCTATATTAAAATGTTAACGCTATCCTATGCTAAGTAATTGGTACGGACGTGAAGGTAAGGTTTGTCTATGAACAAACAAAAGTATTTTTCATCGATTATACGATGGGCACGCGAGTTTGCCAAAAATATTAAACGTAAATACGTTTAATGAATGTAGTGTTGATCAACATAGATTACTATAGGTTGATCACCTAGAAGTGCTCGTAAGATATACGGATGAATGGCCTTAGTGCTGTGGACTCCTTTTCAAGTATGAATACTAAAATTTACTATTCATGGTCTATCGACCAGTTCAAAATTCCTAATCTATTCTATACTTTGGGAATTGATGTTATGAACTGTTAAAGTATTATTGATTCAGAATACTTCATAACTATTGTTTAGTTATGTTGGAATTGTTATATAATTCATGAATATGGTATTCCTATTATCCTTGATTAAACTTGCTGAGCTGTCATGCTCACTTCTTGCTTGAATTATATAACTGCAGTTAAAGATGAACGTACTGTGAATGCCAAGAATGATAAGGGCAAAGCTAAGATGGATGCTTAGGCATTGTGTAATAGTTTAGTGAGTTTGTATATATTATACATTATAAACAATGAACGATGTAACCAGTTTATGAACCTTGGAAGGATTATACTTTGATTGTAATAAAATGATAGTAATTACTTTCATTTTGTTGTATTTCAATGGAATGATTGTATTGATGTTAGTACAATGGAGCACCATCTGTCGGGTTGGAAGATACCCGAATTTGGGGGTGTCACAGGTTGGTATCAAAGCCTTAGGTTATAAAACTTAAGGGCGGAAAGCCTTTGGCTAATAATCTCGTAAGGAAGGTAAAGTCCGTGGAATGAAATTCAAGTCCATTGAATTAAAATGATATTGAGATAACTCAGTATCGAAAGAATTAAAAGATGAAAATTTATCTTAAAGATATTAAATGTGATTTGTGCTTATACTATTGTGTATTATGTACTAATCAACGTGTTATGTGTTTGTAGATGTCAATCGATAGCTTGATTTTTACAAACGTGGAAATGATAAGTGAGGACTCAGTTAACCAAGTTGAGATTGTACCAATGCCAGTGGCAGATGTACCAATACTTGTACTATAAGACTCAGACATTGAGAAGTATATCTCTGAGGAGGAAAACTCTGAGGAGACTATGGGATTAACATCATACTTTAACGAGATGCTAGATGTGGAGGAGGAAATAGAGGTGACATCGATTAACACGGTGTTACCTACTCAGAAGCCAGCATCTCTGGATGCAACTAGAGCATTGTATCTGGCAGTGTTGGATAGGAATGTGCACTTGTGTACTCAGGTAGAGGCACAGATTGAGGAAATAACTGCCTTATATGAGTCGAAAGAATCTGCAGAGGCAGACTTTGAGTCAGAGCACGATAAAAAAGTGGTTATGACTGATAAGGCTCATAACTATAAAGATGAGGTCCTTGAGCTACAACAAAAACTGGTTGAGAAAGACCAGAAAATAGCTAGGATGTTATACATCCATGAATGCGCTCATGACGATTTCAAGTTGAAAATTACTTGTTATTCTATTTAGGCCGGGCAGACTCGACATACCATATGTCGAGATATAGTGTCGATTCTGGCAAATCAGAAATATGAAAATGATGTTCGACAATGTTAGTAGATCGCTAGATCTTTTTGGTATATAAGTAGTGACGTAAAACCCTCTTTTGTATAGCTAAGGGTAGTCTTTTTGTAAATCCCAACTTTTATAAGAAAGCGATCGCGGGATAGTATGTAATAGCTTTTGGCTAAGGGAACCTGATGTAAATAGTTTTGACTATGAAAGCATATTTATATAATGAAGTTTTTATTTAACATGCTTGTTGTGGTATGAATGGTTGTTGTTAATTTAAAATGATAACCGAGTAGTTAAATAGATAATAACGAAGCTTTACTTATTTAATCAGAATTATGCCACCGAGAAGGAGACAACGAAACCAAGAGGCCTAGTCTCATAATGAAAATCAGGGGGGTCCTAACAACCCTATGCAGGGGGGGGGTGGGATTCTTATAGCTCCTGGGCTAGCAAGAACAACTACCTTTAAGGAATTTAAAAGTGTGGGTCCTTCCGAGTTCCGAGGAATGACGGATCCACTAGAAGCCCAAACATGGATTAGAGAGATTGAAAAGGCGTTTGTGATAACAAACGTAGGTGAGGCACAAAAGACTTCTTTTGCGACTTACATGATGAAGGGGGAAGCCAACTACTGGTGGGAAGCTCACCAGGGTGGGGCTAGGACATAGGCTATTACGTGGGAACAATTTAAGAAGGTTTTCTTCGAGAACTATTTCCCTACTAGCATGCAGGGTAGGATGGAAATTAAGTTCCTAGAACTTAAGCATGGGGATATGACAGTTCCCCAGTATGCCGCCAAGTTTAACGAATTGGCGAGATTTGCTTCACATCAGGTGGATACAAAGGAAATGAAGACGCATAGTGTGACGCCCCCAAAACAGGTATACATCACCCATTCTGAGTTGTCAAATACATGGTACAGAATTAACTTCAACTTTATTATTACAACATATAACTGTGAGTTTAAATACAGATATTGCCATCTAGACAATATCCATATACAAATAAATCCTCATCATAATTATTGATACATTATTTTACAAAAATGGTGAGGACTACTAAACAACTCTCTCAAGGACCATCAATTCATACCCCGACTCGTACTCGCTATATTCTCATCTCCTGAGAAGAAAAATGGAACAAAAAGGAAAAGGGTGAGCTCAACTAGCTCAGTAAAGAATATTATGACTAAGATAATATACAACAAATTATCGTTAGTCTTCAACAGGGAAAAATCTGATAGAATACAATAGACAACAAGATTTAAATCAATATTCGCAGCGGAAAATATTAATTCATAGAAGAGTTACGTAGAGGATGAAATCTACTAATGTCTATGAATTTAACAGTCCATCAACAGTATTTTTTATCCCTGTAACATCAATCAATGCACATCTTGAATCATATATTCATCCTTGCACTACAGGCCAAGGATATTCATCTGTTGGTCATGTTCATCTAAACACCTGTTCATCTTTGCACTACAGGCCAAAGATATTCATCAAAAATCATTCATCTTTGCACTACAGGCCAAAGATATTCAATAATAACATCCTTTAAGACTGAAGATGATAAAAAAATATTTTTAAAGAAGCGAATCCAGTGAAACAAAATGACAAGGATTAAGGATTAAGGATTCGTACTTTGTTTTATCCATGTCCAAAAATACCTCAAAAATAATCATAGTGGTGTAAAATTCAAGAATGATCAAAACATGGATACAATCAAAGCTAGTATCCACAATAGATATTTTTGACGAAAAGAAAAAAAATAATTTTTCTGTGAATAGTGCCGTATTCGTGAATAGTGCCGTATACGTGAATAGTACCGTATACGTGAATAGTAACTCCGGCACAAAAGTTCCAAATTTGATAAAAAAATGTTCACCAATATTCCGGCATAATGATATTGAAGAAAATAATATCATTTAAGAAAAAAATAACATCCCTTACCTCAAAATAACCGTACTTCTGACTGAATTTCGGTATAGTGCTGACAGAAACTCGCACCGTATAGCAACACTCAAAGTATACTCACAAGAATACGCTCGATAATCTAGAGAGAGAAAGAGAGAAAACTTTGTTTCTGGTGTGATTTTTAATTCTAACTTAGCCCTCTATTTATAGGAAAATGTTAGAACGCCAAAGAAGACTAAATTAATAAAATATTAATATTTACCAAATATTCAAGCCCACCACCAAGGAATCTGATTTTAGCATTTCCCACATGCTCACCTTCTAGAAAAAAATAAAATAAAAAAAATGTTTTTGAAATAAAAAAAATAATTAAACTTTTAAAAATCAATTATTTCGGAATCCCGAAACTTCAATAATTCACAATAAATAGCTCCTTTGTCAGAAAATTCGAATCTCGCGACTTTTTATAGGAATTTCAATTCTCTACAACTTTGCAGAAGAAAATTTTTCCAAATTCCAAACAGAAATTATCCAAAATCCACAAACGGGCGATTTTACAGTCTATACTCAATTTTCGGTCAAAAATTATGTCCACCGACACACAAAACATATGTTAAACATTTAATGCCACAAAAATACTCTACCTCCTCATATACTCATATATCCCACATTCATTATAAAAATATCATCGTTAATATATTATTAAAATAATATATTTAAATGAATTATTTTATCAGAAAAAGATAAAATATTAATTTTCAACCACTGTCACATTAAAATTTTTTCCATCTATATCCACATAAAATAAATATTTTCTTTATAATAATAATCAATAATTAATTATTAAAAATAATATTACAGAATCACAGTACTGACAACCAGGCCGTTCCCAGGATAGAGGAGGCTTTCCAATAAGGATTTCTCCTTACTGGCGCGCAATTAGATGACCAAACCTCTCCTTGACAGAACTTTCTAGACATTGCCAATAATGTTATCTGATAATATTATTCAAATAATATGAATTATTGATCTGATAATGGAAAATACTGTGCAATGACAATTATTGAAACAATAATAATATAAATATCAACGCAGCAATTATTGAATCAATAAAGTAATGAACAGTAACTCCTGTAACAATTATTGAGTAGTGTCTTCTTACGTAAGGATCAATAATTCAAAATACTGTGCAATACCGTGTGTTACTGTGCAACAACGCGTATTACTGTATTTTAACCACCGGGTATTCCAACAGTGTAAACGGTAACAACTACGCCGTTATTTTTAAACAGCTTATATTTGTCGTTTTCTTCCTCCAATCGCTTTCCGTTATGGGGCCCACACATGACTGCGTCGTCGTACGAATATTCCCCGACAGTACGAATATTCCACGACCAAAAGAATATTCCCCGACAACAATGAATATTTTATAACCACTTGCTTATTTTGAAATATTTGCGTATTTTACCCATAACTATCCACATTAATCAAATCAACCCTTACTATTCAAAATAATAATTAAAGGAAATTAAATTTCATTTATTAATTATTTGGGGTCTTACAACCTCCCCTCCTTATGAAATTTCGTCCTCGAAATTGACATACGTACCTGGTGTTTCGAAAAGGTGAGGATACCTCGCTTTCATTTCCGTTTCCAACTCCCAGGTCATTTCCTCTATAGCATGATTCCTCCACAAAACTTTAACTTGTGGTATTACCTTCGTGCGTAGGACATGCTCCTTCCTATCCAAGATCTTGACAGGTACCTCCTCATACGTTAAATCTCCGGCTATCTCGTCCGGTTCTAACTCAATGACGTGGTTCGGGTCTTTCACATATTTACGAAGCACAGATATATGAAAAACATTATGAACACGAGACATACTTGGAGGTAACGCGAGTCTATAGGCTACATTACCTACTCGATCAAGAATTTGAAACGGACCAATAAATCGTGGATTAAGCTTTCCTCTCTTCCCGAATCTTGTAACTCCCTTCCATGGGGCAACACGCAACAATACATGATCCCCAACACTAAATTCTACGTCCTTTCGATGAAGATCCGCATAACTCTTTTGTCGATCTTGTGCCATTTGTATACGTTGTCGAATCGTTTGGATCTTCTCCGTAGTCATACGTACTAACTCGGGTTCCAACAATGTTGCTTCACCCACCTCTTCCCAACATACTGGAGAGCGAAACTTTCGTCCATACAATGCTTCAAATGGGGCCACACCAATGCTTGCCTGATAACTGTTGTTGTAGGAGAATTCCACCAATGGTAAATATTTATCCCAACTGCCCTTGAAGTCTAGGACACAGAGTCTTAATAAATCTTCAAGAGTTTGAATAGTCCTCTCTGATTGTCCGTCCGTTTGAGGATGGTATGCCGAACTGAATCGTAACTCCGTACCCATAGCTTTTTCCAAGCTAACCCAAAATCTTAAAGTAAATCTTGGGTCACGATCCGAAACTATGGATATTGGCATGCCATGCAATCTTACAATCTCATTTACGTACATTTGAGCAAGACGTTCAAGGGAATAAGTCTCTCGTATCGGCAAGAAATGAGCAGACTTGGTTAATCTATCAACAATAACCCAAATAGCATTGATGCCTTGAGAAACCGTAGGAAGACCCATAACGAAATCCATAGTAATGTGTTCCCACTTCCATTTTGGAATCTCAAGTGGTTGCAATGGACCCTTTGGCACTTGATGCTCCGCCTTTACACGTTGACAAGTTAAACACGTTGAAATAAACTTTGCAATCTCTCTCTTCATATTGTTCCACCAAAATGTATGTCGAAGATCACGATACATTTTGGTACTTCCAGGATGAATTGCAAACGGTGTATTGTGTGCCTCCATCATGATCTTGTACTTCAAATCAGAATCGTTAGGAACACAAAGTCTGGAGTGGACTCGAAGTATTCCTTCTTCATCAATTCTCGCTTCTGGAATGGCACCTTCTTGTACTTTCGTCTTCATATGCATCAGCTCCGGATCGGTGGCTTGAGCAACCTTAACTTTTTCTATTAAAGTTGGCTCTATGCGTATACTTGACATCATTGCACTCATTCCTGCATATGATCTTCTACTCAATGCGTCAGCTACCACGTTCGCTTTTCCAGGATGGTATTGAATAATGTGGTCGTAATCTTTCAACAACTCGAGCCAACGTCGTTGCCGCATGTTGAGTTCTTTTTGAGTGAAGAAATATTTGAGGCTTTTATGATCTGAATATATCTCCACTTTCTCCCCGTATAGATAGTGCCTCCAGATCTTTAGCGCGAAAACGACTGCTGCCAACTCTAGATCATGAGTAGGATAATTCCTCTCATACTCTTTAAGTTGTCGCGAGGCATAGGCTATGACTTTCCCACGTTGCATGAGAACACATCCTAACCCTTTGCCTGAAGCATCGCTGTAGATAACAAATCCATCCGAACCAGATGGTATTGTTAGAACAGGTACCGAAATAAGTCTCCTCTTAAGCTCTTGGAAACTCTTCTCGCATTCCTCGCTCCATACGAATTTTGTATCCTTCCGAGTTAGCTGAGTTAATGGAGTAGCAATTCGAGAAAACCCTTCCACGAATCTCCGATAATAACCAGCTAAGCCCAAAAAGCTACGTACTTCAGTGACCGACTTCGGTTGCTCCCAACTTTGTATTGCTTCAATCTTCGTCGGGTCAACAAATACTCCATTTTTTGACACCACGTGCCCAAGGAATGTTACTTCCTCAAGCCAGAACTCGCATTTCTTCAACTTAGCATATAACTTGTTTTCACGAAGCCTTTGGAGTACCAGCTTCAAATGGTGCTCATGATCTTCACGGCTTTTGGAATATATGAGGATGTCATCAATAAAGACAACAACGAATTGATCCAAATAATCCTTGAATACTCGGTTCATCATATCCATGAAAGCAGCAGGAGCATTAGTCAATCCAAAAGACATGACTAAGAATTCATAATGCCCATACCGAGTTCTGAAGGCAGTCTTTGGAATATCCTCAGTTCTAATTTTCAGCTGATGATATCCAGAACGAAGATCGATTTTTGAAAAGAATTGTGCTCCTTGCAACTGGTCAAACAAGTCATCAATACGAGGTAGAGGATACCTATTCTTGATGGTGACATGGTTCAATTCCCGATAGTCAATACAAAGTCGCATACTCCCGTCTTTCTTCTTTACGAATAAAACAGGAGCACCCCAAGGAGATGTACTAGGACGAATGAAACCGATGTCCAATAACTCCTGTAGTTGGACTTTTAACTCATGAAGTTCAATAGGAGCCATTCGATATGGGGTTTTAGAAATGGGCTTTGTACCAGATTCAAGATCAATAAAGAATTCAACTTCACGTTCTGGGGGTAGACCGGGAAGTTCTTCAGGAAATACGTCAGGAAAGTCAATAACAACAGGAATATTATTCAATTTTGACGTGTCTTTATTCAAATCCATAACATGGGCTAAGAAAGCTTGACATCCGTTTTTCAATAAACGAATAGCTTTATGATTAGATATGACAGTGATTGATTTTAATGGTTTAGTTGCCTGAATTCGAACAACAGGTTGATTAGGAATATGAAAACTAACAACCTTACGAAAACAATCAATTTTGGCATGATGAGTAGTTAACCAATACATCCCTAAAATCACATCAAAAGAAAGTATCTTTAAAGAGATCAGGTCAACAAGTAAGGTGATGGTGCCAACTTGAATGAAACAAGATTTATAAACAATGGATGTGATAAAAGTTTCTCCTAACGGAGTTTCCACAGATAGGTCAAAGTCTAATTTCTCCGGAGTCAAGTTTAAACGTTGAGCGCAAGCAGGAGAGATAGATGAATGGGTAGCACCGGTATCAAGTAAGGTATAAACTTCGCAAGAATTTATAAATAGCTTACCCGTGATCACCTCGTTTGGGTTCCTCACATGTTGACCAGTCACAACAGACGCTCTTCCAGGAACCATTGACTTTGGCTTTTCTGGGACAGTCTTTTGAGTCACCGTCCCCGCTGAACTAGGTTTCGCTACCGTACAATCTCGAGCGATATGTCCTTCCTTTCCACAATTATAACATAGCTTGAACTGTTGTGGACAATTTGGACTGATATGTCCCTCTTTCCCGCATTTGTAGCATATGATCGGTGGTCTTTCTCCTCCCTTAGAACCAGTTGCTGCCGGAACTGTCGTCTTCACATGGTCGTTGTTAAATCTCCTCTTTTTAAAATCTCCTCCTGACTCGCTTCTTCTATTTTCATGGCCATGGTTACCATTTTTGTCCGTCTTTTTCTTTCTCCATTGGTTATCGTTATTTTGTTGACTGCTATTTCCGGTATGATCCTGATTGTGGTACCTCGGTTGACCGTACTCGTTATCTCGCTCCAACAATTGAGCCCTGTTAACAACATCTGAATAGAGAGAAAATTTATGAGAGATGAGATATTGTTATATGACGGGTTTCAAACCTCTCAGAAACATCCGCGTCATACGTTCTTCATTCTCCACCAAATGAGGTGCAAACATGGATAACTCTGCAAACTTTGCCTCGTACTGAGACACCGTCATGTTATTTTGTTCTAATCTGATGAACTCCACTTCCTTCATATGACGAACACTTTCAGGAAAGTATTTGTCATTAAATAGTTTCTGAAACGTCTCCCAAGACATGCTGAGTGCTGCTGGATGGGTACGCTTCACAGACTCCCACCAGTAGTCTGCCTCGCCACGGAACATAAAGGTGGCGAATGGAACCTTCTGTTCCTCCGTGCATCCCAAGACATCGAATATCTTGGTAATTTTCTTGACCCATGTCTCCGCCATGATCGGATCTGGCTTTCCCTTAAATTCTGGTGGTCCCAACTCTTTGAACTGTTTGGCTGTGACAACCCGTGAATTGTTATCATTTCCTCCTGTATTTTGAACACGAGTCTCCCTTGTCTGAATTTGCATGAACTGCAAAAAGCTTCTAAACATTGCGTCGTTCATCGTCTGATCAGTGGTGTTGTTTACAGGAGGAACATTGCCAGCCTGTTGCACGTTCTCCTCGTTGGTGAGTACAGGCGTCTCCACGGTCTCATTTCCATTTTTAATATTCTCAGTCGACATTCTCAAATACTGTCATAAAACAAGGGTTAATTAAGGAAATCAATATATCACGTAATATCCCTATATACTGACCAACTAGCAAATAAACTTAGGTAAGACACACTAGCGAAGGATTTACTCGTCTCTCCCCTCCTAGTTCTATTCCCCGATCTCTGCCAGAGATCATATCCCTAAGCTCTGATACCAACTGTGACGCCCCCAAAACAGGTATACATCTGTGACGCCCCCAAAACAGGTATACATCTGTCATACTAGTGAAGGAATTCCCCGTCTCTCCCCTCCTAGTATTATTCTCACATCTTAGCCAGGGATCATATCCCTAAGCTCTGATACCAACTGTGACGCCCCCAAAATTAGGTATACATCACCCATCTTGAGTCGTCAGATACATGGTACAGAATTCAAATACAACTTACTAATACCACTGTCGTGCATAATACGACAAAATACAACTGTGAGTTTGAATACAATAATTGTCTACTAGAGATCATATAAACTCAAAAGGAGTCCTCAATACAATTATTGTCACACTATTTAACAGAATAATGAGGACTACTAATACTATTCTCTGGTCCATCACTCCGCTCCCCGACTCGTCCCAGCTATATTCTCATTTCCTGAAGAGAACAGTGAAAGAAAGGGTGAGCTCAACTAGCCCAGTAAGAAATATTATGACTAAGATAATGCAGAATAAATTATCATTAGCCTTCAACGGTGTTAAACTGATAAAGTATAATAAACATCAAGTTTAACTGCAGCGGAACCAGCAAACCATTAAAAGAGTCAAGTAGAAAATAAAAACTACTATCTTTTATGATTTAAAAGGTTTTTCATCATCGTTATGGCTGAGACTCAGCTTAATAAATATTCCACATCATCGAATCACCCCCGCACTACGGCCAAGGATATTCTTTACTATCACGACTACAATTATTCATGCACTACAGCCAAGAATATTTGTGTATTCATTAGTGGTCATGATCATGCCAACAACTGTCCATCAATGCACTACGGGCCAATGAGGATTTTTAATTTTTACATCACTTGTAATATTACGGTCATGATTACACCGAATAATCCCTGGTCATAATCATACCAAGTCCATCTATGCATTACAGGCCACAGATGACTTTCAACAAAATATAAACATGAGGATGATGACAATGATATAATCATTCAATAAAACAAGTTCAAGAATTATTTTATCTAGGAATTATTAACGTCCAAATTATCAACACGATACTGTTTTGTGGTGTAAAATTCAAGAATGATCAGAAGAATATTTTCATGAAAGGATACTGGATGAAGCGCAAATATCAAGGATATTCTACTAATTTCATGGAGTATAGAAGTTAAAGTTTTAACCAACTGAGTATAATAAAGAATGAAATAACAAAAGAAATCACCATGCATGCGATAGACCGCACATGCAGGTTATTCCAACAGAATAATAAATAACGGAACCAGGTCAGGTGAAATTCACACCGACAGGATGTTCCAACAGAATAATAAAGACGGAACCAGATCCGGTGTAAAACACACAGATAGGATATTCCAACAGAATAATAATAAAGACGGAACCAGATCCGGTGTAAAACACACAGATAGGATATTCCAACAGAATAATAAGGAATGGAACCAGGTCCGGTTTAAAACACACAGACAAGATATTCCAACAGAATAATAGAAGAATGTCACCAAGTATAGGGTAAACAGCGTATACAGGTTATTCCGATAGAATAATAAGAAATGGAATAACATAAGGATTTCACCAAGTATAGGGTACACCGCGTATACAGGTCATGTATAGGGTATGCCACTTTTACAGGTTATTCCAACAGAATAACAAAGAATGGAATAACATAAGTTCTCTTCAAGAAGAAAGAATAACACCCCTTACCGTATTAGGAGATTGAATACTGCAGTAGTGTAGTAACCGAATACTCTTCTTCTTTCTCTATTACTCTCTCTATACTTTCTCTCTCTATAGCTTGAACGAATTCGTGAAAAATAATGAAGCCCTAGGCCTCTATTTATAGAAGATTTATTACTATTTACGAAAGTAATTACTATTTACGAAGGTAATTACTATTTAAGAAGGTAATTACTATTTACGAAGGTAATTACTATTTACGAAGGTAATTACTATTTACGAAAGTAATTACTATTTACGAAGGTAATTACTATTTACGAAAGTAATTACTATTTATGAAAGAGACTCTTAGATGATGACATATGGCCCTCCATAAATAATTAAACTTACCACAAACGTCTAATAATAGACTCTTTATATACATCAAGGATTGAATAAAAATTACCAGAAATCATTTTATTTTATTTTAATCAACACATATTTAATCTTTCAACAATTATTAATCATTTATAACTTGTCGTCTCAATTATTGTTTAGATAATATAACATATTATACAGATGATACTGTGACAATAATTGAATCAATAATATAAGAGATATGATGCAGCAATTACTGTAACAATAATTGAGTATAGCTGAGTGACTTCTCACGTAAGCATCAATAATCAATACCGTGTGCTACTATGTAACAACGCGTATTACTGTACTTTTACTACCGAGTAGTTCAACAGTTTTAACGGTAACACCTCCGCCGTTATTTCATAGAAAGATAATTTTGTCGTTTTCTAACTACAATAATACTTCCGTTGTGGGGTCCACCAATGATTGTGCCGTCGTACGAATATTCCCCGACAAAAAGAATATTCCCCGACCAAACGAATATTTTATAACAACTTGCGTACTTTGAAAAATTTATAAATATTACCCACAACTATATATTTTATCAAATTTATTCCATAATATTCAAAAATAATAATTATGAAAATTCATCTTTATTTATAAAAACTGGGGTCTTACAACCTCCCCTTCTTATGAAATTTTGCCCTCGAAATTAGGGTACGTACCTGGTATGTCAAAGAGGTAAGGATACCTTGACTTTATTTCAGATTCTAACTTCCAAGTCATTTCCTCAACATCGTGGTTTCTCCACAAAACTTTGACTTGAGGTATAACCTTGGAGCGTAGAATATGTTCCTTCTTATCCAAGATTTGAACAGGAATCTCTTCATACGTCAAGTCTTCCGCTATTTCGTCTGGTTCTAACTCAATAATGTGGTTTGGGTCTTTCACATATTTACGTAACATGGATATGTGAAAAACGTTATGAACACGAGACATACTTGGCGGTAGAGCGAGTCTATAGGCCACAGTTCCTATTCGATCGAGGATTAAAAATGGACCGATAAATCGAGGATTGAGTTTTCCTCTCTTTCCAAATCTTGTAACTCCTTTCCATGGAGTAACACGTAACAACACATGATCTCCTATATTGAATTCCACGTCCTTTCGATGAAGATCAACATAACTCTTTTGTCGACTTTGTGAGGTTTTTATACGTTGTCGGGTCGTTTGAATCTTTTCCGTAGTCATACGTACCAACTCCGGTCCCAACAATGTTACTTCACCCACCTCATCCCAGCATACTGGAGAACGACACTTTCTTCCATACAACGCTTCGAATGGAGCCATGCCAATACTTGCTTGATAACTGTTGTTGTAGGAAAACTCCACCAATGGTAAGAATTTGTCCCAACTTCCCTTGAAATCAAGGACACAGAGTCTTAATAGATCTTCAAGAGTTTGAATAGTTCTCTCCGACTGTCCGTCCGTCTGAGGATGATATGCCGAGCTAAATCGTAAGTCTGTGCCCATAGCCTTTTGCAAACTAACCCAAAATCGTGAAGTAAATCTTGGGTCTCGATCAGAAACTATGGATACCGGCATACCATGCAGTCTTACAATCTCGTTTATATACATACGAGCAAGACGTTCAAGTGTATAAGTTTCTCGTATCGGTAAGAAATGAGCAGACTTGGTCAATCTATCAACAATAACCCAAATCGCATCTATGCCTTGAGAAACTTTAGGAAGACCGGTAACGAAATCCATGGTAATGTGCTCCCACTTCCATTCTGGAATTTCAAGTGGTTGCAATGGACCTTTTGGTACTTGATGCTCCGCTTTAACTCGTTGACAAGTTAGACACCTTGAGATAAACAACGCTATCTCTCTCTTCATATTGCTCCACCAAAATGTATGACGAATATCATGATACATTTTGGTACTCCCAGGATGGATTGCAAACGGTGTATTGTGCGCCTCCATCATGATTTTATACTTTAAATCAGGGTCATTAGGAACACAAAGTCTGGAGTTGACTCGAAGTATTCCTTCTTCATCGATTCTTGCTTCCGGCATAGCACCTTCTTGCACTTTCTTCCTCATACGCATCAGCTCCGGGTCTGTAGCTTGAGCAGCTTTAACTTTATCGATTAAAGTCGGTTCTACTCGTATATTTGCCATGGTCACATGCGTCCCTGGAGTCTTTAACTCTATCTCCATCCTTTGCAAGTCACACAAAATGGGTCCTTGCGTTGACAATATCGCACTCGTACTTGCATGTGATCTTCTACTCAATGCGTCAGCTACCACGTTTGCTTTACCAGGATGGTATTGGATGGTATGATCATAATCTTTCAACAGTTCAAGCCAACGTCGTTGTCGCATGTTGAGTTCCTTTTGAGTGAAGAAATATTTGAGGCTTTTATGATCCGTAAAGATCTCCACTTTCTCCCCATACAAGTAATGCCTCCAAATTTTAAGTACAAAAACAACAGCTGCTAACTCTAGATCATGAGTAGGATAATTCTTCTCATATTCTTTGAGTTGTCGCGAGGCATAGGCTATGACTTTTCCATGTTGCATGAGAACACATCCCAGCCCTTTGCCCGAAGCATCACTGTAGATGACAAAACCCTCCGAGCCAGATGGTATTGTCAGAACAGGTGCTGAAATGAGTCTCCTCTTGAGTTCTTGAAAACTCTTCTCACATTCTTTGCTCCAATCGAACTTTGTATCTTTCCGAGTCAGCTGAGTCAATGGAGTAGCGATTCGAGAAAATCCTTCCACGATTCTCCGATAATAACCAGCTAAACCGAGAAAGCTACGTACTTCGGTCACTGATTTAGGTTGCTCCCAGCTTTGAATAGCTTCAATCTTTGTTGGGTCAACAGATATTCCATGACTTGATACCACGTGCCCAAGGAATGCTACTTCCTTAAGCCAGAACTCGCATTTCTTCAACTTGGCATAAAGCTTATATTCACGAAGCTTTTGGAGTGTCAGCCTCAAGTGTTGCTCATGATCTTCACGGCTTTTGGAATAAATAAGGATGTCATCAATAAAGACGACTACAAAGTGATCCAAATATTCCTTGAATACTCGGTTCATCATATCCATGAAGGCAGCAGGAGCATTAGTCAATTCAAAGGACATGACTAGGAATTCATAATGCCCGTATCGAGTTCTGAAAGCCGTCTTTGGAATGTCATCGGTTCTAATCTTCAATTGGTGATACCCGGAACGAAGATCAATCTTTGAAAAGAATTTGGCACCTTGCAACTGGTCAAACAAGTCATCAATACGTGGCAATGGATACCTATTTTTGATGGTGACATGATTCAACTCCCGATAATCAATACAAAGTCGCATACTCCCATCTTTCTTCTTCACGAATAGAACAGGAGCACCCCAAGGAGAAGTACTAGGACGAATAAATCCAATGTCTAACAATTCCTGCAGTTGGGTTTTTAACTCCTGAAGTTCAATAGGAGCCATTCGATATGGGGCTTTAGAAATGAGTTTTGTACCAGGTTCAAGGTCGATACAAAATTCAATCTCACGCTCTGGGGGTAGGCCAGGAAGTTCTTCGGGGAATACGTCAGGAAATTCATTAACAATAGAAATATCGTTCAAAACTGACGTATTTTTGTTTAAATCTGTGACATGAGCTAAGAAAGCTTGGCATCCGTTTTTCAATAAACGAATAGCTTTATGGCTTGAGATGATCGTGATTGATTTTAATGGTTTGGTCGCTTGAATTCGCATGGAAACAATCAATTTTTGCATGATGAGTAGTTAACCAATCAATCCCTAGAATCACGTCAAATGCAAGTATTTTCAATGAAATAAGATCTACAGGTAATGTGAGGGTACCGATTTGAACCAAACAAGACTTATAAACAGTGGATGTAATGAAAGTTTCTCCCAACGGAGTTTTCACAGATAAGTCAAAGTCTAATTTCTCTGGAGTCAAATTTAATCGATGAGCGCAAGTAGGAGAAATAAAAGAATGGGTAGAACCGGTATCAAATAAAGTATAGACTTCGTTAGAGTTTATGATAAGCTTACCCGTGATGACCTCATTCGGGTTCCTTGCTTTTTGGGAGGTCACAACAAACGCTCTCCCTTGCACTACCGGCTTTGACCTTTCTGGGACGGCCTTTGGTGCCTCCATCCTAGTTGAATTTATCTTTGGTAAACGACAAAATCGGGCTAAGTGACCTTCTCTTCCACAATTATAACATGCTTTGGACAACATCGCGTAATTTGGACTGATGTGTCCCTCCCCTCCGCATTTGAAGCATATGATAGGTGGTCTTTCTCCTTCCTTAACAACGGGTGCTGGTGCTGACGTCTTTCCATCATTGTTGAATCTCCTCTTCTTGAAATGTCCATTCTTATTATTTTGGCCCTGATTACCACCGAAGTGGTTACCATTTCTGGCTTGCTGATTCCCTCCACGCTTGTTGTCACCGCTTCGATGACCACTCTCGCTGGTATTATAATTTTGCCGGCTGCTCTCTTTTAGTTGAGTTGACTCGTTATCGCGCTCCACTAACTGAGCCCTATTTACAACATCTGAATACAAACACAGTTTATGAGAAATAAGATGTTGACGTATCTCCGGCTTCAAACCTCTTAAAAACATTCGCGCCATTCTCTCTTCATTATCCACCAAGTGGGATGCAAACCGTGATAATTCTGCAAATTTTGCCTCGTATTGCGACACAGTCATATTATTTTGTTCCAACTTAATAAACTCCACCTCCTTCATGTGGCGAATACTTTCGGGAAAGTATTTGTCATTGAACAGCTCCTGGAACTTCTCCCAAGATATCTTCAGTACAGCAGGTTGAGTACGTTTTACCGATTCCCACCAATAATCTGCCTCTTCGCGCAACATAAAGGCGGCAAAGGGAACCTTTTGCTCCTTGGAGCATCCCAAGACATCAAATATCTTGGTCATCTGCTTTATCCATGTTTCCGCCATAAGTGGTTTTGGCTCTCCCTTAAACTCCGGTGGTCCCGACTCCTTGAACTGTTTAGCGGTGACCGCCCGAGAGTTTCCCGTGTTTCCATCTACGTTTTGGACAGGAGTTGCTCTCGCCTGCTGTTGCATGAATTGCATAAAACCTCTGAACATTTGATCATTCGTCATTTGGTCAGTGTTGTTGTTTGCATGAGGATTTTCGCCTTCATGATGCACATTATCCTGATTATTGATATGTGGTGAATCAACGATCGCCTGTGCTCCATTGCCATTCTCAACATTCTCAGATGTCATTTTCAGATACTGCCACAAAACAAAAGGTTAATTGACATGTAACATATTATCCCTATATTCTGACCGACCAATAAAATAGCACATAAACTTAGGTAGGTCATACTAGTGAAGGAATTCCCCGTCTCTCCCCTCCTAGTACTATTCTCACATCTTAGCCAGGGATCATATCCCTAAGCTCTGATACCAACTGTGACGCCCCCAAAATTAGGTATACATCACCCATCTTGAGTCGTCAGATACATGGTACAGAATTCAAATACAACTTACTAATACCACTGTCGTGCATAATACGACAAAATACAACTGTGAGTTTGAATACAATAATTGTCTACTAGAGATCATACAAACTCAAAAGGAGTCCTCAATACAATTATTGTCACACTATTTAACAGAATAATGAGGACTACTAATACTATTCTCTGGTCCATCACTCCGCTCCCCGACTCGTCCCAGCTATATTCTCATTTCCTGAAGAGAACAGTGAAAGAAAGGGTGAGCTCAACTAGCCCAGTAAGAAATATTATAACTAAGATAATGCAGAATAAATTATCATTAGCCTTCAACAGTGATAAACTGATAAAATATAATAAACATCAAGTTTAACTGCAGCGGAACCAGCAAACCATTAAAAGAGTCAAGTAGAAAATAAAAACTACTATCATTTATGATTTAAAAGGTTTTTCATCATCGTTATGGCTGAGACTCAGCTTAATAAATATTCCACATCATCGAATCACCCCCGCACTACGGCCAAGGATATTCTTTAGTATCACGACCACAATTATTCATGCACTACAGCCAAGAATATTTGTGTATTCATTAGTTGTCATGATCATGCCAACAACTGTCCATCAATGCACTACGGGCCAATGAGGATTTTTAATTTTTACATCACTTGTAATATTACGGTCATGATTACACCGAATAATCCCTGGTCATAATCATACCAAGTCCATCTATGCACTACAGGCCACAGATGACTTTTAACAAAATATAAACATGAGGATGATGACAATGATATAATCATTCAATAAAACAAGTTCAAGAATTATTTTATCCAGGAATTATTAACGTCCAAATTGTCAACACGATACTGTTTTGTGGTGTAAAATTCAAGAATGATCAGAAGAATATTTTCATGAAAGGATACTGGATGAAGCGCAAATATCAAGGATATTCTACTAATTTCATGGAGTATAGAAGTTAAAGTTTTAACCAACTGAGTATAATAAAGAATGAAATAACAAAAGAAATCACCATGCATGCGATAGACCGCACAGGCAGGTTATTCCAACAGAATAATAAATAACGGAACCAGGTCAGGTGAAATTCACACCGACAGGATGTTCCAACAGAATAATAAAGACGGAACCAGATCCGGTGTAAAACACACAGATAGGATATTCCAACAGAATAATAATAAAGACGGAACCAGATCCGGTGTAAAACACACAGATAGGATATTCCAACAGAATAATAAGGAATGGAACCAGGTCCGGTGTAAAACACACAGACAGGATATTCCAACAGAATAATAGAAGAATGTCACCAAGTATAGGGTAAACCGCGTATACAGGTTATTCCGATAGAATAATAAGAAATGGAATAACATAAGGATTTCACCAAGTATAGGGTACACCGCGTATACAGGTCATGTATAGGGTATGCCACTTTTACAGGTTATTCCAACAGAATAACAAAGAATGGAATAACATAAGTTTTCTTCAAGAAGAAAGAATAACACCCCTTACCATATTAGGAGATTGAATACTGCAGTAGTGTAGTAACCGAATACTCTTCTTCTTTCTCTATTACTCTCTCTATACTTTCTCTCTCTATAGCTTGAACGAATTCGTGAAAAATAATGAAGCCCTAGGCCTCTATTTATAGAAGATTTATTACTATTTACGAAAGTATTTACTATTTACGAAGGTAATTACTATTGACGAAGGTAATTACTATTTACGAAGGTAATTACTATTTACGAAAGTAATTACTATTTACGAAGGTAATTACTATTTACGAAAGTAATTACTATTTATGAAAGAGACTCTTAGATGACGACATATGGCCCTCCATAAATAATTAAACTTACCAAAAACGTCTAATAATAGACTCTTTATATATATCAAGGATTGAATAAAAATTACCAGAAATCATTTTATTTTATTTTAATCAACACATATTTAATCTTTCAACAATTATTAATCATTTATAACTCGTCGTCTCAATTATTGTTTAGATAATATAACATATTATACAGATGATACTGTGACAATAATTGAATCAATAATATAAGAGATATGATGCAACAATTACTGTAGCAATAATTGAGTATAGCTGAGTGACTTCTCACGTAAGCATCACTAATCAATACCGTGTGCTACTATGCAACAACGCGTATTACTGTATTTTTACTACTGAGTAGTTCAACAGTTTTAACGGTAACACCTCCGCCGTTATTTCATAGAAAGATAATTTTGTCATTTTCTAACTACAATAATACTTCCGTTGTGGGGTCCACCAATGATTGTGCCGTCGTACGAATATTCCCCGACAAAAAGAATATTCCCCGACCAAACGAATATTTTATAACAACTTGCGTACTTTGCAAAATTTATAAATATTACCCACAACTATATATTTTATCAAATTTATTCTATAATATTCAAAAATAATAATTATGAAAATTCATCTTTATTTATAAAAACTGGGGTCTTACAACATCACTCATTCTGAGTTGTCAAATACATGGTACAGAATTAACTTCAACTTTATTATTACAACATATAACTGTGAGTTAAAATACAGATATTGCCATCTAGACAATATCCACATACAAATAAATCCTCATCATAATTATTGATACATTATTTTACAAAAATGGTGAGGACTACTAAACAACTCTCTCAAGGACCATCAATTTATACCCCGACTCGTACTCGCTATATTCTCGTCTCCTGAGAAGAAAAATGAAACAAAAAGGAAAAGGGTGAGCTCAACTAGCTCAGTAAAGAATATTATGACTAAGATAATATACAACAAATTATCGTTAGTCTTCAACAGGGAAAAATCTGATAGAATACAATAGACAACAAGATTTAAATCAATATTCGCAGCGGAAAATATTAATTCATAGAAGAGTTACGTAGAGGATGAAATCTACTAATGTCTATGAATTTAACAGTCCATCAACAATATTTTTTTTATCCCTGTAACATCAATCAATGCACATATTGAATCATATATTCATCCTTGCACTACAGGCCAAGGATATTCATCTGTTGGTCATGTTCATTTAAACACCTGTTCATCTTTGCACTACGGGCCAAAGATATTCATCAGAAATCATTCATCTTTGCACTACAGGCCAAAGATATTCAATAATAACATCCTTTAAGACTGAAGATGATAAAAAAATATTTTTAAAGAAGCGAATCCAGTGAAACAAAATGACAAGGATTAAGGATTAAGGATTCGTACTTTGTTTTATCCATGTCCAAAAATACCTCAAAAATAATCATAGTGGTGTAAAATTCAAGAATGATCAAAACATGGATACAATCAAAGCTAGTATCCACAATAGATATTTTGGACGAAAAGAAAAAAAAAAAAATTCTGTGAATAGTGCCGTATTCGTGAATAGTGCCGTATACGTGAATAGTACCGTATACGTGAATAGTAACTCCGGCACAAAAGTTCCAAATTTGATAAAAACGTTCACTAATATTTCGGCATAATGATATTGAAGAAAATAATATCATTTAAGAAGAAAATAACATCCCTTACCTCAAAATAACCGTACTTCTGACTGAATTTCGGTATAATGCTGACAGAAACTCGCACCGTATAGCAATACTCAAAGTATACTCACAAGAATACGCTCGATAATCTAAAGAGAGAAAGAGAGAAAACTTTGTTTCTGGTGTAATTTTCAATTCTAACTTAGCCCTCTATTTATAGGAAAATGTTAGAACGCCAAAGGAGACTAAATTAATAAAATATTAATATTTATCAAATATTCAAGCCCACCACCAAGGAATCTGATTTTAGCATTTCCCATATGCTCACATTCTAGAAAAAAATAAAATAAAAAAACGTTTTTGAAATATAAAAAAAAAATTAAACTTTCAAAAATCAATTATTTCGGAACCCCGAAACTTCAATAATTCACAATAAATAGCTCCTTTGTCAGAAAATTCGAATCGCGCGACTTTTTATAGGAATTTCAATTCTCTACAACTTTGCAGAAGAAAATTTTTCCAAATTCCAAACAGAAATTATCCAAAATCCACAAACGGGCGATTTTACAGTCTATACTCAATTTTCGGTCAAAAATTATGTCCACCGACACACAAAACATATGTTAAACATTTAATGCCACAAAAATACTCTACCTCCTCATATACTCATATATCCCACATTCATTATAAAAATATCATCGTTAATATATTATTAAAATAATATATTTAAATGAATTATTTTATCAGAAAAAGATAAAATATTAATTTTCAACCATTGTCACATTAAAATTTTCTCCATCTATATCCACATAAAATAAATATTTTCTTTTTAATAATAATCAATAATTAATTATTAAAAATAATATTATAGAATCACAGTACTGACAACCAGGCCATTCCCAGGATAGAGGGGGCTTTCCAATAAGGATTTCTCCCTACTGGCGCGCAATTAGATGACCAAACCTCTCCTTGACAGAACTTTCTAGACATTGCCAATAATGTTATCTGATAATATTATTCAAATAATATGAATTATTGATCTGATAATGGAAAATACTATGCAATGACATTTATTGAAACAATAATAATATAAATATCAACGCAACAATTATTGAATCAATAAAGTAATGAACAGTAACTCCTGTAGCAATTATTGAGTAGTGCCTTCTTACGTAAGGATCAATAATTCATAATACTGTGCAATACCGTGTGCAACTGTGCAACAACGCGTATTACTGTATTTTAACCACCGGGTATTCCAACAGTGTAAACGGTAACAACTACGCCGTTATTTTTAAACAGCTTATATTTGTCGTTTTCTTCCTCCAATCGCTTTCCGTTATGCGGCCCACACATGGTTGCGCCGTCGTACGAATATTCCCCGACAGTACGAATATTCCACGACCAAACGAATATTCCCCGACAACAATGAATATTTTATAACCACTTGCTTATTTTGAAATATTTGCGTATTTTACCCATAACTATCCACATTAATCAAATCAACCCTTACTATTCAAAATAATAATTAAAGAAAATTAAATTTCATTTATTAATTATTTGGGATCTTACACATAGATTTGAGCAGGGCTTAAAACTCTGACTCTATAGTAGGATATCGGTTTTCCATAGTGCTTCCTACGGGACCATTTTGGAGAAGACGATAATAGCTGAAGGTGGTGGTGAGGCTTTGTCTCCGTACCACAAAGAGCGAAAGATTAAGAGTAAGATAGAAGGAGGTAATAAGGCTGAAGTTGCCAGCGGAAGCGGCAACTTACCAAAGAGGAAGAGTTTTAATCCTGGGAATACCGGGGTAAAGCAGGGAGATCCCAAAAGGAGAACGGAACCATGTAAGACATGCAGAAAATCTCATATGGGAGTCTGTTTAAAGGGGAAAGCAGTATGCTACAACTATGGGTAGGAGGGGCATTTGTCACCCAACTGTCTTATCCCTAAGAAAAACTAGGGGTGTTTTGTCTGTGGGTAAATGAACCACATGGCAAGGAATTGCCCGAAGAAGGGTTTAGAGAGGAATAAGAGTTCTAGTAGTGGTAAATTAGACATTACTGAACCAACACCATCAGTGGGTAGACCCTCAGCTCGTACGTTTAATATAACTGTTCAAGATGAGGTTGCATCAACAGATGTGGTAGCAGGTATCCTTCCGGTCAATGAGATAAATGCTTATGTGCTATTTGACTCGGGTGCTACTTGTTCTTTTATAGCATGTGAATTTGCTAAGCGATTAGGTTTAATCCCTAAAAAGTTACCTATACCTTTAAACGTTAAGGTAGCGAGTGAGGAAATAATCCCCATTAAACATATTCATAAGGATTGTTGCGTGGAAATTAGAGGGAATAAGTTATCTGTAGATTTGGTACCGATAAGGCTAAAAGAATTCGATGTAATTCTTGGTATGGATTGGTTAGTGAACCATAAGGCGATTATAGATTTCCATAGGAAAAGTGTAAACCTTCGACTTTCTAAGAAAACCAAGGTAGTGTTCTTCGGTAGTAATTCACCGAGATGCTCTTGTTGTCTGTTTATGACACAAGCTAGGAAGATGTTGAGAAAACGGTGTGTAGGTTATCTATGCCATGTGGTGGATACCCAAAGAGTGGGAACATCCTTGGATCAGATACCTATTGTGCAAGAGTTCGTGGAAGTATTTCTGGAGGAGTTACCGGGTATTCCACCGAACAGGGAGGTGGAGTTTGTAATTGATCTGTTACCGGGAACGACACCATTTTTAAGGGCACCATATCGAATGGCGCCAGTCGAAATGAAGGAGTTAATGGTTCAATTATAAGAACTATTAGACAGGAAGTACATTCAACCAAGTGTGTCTCCTTGGGGAGCACCAGTGTTGTTTGTAAAGAAGAAGATTGGGTCGTTAAGGCTTTGTATCGACTATCGAGAGTTGAACAAGTTAACGATTAAGAATAGATACCCTTTACCTAGGATCAATGATCTATTTGATCAGTTGAAAGGGGCAAAGTATTTTTCTAAAATAGACTTGCGCACAGGGTATCATCAGTTAAAGGTGAGGAAGGATGATGTACCTAAGACGACATTCAGAACTCGTTATGGTCATTACGAGTTTCTGGTAATGTCTTTTGGGTTGACTAATGCGCCAGCCGCATTTATGGATATGATGAACAGAGTGTTCAAATAATATTTCGACAAGTTTGTCGTAGTGTTCATTGATGATATTCTAGTCTATTCAAAGACGCCAGAAGATCATTCGGAACATTTAAGAATAGTGTTGGAGACACTACGGAAGGAGAAGTTGTGTACGAAATTCACAAATTGTGAATTTTGGCTTGAGAGGGTGCAGTTTCTAGGGCATGTTATTGATAAGGATGGCATTTCTGTAGATCCGATGAAGGTAGAAGCAGTTAACGAATGAGAGCGACCGAAGACGCCAACTAAGGTTCGGAGTTTTCTGGGGTTAGCGGGATACTATAGAAGGTTCATTCCAGACTTTTCTAAATTAGCTACTCCGTTAACAATTCTGACAAGAAAGTCAGTGAAGTATGTGTGGACTGAAACATGTGAGAACAATTTTCAAGAGTTAAAGAAGAGGTTAAGTGAGGCACCAGTATTTTCCTTACCAGACGATACAGGGAATTTTGTAGTGTATAGCGATGCTTCGCATAAAGGACTAGGTTGCGTGCTCATGCAGCATGGCAAGGTCATTGCATATGCGTCACGTCAATTGAAGGATTATGAGAAGGTCTATCCTACTCATGACCTGGAATTGGCAACTGTAGTTTTTTCCCTAAAGATATGGAGACATTATCTTTATGGTGAGAAATGTGAGATATACACGGACCACAAAAGTCTGAAATATATCTTCACACAGAAGGAGTTGAACATGAGACAGAGAAGGTGGTTAGACTTATAAAAGATTATGATTGTGATATTTTAAATCATCCGGGGAAAGCAAATGTAGTAGCCGATGCGCAAAGTAGGAAGGGTATAGAGAAATTATCAATGTTAACAACTCAAAATGAGTTGGTAACAGCAATGGCAAAAATGGAGCTAGAAGTTAAGTTACCGGAGGAAGCGGTAGAGATGTTATTTTCCATGGAAACCCAACCTACCATAGTGGAGAGGGTTAGGGGAGTACAATTGATCAATGAGGAGTGCAAGCAGATGTAGAAAAGAATAGAAGACGAAGAAAAGACTGAGTATAACCTCGATAGGGAGGGATTACTTCATTTTGAGGGAAGAATTTGGGTTCCTAATGATCTCAAATTAAAAGAAAAAATTATAATTGAGGACCATAGTTCGAGGTAATCGATACATCCCGGTAGTACGAAGATGTATCAAGACCTTCATCAGAACTTTTGGTGGCTGAATATGAAGAGGGAGATAGCAGAATATGTTAGTAGGTGCTTAACTTGTCAAAAAGTTAAGGCTGAATTTCAACGACCGAGCAGATTGTTACAACCGCTAGAAATTCTAGAGTGGAAGTGGGAGCACATCACGATGGACTTTGTGGTGGGACTTCCAACAACCAGAAAAGGATACGATGCTATTTGGGTGATAATGGATCGATTGAGGAAATTGGCTCATTTTCTACCAATAGGAGTTAGGTATAACCTAGCTCAGTTAGCTAAGCTGTATGTCAAGGAAATTATTTCCAGACATGGAGTACCTGTTTTGATCGTGTCAGATCGTGATCCACGATTCACATTGAACTTTTGGAGAAGTTTGCAAGAGCAAATGAGAATGCAGTTAAGATTGAGTACGGCGTATCATCCTTAGACAGATGGTCAGAGTGAGCGAATAATTCAAACGCTTGAAGATATGTTAAGATCTTGCATTATGGATTTTAAAGGGAGTTGGGACAAATTTCTACCGTTGGTGGAATTTTCGTACAACAATAGTTTTCACGCTAGTATAGGCATGCCGCCTTATGAAGCGTTGTATGGGAAGAAGTGCCAAACTCCATTATGTTGGGATGAGGTGGGTGAACGTCGGATTTTAGGACCTGAGATGGTTCAGTAGACGGCAGACATGGTAGAGTTATTGCGTACTCGATTAGTTGCGGCTCAAGACCGGTAAAGGAAGTATGCAGATCCTCACAGAGAGAATAGAGAATTCGATGTAGAATCTTTTGTTTTTCTGAAAGTATCGCCTTGGAAAGGGAAGATACATTTTGGAAAGAAAGGGAAGTTAAGTCCAAGGTTTGTAGGACCTTTTGAGATTTTAAAAAGAATAGGGGAGCTAGCGTATGTAGTAGCCTTACCTCCAGAGATGAAACGCATTCATAATGTGTTTCATGTGTCAGTGTTGCGTCCTTATAAACTGGACTATAAACATGTGATAGAGTATGAATCAATTCAGATAGAGAAGGACTTGTCTTATGAGGAACTTCCAATTCAAATTATTGATAAGAAGGAACAAATTTTAAGAAATAAGGTCATACCTTCAGTGAAGGTGTTATGGAGAAACCACAATGCTGAAGAAGCAACGTGGGAGCTCAAAAGTAAAATGAAGGAAGATTTTCCTCATTTGTTTATGTAACTATAAGCTAAGATTCTGGGGATAGAATCCTTATAAGGGGGAGAGAATGTAACGCCCGAGAAAATCAGATTTTTATGAAAATTAAATTTTTATTTGATTATGTGAATTAAATAAATTTAAATGATTTATTTGTGAGTAATCTATGTGAAGGTCGTTCTATGACCTAGAATGTGCTAACATGGTTAGTATTCTGGCTACGTGTTAGAAATAGTTGTTTGAAATTTCCAAGACAATAATAATTGTTTTTTGAGAAATTTCCGTAAAAACACTATTCATCCGTTTTTTTTCTGGGAATTATTTTGAAATTCCGGGAAACGCGTAATGGTAGAATATCGTGATGAGTTGGAATATCTGATAATATTTCATTTATGAAAAATACAGTTTTCCCCTGCGGACTTAAAAACTAAGGGTTGAGTATATTGATTTCTGAAAAAGAAATAATATGCGTAGAAAGAATGACGTTAGGTTTGAAATAGTTTTGAACCATGAAAATATTGGTAGTTGAGATCGATCGTGTATAAACGATTGGACTCCATCAATCCGCTAGTAGTTGCATCTTGGTTGAATAGGATATAGATATGAAGTTCATGGAGTATTCCATGTGATTTGGCCTAGAGAACCCTATTAACGAAGATATGACAAATTTTACGGAAATAAACGTTAAACGTCAAAAATGTAGAAATTCCGGATTGGTAGTCGAAAGTTGCCGTGAAACTTGAAAACGTTTGTTTTCAATGTCAACACGTGAGATAGGGTGATTAAGAGTTGTGGGTTTGAGAATCGTCGGATTCCGACTTAGAACGAAGAAAACGAGCATTGAACGCTCATTAACGTTTATGAACGTATATAAAATGAACTCAATAGTGAATTCTGAGTTACCGGATTCGAAAGTGTTGAATTCTTATATGAACGTGTAGGGTATGTCATTTATGATGTGTAGGCTTTTGAACGGACCAAATCGGGCTTATAACGAAGAAGTTACGGCCCTGGGAAATTCATACAGGTTTTCAAAACTGCTGAGAATCTGGTACTGAGGTCTGGCGCCGCGACGCCAGACGTAGTGTAAAGAGCCACATCGCAGTGCCAGTTATGGCCAGAAAAAAATAAAAAAGTCTGGAGACTCGCGCCACAGCGCGATTGTTTGTTCATGGACTCGCACCACAGCGCCAAGTCTGGGAAAAACCTCTGGAGAGTGGCGCCGCAGCGCGAGTTCAGTGTTTTGATAGTAACTTAGGTTTTGAACTTCAGTTATTTCGGGACCTACTTGAGTTGAGTTTATATACTCAAAGAAATTACAATGACTAATCCTATATTACCTATACTAAGGTATAGAGTATGAAACTTAGGAATGTAATGCATGTTAACAAGATATGTACAATGAACAAAGTTGGTACCTTATCAACAATGTTTGATTCTAGTTAACAAACGTCAATAAAGTGATACACCGGGACAAAGGGTAATAAGTATTGTTGACTTTAATAAAGATATTAAGTTAACACAGACATAGAAGAGAAAGAAGCTTGTAGGAACGATGTGAATAGTTGTTTGATAGCTAATTACAGTGTGCTATGTGAATATATCATGTAGATTCTATAAAGATTATGGTCAATCGAATAAGTTATTTGAAGACGCTGAAAGGCTTGTTTTCTTAACGCTTGTCTAAATTCAATGTTAGCCAAGTTTTATGTGATTCATTGCACTGAATTGCAAGACTTGTTTTAAAGAAAGGGTCGATGCCATATTTTAACTCGGCTAGACTATTTGTAAGATATAGATTGATTATTATTCATATCATTCTATATAGAAATGTTAACGCTATCATTTGCCTTGCGTGCATAGATGAACTTGGTATGATTATGACCAGGGATTATTCAGTATAATCATGACTGTAATTTGACGAATGATGTGGTAAAAGTCCTCATTGGTGTGAGACCCCAAATTTTATGAATATATATTTAATTTTCTCAAAATAATTTTTTAAATATTATGGTGTAGATTTGATATAATGTTATAGTTGTGGGTTATATTTATAAATTTTGCAAAGTATGCAAGTTGTTATATAATATTCGATTGGTCGGGGAACATTCTTTTTGTCGGGGAATATCCGTACGACGGTATAATCATTGGTGGACCCCGAAACGGAATTATTGTCGGATTGAGAAAACGATAAAAATACTTTATGAAAATAACGGTGGAAGTTTTACTGTTAACTGTTGAAACACCTGGTGTTAAAAGTATAGTAATACGCGTGGTTGCATAGTAGCACACGGTATTGATTATTGATGCTTACGTGAGAAGTCACTCAGTTATACTCAATTATTGCTACAGTAATTGCGGCATTATATCTTTCATATTATTGATTCAATTATTGTTACAGTATCATCTGCATAATATGATATATTATTAAACCAACGATTGAGACGGCAAAGTTATTTATATTATTATTTGTAATATTGACAATGTCTAGAAGTTCTGTCAAGGAGAGGTTTGGTCACCTAATTGCGCGCCAATAAAGAGAAATCCATATCGGAAAGCCCCCTCTTTCCTGGGAACGACCTAGTTGTTAAATATTGTGAGTTATAATATTAATACTGAATGTTATTAAAATTGAAGTTGTGTTCGGAGTTGAATTTGGAGACGAGGACGTGATATTTGATTCCGGAACGACGAAATTAGTAAAAATAGTCTATAAACACAAAATTTTTCGGGATTCACTATTTAGTCAAAAAGTCAACAGTTGACTTTTTCGGGAAAAGTCAAACTTCGAAATTTCAAAATTTATATTGTTGATAAAAATAGTTTCATTATGTTGGAATTGTTTGTGTTAGTAAAAATCGACATCTATTTCGATGATAATTGATGTCTGCGGGTTATATTGATAAATCGGGTAATTTATCGGATAAATGAGCAATTAATTGCTACTAATTCACATGCTTATATTACTATTTGTACACATGTGTGTACTATTGAATCACAGTCTTGTACTATGAGGGGAGTTGATGCAAAATTGATAATACTTGCATGACTAAGTTAAAAATGGAGGTATAGATGGAGGTACTATACTGTAATTATTTTTATCACATGATTAGAACTATTGAGTCACATGATTTACTATTGATTCACATTATTTACTATTAGGGGAGTTGGTGCAAGTTTGATAATACTTGCAGGACTAAATTAAAAAAGAAGAAAAAGAGGAATGTATTATACTGTAATATTTCGAGCCCCAAAACGTGCAATTATCGAAACTATATTTTCCAATAATTAGAAGCTCATTCTTCCTTCATTTCTCACCAATTCACAAAAGCTTTAGAGCAATTATTGTGACAACCCGAGAATTTAGACAATTTATGAAAATCTCAAATGATTGATTTAAGGTCAAATATTAGACCTGAACAGAAAATAAGTGTATGTGTATGATGTTATTAAGGTGGAATTTTGAGGATTTCAAAATTTCGTGAAGGCTTTTAAGTGAATTATTCATGATTAAGTGTTTACGTGAATATGCTCTGTGCATATGGATAATGATGTGTTCAGAATGTGGTTAAGGGTTATGGGTTGACCAGATAAATTACATCTGTGACAAACCCTATGTATATATTAAGAACGTCAACGTTCAAGTTAGAAAACTCTAACATCTGATAAGAAACCCTAGCAATCGGTGCTGTAAACCCTAGTTTCAGTTTCGGGAGTCCGAAACCCTAATTCGGATATTGAAAACCCTAGATTGGGAAAGCAATGTTATGTACAAGGTTAAACGTCATTAATTAGGAAAAACCCTAATTAATTACTGGAAATTCTAATTTATTATTAGAAAACCCTAATACCAGATCTGAAAACCCTAATTTCAGATTCTGATAAAATGAAGCCCTAATCTGGGAATAGAAAGGAGAATTATAATGCTTATGTGGTATTAAGTATACTACTAATTAGGGCAAAGCTTAATTATTTAGCAAACCCTAATTTCGAATTTAGAAAACCCTAATTTCGGGATTTGAAACCCTAATTTTATAATTAAGGAAAACGAAAGTATTAATTGAATATTTTTAATGTTAATTAGGATATATTAATCCTAATTTTAAAGTTAAGTAATTAGAAAACTCTAATCTAATTACGAATAATTAATTTCTATTTTAGAAAAATTATTTTCTATTAGAAACCCTAATGACCATTTTGAACCCTAATTGTTCAGTGGTGGTTTTAATTGCTAAATTAACAATGTTAATTAGGAAATATAAACCCTAATTGTCAAGATATTAGAAACCCTAATCTAATTAGGAAATCTAATTTCTATATTTAAAAGATTATTTTTCTATTTAAACCCTAAAAAGTGGTTTGAAACCTAATGTGCAATTGTGAGCCTAAGTGCTAAAATTAGCGATTTTAATTAGGATAAATTGGTCCTAATTAGCAAAGAATGATTTATAACTAGAAGATTATGAAGCCCTAATTATAATTTAGAAATCAAAATTTTCTATTTTAAATTAAATTAGAAAATTTTTGATAATCCAAGTTGCTAAATATGTGAGGGTTAAAGCCTAAACCCTAAATGTGTTCAAACCCTAAATCTTAGCATGCTCAAACCCTAAACCCTAAGGGTTTCATCAATTGGCCAAAATCTAGAAAATAATGGAAATGTCCAAAATGCCCTTTGTGCATTATTTTATATGATAGCTTGTAGATCTTGCTAAATCTTGGAGTTGTTAACCAACTATTGACTTGTTATGGCCTAAATGTCCAGCAAATCAGCCTACCTTCCTAGCAATATAGCAACATGAAATGAATCAAAGATTATATAAGATTTTGGAGAGAGAAAATGTAAAAAAAAAAAAACTTAGCCAAATTCATTTCTTGCTCTCACCAACTATTTCTCTCACCACACTTAGAAATATATTGCTAGATCAGTCCCAAAATCCAGCCCCACGTGTACCAGAATCAGATCAAAGGCAGAAAATGAAAATCAAAGCTTAAAAGGTATAAATTCCTAAAATTTGAAATCCTTCAATTCTTTGTTAAAAGTTGCAATTGATTGTTCAAAGTTGTGTTATAAGGTGTCAATTGATGTTCTGGGTTATTAAATCCATGAACCATAACATCAAAGTGCGCGAATTTAAAGTTTTAGCAAATCTGGAAATCTGGAAATTTCGTTTTTTTGCAGCCAAATGTCGAGGTCTATAGATCCGTGTGTGTTACGTATTTTTGATTTTTAAAACTTGTAACATGTAGCCTGATATGTGTTCTTTAATTTGCAAAAAGAATCAGACCTAGATCTATTATAGATCACACGATATAAACGGTCAAAACCCGTTGACCGAACTGCCTATTTAGCGAACCCAGAAAATTAAGAGCAGTTGTCCGTGTCCTACTTTGACCGGCCATATCTTGTTCATGCTTTGATGTTTTTTGTGTTATTTTGTTTTATAGTTGTAGTACTACATGTTATCTACAAACTGTAATTGATGGATCTCATAAAAGTTGCTCGATCACCAAGTTATAAGGGATCAAAGTAGGTACCTAAGGCTGTTCTTCAAATCTGAAAAACCCAGAATTTGAAGAACAGGCCTGGCATCATTTTTGGAAGTCTGGATCTCTCTGTAATAGTGTTGTTTGGTCATGAAATTGGTTTCTAGTTGTAGTATTGCATAAGTACTACAATATGAAAGTTTTTGTAAGACCAGAAACGCAATAATCAAGGATTTAAGTCCGGTCAAAGCACCGACCCTCGTCACTGCCGGGAAATCTGGGCAGGCCTCAAGAACACCTATAGCGACAGAAAGCGTCGCTATAGGCCTTTAGCGACAGTTTTAATTATTATTTTCCGGAAAATGATTAAAATTTAGAAAAAAATGGTTTTTAATTATTAAAAATGCTTAATAAATTCTGAAAAATTATTTTGAAGCATTAAAAATAGTTTTTAACTATTTTGAGTATATTTCAAAAATAATTAATATTTTTGGAATATAAATGGTATTTATTTATTTAATTACAATATTAAATAAATTATTTAAAAATAGTTTTTAATTCATGAAAAATAATATTATGGTATAAGAAAATATTTTAAGTTATTTTTGATAACTTTTGATATTTTGTGATGAATTTCATTAATAATTTATTATTAATGGTAATTAATTTATTTAATGAATATATTAAATAAATTATGGAAAAATAGTATTAATGATTTAAAAAAAATCAGATAAAAATGATTTAAGTGTTATAAAATATTTTAAGTTATAAAATATAACTTTTGATATTTTGGCATGGAAATATTAATATTTTAATATTAATATCAATTATCGGATAATGGATTTAAGTGTTTAAAAATCATATAATTATGATTTTAAGGTATTAAAAATACTTTGTGATATTATAATTATGTTATAATATTATGTAATGATTTTCATTAATATTTTATATTAAATAAATATTAATGATTTAGGAATTATGTGGTATTTAATTCATTTAAATACGGTTTTAAAATGTTGATAAATGGTAATAATTATCCGAAAATTATTAAAAGCTTAGGAAAAATGTTTTGATTGATAAAGAAATTATCGGTGATAATGGTTAAGTGTTCAGGAAGAGTTTAATTGAACTTAAACTCGATTATTGACCGACTAGATTGTCGGAATGTTAGAATTGTGTCGGTTTCAAGTCAGACTGAAATAGTTTGACCTGATAATAAGTCTTATGTGTTGTATAGACTGATAGGGTTATTTTATGAATATAAATATAACAGTATTATACTGTGATGATATTATTCTAATATTGGAGATATATATTGCTAATATTAGGTCTTCGGGTAAAACGTTATAAATAGTGTTGCGGTAATCAACGGTTCAGGCAAGTTTTTCAGTTCTATTATGTTTGTGGATGGAATGTGGTTATGTGTTAAATTACATATCATGCTCTATGAATTGTAAAAGTCAAAATATGACTAAGTTAATTGGGTAATGGAACTCAATCTATACGTGATTACATGTTGTATGATATAACTCGATAAATTAGAATTGTATAATACATGAATGTATGTTTTGTAAGAAATTATTGATGCATGTAGGGTATGCATAGTAAAGAATATATGATGCATATAGATATGCATGTTAAAGGAATTGTAGTGCATATATAATTGTGTGCTATGTGAAACATGATAGACTGTTAAATTTGCTGGGCTGTCGAGCTCAATCTTGCAAAAATAAACTTTTTGCAGGTTAATGATGTTAGACAATATTATTTGCTATACGGATGATGAAGATTGACCGATGCGCAAAATGAATACATTTTCTTGATTTTGAAATGGTATAGATCTATGATTGATAATTTGTCAAATGTAATTGTCAGCAGTGTACAATTTAAAATGTTGAATAGATAAAGAAGATTTAAATTGAATTGAGATTAGATATGATTCTTAAATAAATGAATCATCGATAGAAAAGATAATGTCAAGTTCAGCTTGGAATATAAAGTGCAGCTATTTTGTAATAAAATAGTTTGATAAAGGTGTTATAATGATTATGAATTGTATTTAAGTTAAGGTTACTCGACCTTGGGGATAAATGTGTAAAGTTTAATGTATAAACAAATTTATATTTATATCTTCCGCAAATAATGATAGAAATAGTGTACCGGATCTGCGGTAATTTGGAGCCCGGATTCGGGGATACTACATTTGGTATCAGAGCTGTAGGTTATGAAGCTTAGGTAGGAATACCTGAGACCAATAATCGCAGTGATTAGAATAAGACTAACTCAAATTGAGTTAGTTGGTCGGTAAGATTCAAAGATGAATCTCGGCGAGTGTAAAGCACAGAGTTCCCTAACTCAGATAATCAAGTTGAACAGTAATGGTGAATATATCTAGTCTAAAAGACTGAAAGTGCAGGAATAGAAGATCGTAAAATAAAACGATCAAGTCATAGAATTGAATCGTAATATATACGATAAGATCACCCCGTGATCTGATAAGGTTATGATGTGGGAAAAGAATCAATCTGATGATTGAAAAGTTTACAGCAAGATGCTATGTATCAGTTGTACTATGAAAACTCATGAAAGAGTTATGAATTGTAAATACGAATTTAATAAAATTCGTATGGAGTAAGTGTGGAGCTAGAATTATGTGGGAATTCAATTGAGGACTCTTGTCGGCAGCTGAGTTGTATGATTCCTTGTATGGGCGGGGAATTTGTACTTGGTTTTAGAATCACTTAGCTTCCTGGTCGATGTAGTGGTTAGGTTTACCAATTCTTTGTATGGGCGGGGAATTGTTCACTTAACTTCTTATATTGATCAGTGGCCGAGTTTGGTTTGACAACCACTTAGTTTCTGGCACTGATAATCATTGAAATGTTGTGTCGCGCTATTTGCTATATGCGTGTTAAGAGGGTGATTCCTTTCTCATGTGTATGACAGATAGATAGGTCATAGTTAGAGGATATAAGGTTAAGTACGAGTTCTTAAAACTCATACTTATGTGATATTCTTGACGCATAATTATATGAAATGGTTATGAGCCCCTCAGCGAACGGACGCCAAAGGTCAGACTAGGGTAAGTTCGTAAACTCATATAATTGTGGCCAGGTTATGAACTCATAAGTGTGATTTTATGAACTGGATATAGTTGTGAATGGAGAATTGAGGATTATAGAAATAGATGGAGAGATAAGAGAAAAGAATTATTGATAGATCATTTCCAGTTATTTCGGCTAGATCGAGAATGAAAACTTGATGGGTTAGAGAAGAGAAGAGAAGCAAATAGAATTTGAAATCATAGTATTCTGTGGTTAAATCAAAATCTTGATTCTAAAGACTGAGAATAACAACCTTTTATATAAAGGGAATATTTATTGGGTGTGAATTTTACCTTTGCACGCGTTTTGAGTATCTTTGATAGATACCCGAGAAATTTGAGTATCTTTGATAGATACCTGAGAAATTTGAGTATCTTTGATAGATACCCGAGAAGTTTGAGTATCTTTGATAGATACCCGAGAAATTTGAGTATCTTTGATAGATACCCGAGAAATTTGAGTATCTTTGATAGATACCCGAGAAATTTGAGTATATATCAAAGTAAATCTTTGATAGATACCCGAGAAAATAAGTTTAAGATCTTGTGTGTTCGCTCTGTATAAAAGGTGTAAGGTGCAAAGGTGTAAGGGGTAAGGTGGATTTAGGGGACGAAATTCTTAGAAGGAGGGGTGAATGTGACAACCCGAGAATTTAGACAATTTATGAAAATCTCAAATGATTGATTTAAGGTCAAATATTAGACCTAGACAGAAAATAAGTGTATTCGTATGATGTTATTAGGGTGGAATTTTGAGGATTTCAAAATTTCGTGAAGGCTTTTAAGTGAATTATTCAGGATTAAGTGTTTACGTGAATATGCTCTGTGCATATGGATAATGATGTGTTCAGAATGTGGTTAAGGGTTATGGGTTGACCAGATAAATTACATCTGTGATAAACCCTATGTATTTATTAAGAACGTCAACGTTCAAGTTAGAAAACTCTAACATCTGATAAGAAACCCTAGCAATCGGTGCTGTAAACCCTAGTTTCAGTTCCGGGAGTCCGAAACCCTAATTCGGATATTGAAAACCCTAGATTGGGAAAGCAATGTTATGTACAAGGTTAAACGTCATTAATTAGGAAAAACCCTAATTAATTACTGGAAATTCTAATTGATTATTAGAAAACCCTAATACCAGATCTGAAAACCCTAATTTCAGATTCTGATAAAATGAAGCCCTAATCTGGGAATAGAAAGGAGAATTATAATGCTTATGTGGTATTAAGTATACTACTAATTAGGGCAAAGCTTAATTATTTAGCAAACCCTAATTTTTAATTTAGAAAACCCTAATTTCGGGATTTGAAACCCTAATTTTATAATTAAGGAAAACGAAAGTATTAATTGAATATTTTTAATGTTAATTAGGATATATTAATCCTAATTTTAAAGTTAAGTAATTAGAAAACTCTAATCTAATTACGAATAATTAATTTCAATTTTAGAAAAATTATTTTCTATTAGAAACCCTAATTTGTGGGTTGAAAACCCTAATGACCATTTTGAACCCTAATTGTTCAGTGGTGGTTTTAATTGCTAAATTAACAATGTTAATTAGGAAATATAAATCCTAATTGTCAAGATATTAGAAACCCTAATCTAATTAGGAAATCTAATTTCTATATTTAAAAGATTATTTTTCTATTTAAACCCTAAAAATTGGTTTGAAACCTAATGTGCAATTGTGAGCCTAAGTGCTAAAATTAGCGATTTTAATTAGGATAAATTGGTCCTAATTAGCAAAGAATGATTTATAACTAGAAGATTATGATATAATTAGGAAGCCCTAATTATAATTTAGAAATCAAAATTTTCTATTTTAAATTAAATTAGAAAATTTTTGATAATCCAAGTTGCTAAATATGTGAGGGTTAAAGCCTAAACCCTAAATTTGTTCAAATCATAAATCTTAGCATGCTCAAACCCTAAACCCTAAGGGTTTCATCAATTGGCCAAAATCTAGAAAATAATGGAAATGTCCAAAATGCCCTTTGTGCATTATTTTATATGATAGCTTGTAGATCTTGCTAAATCTTGGAGTTGTTAACCAACTATTGACTTGTTATGGCCTAAATGTCCAGCAAATCAGCCTTCCTTCCTAGCAATATAGCAACATGCAATGAATCAAAGATTATATAAGATTTTGGAGAGAGAAACTGTAAAAAAAAAAAAACTTAGCCAAATTCATTTCTTGCTCTCACCAACTATCTCTCTCACCACACTTCAAAATATATTGCTAGATCAGTCCCAAAATCAAGCCCCACGTGTACCAGAATCAGATCAAAGGCAGAAAATGAAAATCAAAGCTTAAAAGGTATAAATTCCTAAAATTTGAAATCCTTCAATTCTTTGTTAAAAGTTGCAATTGATTGTTCAAAGTTGTGTTATAAGATGTCAATTGTTGTTCTGGGTTGTTAAATCCATGACCCATAACATCAAAGTGCGCGAATTTAAAGTTTTAGCAAATCTGGAAATCTGGAAATTTCGTTTTTTTGCAGCCAAATGTCGAGGTCTATAGATCTGTGTGTGTTACGTAATTTTGATGTTTAAAACTTGTAACATGTATCCTGATATGTGTTCTTTAATTTGCAAAAAGAATCAGACCTAGATCTATTATAGATCGCACGATATAAACGGTCAAAACCCGTTGACCGAACTGCCTATTTAGCGAACCCAGAAAATTAAGAGCAGTTGTCTGTGTCCTACTTTGACCGGCCATATCTTGTTCATGCTTTGATGTTTTTTGTGTTATTTTGTTTTATAGTTGTAGTACGACATGTTATCTACAAACTGTAATTGATGGATCTCATAAAAGTTGCTCGATCACCAAGTTATAAGGGATCAAAGTAGGTACCTAAGGCTGTTCTTCAAATCTGAAAAACCCAGAATTTGAAGAACAGGCCTGGCATCATTTTTGGAAGTCTGGATCTCTCTGTTATAGTGTTGTTTGGTCATGAAATTGCTTTCTAGTTGTAGTATTGCATAATTACTACAATATGAAAGTTTTTGTAAGACCAGAAACGCAATAATCAAGGATTTAAGTCCGGTCAAAGCACCTACCCTCGTTACTGCCGGGAAATCTGGGCAGGCCTCAAGAACACCTATAGCGACAGAAAGCGTCGCTATAGGCCTTTAGCGACAGTTTTAATTATTATTTTCCGGAAAATGATTAAAAATTAGAAAAAAGTGGTTTTTAATTATTAAAAATGCTTAATAAATTCTGAAAAATTATTTTAAAGCATTAAAAATAGTTTTTAACTATTTTGAGTATATTTCAAAAATAATTAATATTTTTGGAATATAAATGGTATTTATTTATTTAATTACAATATTAAATAAATTATTTAAAAATAGTTTTTAATTCATGAAAAATAATATTATGGTATAAGAAAATATTTTAAGTTATTTTTGATAACTTTTGATATTTTGTGATGAATTTCATTAATAATTTATTATTAATGGTAATTAATTTATTTAATGAATATATTAAATAAATTATGGAAAAATAGTATTAATGATTTAAAAAAAATCATATAAAAATGATTTAAGTGTTATAAAATATTTTAAGTTATAAAATATAACTTTTGATATTTTGGCATGGAAATATTAATATTTTAATATTAATATCAATTATCGGATAATGGATTTAAGTGTTTAAAAATCATATAATTATGATTTTAAGGTATTAAAAATACTTTGTGATATTATAATTATGTTATAATATTATGTAATGATTTTCATTAATATTTTATATTAAATAAATATTAATGATTAAGGAATTATGTGGTATTTAATTCATTTAAATACAGTTTTAAAATGTTGATAAATGGTAATAATTATTCGAAAATTATTAAAATCTTAGGAAAAATGTTTTGATTGATAAAGAAATTATCGGTGATAATGGTTAAGTGTTCAGGAAGAGTTTAATTGAACTTAAACTCGATTATTGACCGACTAGATTGTCGGGATGTTAGAATTGTGTCGGTTTCAAGTCAGACTGAAATAGTTTGACCTGATAATAAGTCTTATGTGTTGTATAGACTGATAGGGTTATTTTATGAATATAAATATAACAGTATTATACTGTGATGATATTATTCTAATATTGGAGATATATATTGCTAATATTAGGTCTTCGGGTAAAACGTTATAAATAGCGTTGCGGTAATCAACGGTTCAGGCAAGTTTTTCAGTTCTATTATGTTTGTGGATGGAATGTGGTTGTGTTAAATTACATATCATGCTCTATGAATTGTAAAAGTCAAAATATGACTAAGTTAATTGGGTAATGGAACTCAATCTATACGTGATTACATGTTGTATGATGTAACTCGATAAATTAGAATTGTATAATACATGAATGTATGTTTTGTAAGAAATTATTGATGCATGTAGGGTATGCATAGTAAAGAATATATGATGCATGTAGATATGCATGTTAAAGGAATTGTAGTGCATATAGAATTGTGTGCTATGTGAAACATGATAGACTGTTAAATTTGTTGGGCTGTCGAGCTCAATCTTGCAAAAACAAACTTTTTGCAGGTTAATGATGTTAGACAATATTATTTTCTATACGGATGATGAAGATTGATCGATGCGCAAAATGAATACATTTTCTTGATTTAGAAATGGTATAGATCTATGATTGATAGTTTGTCAAATGTAATTGTCAGCTATGTACAGTTTAAAATGTTGAATAGATAAAGAAGATTTAAATTGAATTGAGATTAGATATGATTCTTAAATAAATGAATCATCGATAGAAAAGATAATGTCAGGTTCAGCTTGGAATATAAAGTGCAGCTATTTTGTAATAAAATAGTTTGATAAAGGTGTTATAAAGATTATGAATTGTATTTAAGTTAAGGTTACTCGACCTTGGGGATAAATGTGTAAAGTTTAATGTATAAACAAATTTATGTTTATATCTTCTGCAAATAATGATAGAAATAGTGTACCGGATCTGCAGTAATTTGGAGCCCAAATTCGGGGATACTACAATTATTATAGAGAGAAATAAGAAGAGAAGTCTTCTACCTCACTATTCCAGTATCCAGTTTTTCTAAGGTAGGGAATATTATTTGTTGTATTCGAAAGGGGTATTATTTCTTTCTTTCGTCTTCATGAAGAGAACTTCTGTTATTCCATTCTTTGTTATTATGTTGGAATAACCTGTCTATGCAAAGTACCGCATACTTGGTAAAATTCTTCTATTATTCCATTCTTTATTATTTTGTTGGAATATCCTGTCTGTACGTTCTACGCTGGACCTGGTTCCATCTTTATTATTTTGTTGGAATATCCAGTCTGTGCGTTCTACGACGGACCTGGTTCCGTCTTTATTATTCTGTTGGAATATCATGTCTGTGCGTTTTACGCCTGGTTCCGTCTTTATTATTCTGTTAGAATATCCCATCTGTGTGTTTTACGTCGGACCTGATTCCATCTTTATTATTCTGTTAGAATACCCTGTCTGTGCGTTTTACGCCGGACCTGATTCCATTATTTATTATTCTGTTGTAATAACCTATCTGTGCGATCTATCGCATGCCTGGTGATTTCTTTTGTTATTCCATTCTTTATTATACTCAGTTGGTTAAAGTTTTGACTTCTATACTCCATGAAATTAGTGGAATATCCTTGATATTTGCGCTTCATCCATTATCTTTTCATGGAAATATTCTTCTGAGAATTCTTGAATTTTACTCCACAAAGCAGTATCATGTTGACAATTTGAACGTTATTGATTCCTGGATAAATTAATTCTTGAACTTATTTTAATGAATTATTATGTCATTGTCATCATCCTCATGTTTATATTATGTTGAAAGTCATATGTGGCCTGTAGTGCATAGATGGACTTGGTATGCTTATAACTAAGAATTAGTCGGTATAATCATGACCGTAATGTTACAAATGATGTGGAAAAAGTCCTCATTGGCCCGTAGTGCATTGATGGACAGTTTTTGGTATGGTTATGACTATGGATTCTCTTCGGCTAAGGGTGCAAAGATGAATTATTTTATGGCATGATCAGGACTGTTGATGAAAATATGATTATCTTTGGCCCGTAGTGCATGGATAATTCGTGGTCGTGATACTAAAGAATATCCTTGGCTGTAGTGCAAGGATGATTTGCTGATGTGGATTATTTATTAAGCTGAGTCTCAGCTATAAAAGTGATGAAAAACATTTTAAATCATAGAAGATAGTAGAATTTATTCTCAACATGACTCTTCTAATGGATTGCTTGTTCCGCTGCAGTTAAACTTGATGTTTGTTATATTGTATCAGTTTAACACTGTTTAAGGCTAATGATAATTTATTCTGCATTATCTTAGTCATAATATTTCTTACTGGGCTATTTGAGCTCACCCTTTCTTTCACTGTTCTCTTCAAGAAATGAGAATATAGCTGGAACGAGTCGGGGAACGGTGTGATGGTCCTAGATGGTGCATTAGTAGTCCTCACTATTCTGTGAAATAGTGTAATAATAATTGTAATGAGGACTCCTTTTGAGTTTGTATACTCTCTAGTAGACAATATTTGTATTCAAACTCACAGTTTATGTTTTGTCGTATTTTACACGACTGTTGTATAATTAGTTTGTATTTGTATTCAGTACCATGTATTTGGCGACTAAGAATAAGTGATGTATTCCTGTTTTGGGGGCATCACAGTTGGTATCAAAGCTTAGGGATATGATCCCTGGCTGAGATGTGAGATAAGAACTAGGAGGGGAGAGACGATGAATTCCTTCGCTAGTATGACCTACCTAAGTTTATTTGATATTTAATTGGTCGGTCATAGTATAGGGATAATATGTTATATGTTAATTAACCCTTGTTTTGTGGCAGTGTTTGAAAATAACATCTGAGAATGTTGAGAATAGCAATGGAGCACAGGAGACCGTTGAGTCTTTACAGATCAATAATCAGGACAATGTCAACAGGATGGCGATAATCCTCCTGTAAACAACAACACTGATCAATTGACAAACGATGGTACGTTTAGGAGCTTTTTAGAATTCATGCAACATCAGGCGCAGACGGCTCCTGTTCATAATGCAGGAGGAAACAATGGTAACCCATGGTTGGTCACCGCTAAGCAGTTCAAGGAGCTGGGACCACCAGAGTTTTTGGGAAAGCCCGAACCAATTAAGGCGGAGACGTGGTTAAAGCAGATCACCAAGATATTTGATGTCTTGGGATGCTCAGAGGAGCAAAAGGTTCCCTTTGCCACCTTTATGTTGCGTGAAGAGGTAGATTACTGGTGGGAATCTGTAAAACACACCCAGACTGACGCACTCAAGATGTCTTGGGAGAAGTTCCAAGAGCTGTTCAACGACAAGTACTTTCCCGAAAGTATTCGTCACACGAAGGAGGTGGAGTTTATCAAGCTGGAGCAAAACAATATGACTGTGTCGCAGTACGAGGTTAAGTTTGTCGAGTTGTCCCGGTTTGCATCCCATTTGGGCGATAATGAGGAGCGAATGACACGAATGTTTTTAAGAGGTTTGAAACCCAATATACGCCAATACCTCATTTCTCACAAACTTTGTTTATATTCAGATGTTGTGAATAGGGCTCAGTTATTGGAACGCGATAATGAGTTAGCACAGCCAAAAGGCAACGACCAACAACACGATAATAATCGTACCAGTGGCAACGACCATCGGGACAATGATAACCATCGTGGGGGAAATTATCATGCCAAGAATGGTAACCACTTCGGTGGTAATCATGGCCAAGATAATAGAAGTGAAAATTTCAAGAAGAGAAGGTTCAATAATGATGGAAAGACAGCAGCACCAGCACCCATTTCAAAGGAAGAAGAACGACCACCGATCGTATGTTTCAAATGCAGACAGTAGGGACACATTCGTCCAAACTGTATGCAGCAATCCAAAGCATGTTTTAATTACGGAAGAGAAGGACACCTAGCTCAATTTTGTCGTATAGTGAAGTCAATTCCAGCTGGGATAGTGATGCCAAAGGATGTCCCAGACAAGCCAAAGCCGGTAGTTTAAGAGAGCATTTTTTTCGTGACGAGGAACCTGAATAAAATTATCACGGGTATGTTAGTCATAAACTCTTGAAAAGTCTATACCGTGTTAGATACCGGTTCTACTCACTCTTTTATTTCACTTAGTTGTGTTCATTGTTTGAATTTAACTCCGGAGAAGTTAGATTTTGATTTATCTGTTGAAACTAAGTTGGGAGAAACCTTCATTACCTCTACTATTTATAATTCTTGTTCAAATCAACACTTTCACGTTACCTATCGATCGTATCTCTTTGAAAATACTTGCCTTTGATGTGATTTTAGGAATTGATTGGTTAACTACTCATCATGCTTTTCGTAAGGTTGTTAGATTTCATATTCCTAACCAACCTGTTATGCGAATTCATGCAACTAAATCACTAAAGTCAATCATGGTCATATCAAGCCATAAGTAAAGAGCCCCGAGCCTTTATTTGGTGACTTTCTTGTGTGGAATGCACCAAAACCAGATTTTCTGTAGGAGACGTCGTTAATAATGGTGGCAAGTTGATTGGTATCAATGTGACGTGCTATCCAAGTCTTGGATGAGGGTCACAGTTTTGAATGATATTTTTATTGTTAATAAATTTCCTGGCGTATTTTTGAAGACTTCTTTGTCTACCCCTAGAGCGTGAAATCGATTTTTGTATTGACCCCAGTACAAAACCCATTTCTAAAACCCTCAATATTTCTTTACTTAAAACGAACGTATAATGTGCCAAAGACGTTGGCTCGAGCTATTGAAGATTATGACTATACCATTCAATATCATCGTGGAAGAGCGAACATGGTAGCTGACGCATTGAGTAGAAGATCGTATGCGTTTACGAGTGCGATGTTGTTAACACAAAAACCCATTTTGTTTAACTTACAAATGATAAAGATAGAGTTAAAGACTCTAAGGATCCACGTGGTGATATCAAATATACGAGTAGAATCGACTTTAAATCGATAAAGTTAAAGTCGCTCAAGCTACACACCCGAATCTGATGAATGTGAAGAAGAAGGTTTAAGAAGGCGTTATCTCAACCCTCGATTTAATTGGCCCATTTGAAATCCTCGATCGAGTAGGAACTGTGGCTTATAGACTCAATTTATCGCCAAGTATGTCGCGTGTTCATAATGTTTTTAACGTATCGATGTTACGTAAATTTGTGGACGATCCTAACTACATTATTAATTTAGAACCGGGCGAGATAACGACCGATTTAACGTTTGAGGAGATACGTGTTAAAATCTTGGATAAGAAGAATCGTATTCAACACTCAAAGGTTATACCTCAAGAGTTAGAATTTGAAATAAAGTCGAGGTATCCTCACCTGTTTAACATACCAAGTACGTACGTAAATTTCAAGGGCGAAATTCCATAACGAGGGGAGATTGTGAGACACCAGATTTTATGAATAAATATTTAATTTTTTCAAAATAATTTTTTAAATATTATGGTGTGGATTTGATATAATGTTATAGTTGTGGGTTATATTTATAAATTTTGCAAAGTACGCAAGTTGTTATATAATATTCGATTGGTCAAGGAATATTCTTTTTGTCGGGGAATATCCGTATGACGGTACAATCATTGGTGGATCCCACAACGGAATTATTGTCGGATTGAGAAAACGACAAAAATACTTTATGAAAATAACGGCGAAAGTTTTACCGCTAACTGTTGAAACACCCGATGTTAAAAGTACAGTAATACGCGTGGCTGCATAGTAGCACACGGTATTGATTATTGATGCTTACATGAGAAGTTACTCAGTTATACTCAATTATTTCTACAGTAATTGCTGCATCATAAATTTCATATTATTGTTACAGTATCATCTTCATAATATGATATATTATTAAATCAATGATTGAGATGACAAAGTTATTTATATTATTATTTGCAATATTGACAATGTCTAGAAGTTCTGTCAAGGAGAGGTTTGGTCACCTAATTGCACGCCAATAAAGAGAAATCCTTATCGGAAAGTCCCCTTTTTCCTGGGAACGACCTGGTTGTTAAATATTGTGAGTTATAATATTAATGATGAATGTTATTAAAATTGAAGTTTTGTTCGGAGTTGAATTTGGAGACACAGACGTGATATTTGAGTCCGTAACGATAAAATTAGTAAAAATAGTATACAAACACAAAATTTCTGGGATTCACTATTTGGTCAAAAAGTCAACAGTTGACTTTTTTCGGGAAAAGTCAAACTTTGAAATTTCAAAATTTATAATGTTGATAAAAATAGTTTCATTATGTTAGAAATGTTTGTGTTAGTGAAAATCGACATATATTCCGATGATAATTGATGTCTGGGGTTATATTAATAAATCAGGTAATTTATTGGATAAATGAGCTGTTAATTGCTACTAATTCACATGCTTATATATTACTATTTGTTCACATATGTGTACTATTGAATCATATTCTTGAACTATTAGGGGAGTTGGTGTAAAATTGATAATACTTGCATGACTAAGTGAAAAATGGAGGTATAGATGGATGTACTATACTGTAATTGTTTTTATCACATGATTAGAACTATTGAGTCACATGATTTACTATTGATTCACATTATTTACTATTAGGGGAGTTGGTGCAAGTTTGATAATACTTGCAGGACTAAATTAAAAATGAAGAAAAAGAGGAATTTATTATACTGTAATATTTCGAGCTCCAAAACGTGCAATTATCAAAACTATATTTTCCTATAAATAGAAGCTCATTCTTCCTTCATTTCTCACCAATTCACAAAAGTTTTAGAGCAATTATTATAGAGAGAAAGAAGAAGAGAAGTCTGCTACCTCACTATTCCAGTATCCTGTTTTTCCAAGGTAGGGAATATTATTTGTTGTATTCGAAAGGGGTATTATTTCTTCCTTTCGTCTTCATGAAGAGAACTTCTGTTATTCCATTTTTTGTTATTATTTTGGAATAACCTGTCTATGCGAAGTACCGCATACTTGGTAAAATTCTTCTGTTGGAATATCATGTTTGTGCGTTCTACGCTGGACCTAGTTCCGTCTTTATCATTCTGTTGGAATATCCTGTCTGTGAGTTCTATACCGGACCAGGTTCCGTCTTTATTATTTTGTTAGAATATCCTGTGTGTGCATTTTACGCCGGACCTGGTTCCGTCTTTATTATTCTGTTGGAATATCCCGTCTGTGCGTTTTACGCCGGACCTGATTCCGTCTTTATTATTCTGTTGGAATACCCTGTCTGTACGTTTTACGCCAGACCTGATTCCTTTATTTATTATTCTGTTGGAATAACCTATCTGTGCGGTCTATCGAATGCCTGGTGATTTCTTTTGTTATTCCATTCTTTATTATACACAGCTGGTTAAAGTTTTGACTTCTATACTCCATGAAATTAGTGGAATATCCTTGATATTTGCACTTCATCCAGTATCTTTTCATGGAAATATTCTTCTGAGCATTCTTGAATTTTACTCCACAAAGCAGTATCATGTTGACAATTTGAACGTTATTGATTCCTGGATAAATTAATTCTTGATCTTGTTTTATTGAATTATTATGTCATTGTCATCATCCTCATGTTTATATTATGTTGAAAGTCATATGTGGCCTGTAGTGCATAGATGGACTTGGTATGATTATGACCAGGAATTATTCGGTATAATCATGACCGTAATGTTACAAATGATGTGGAAAAAGTCCTCATTGGCCCATAGTGCATTGATGGATAGATTTTGGTATGATTATGGCTATGGATTCTCTTCGGCCAAGGGTGCAAAGATGAATTGTTTTATGGCATGAACATGACCGTTGATGAAAACATGATTATCTTTGGCCCGTAGTGCATGGATAATTCGTGGTCGTGATACTAAAGAATATCATTGGCTATAGTGCAGGGATGATTTACTGATGTGTATTATTTATTAAGCTGAGTCTCAGCGATAAAAGTGATGAAAAACCTTTTAAATCATAGAAGATAGTAGATTTTATTCTCTACTTGACTCTTCTAATGGATTACTTATTCCGCTGCAGTTAAACTTGATGTTTATTATATTGTATCAGTTTAACACTGTTTAAGGCTAACGATAATTTATTCTGCATTATCTTAGTCATAATATTTCTTACTGGGCTAGTTGAGCTCACCCTTTCTTTCTTTGTTCTCTTTAGAAAATGAGAATATAGCTGGAACGAGTCGGGGAACGGAGTGATGGTCCTGGATGGTGCATTAGTAGTCCTCACTATTCTGTGAAATAGTGTGATAATAATTGTAATAAGGACTCCTTTTGAGTTTGTATACTCTCTAGTAGACAATATTTGTATTCAAACTCACAGTTTATGTTTTGTCGTATTTTACACAACTATTGTATAATTAGTTTGTATTTGTATTAAGTACCATGTATTTGGCGACTCAGAATAGGTGATGTGTTCCTATTTTGGGGGTGTCACAGTTGGCTTGTAGTTCATTGGTGGACATCTGTTGGTATGATTATGACTGGGATTATTCGGTATAGTCATGACCATTGACAATTACGTTAATATCCTTGGCCTTGGAGCAGGGATGATTCGATTTTATTTATTAAGCTGAGTCTCAGCGATAAAAGTGATGAAAAACCTTTTAAATCATAGAAGATTGTAGATTTTATTCTCTACTTGACTCTTCTAATGGATTACTTGTTCCGCTACAATTAAATTTGATGTTTATTATATTTTATCAGTTTAACACCGTTGAAGGCTAATGATAATTTATTCTGCATTATCTTAGTTATAATATTTCTTACTGGGTTAGTTGAGCTCACCCTTTCTTTCACTGTTCTCTTCAGGAAATGAGAACGAAACTGGGACTAGTCGGGGAACAGAGTGATGGTCCTAGATGGTGCATTAGTAGTCCTCACTATTCTGTGAAATAGTGTGATAATAAATGTAATGATGACTCCATTGAGTGTGGATGCTATCTAGATGACAATATTTGTATTAAAACTCAAAGCCTATGTATTGTCGTATTTTACACGACTGTTGTATAATTAAGTTGTATTTGTTCAGTACCTTGTATCTGTGACACCCCCAAACCCAGGTACTTTATTCCCACAGGATTTGGTGTTCACTTGATCAAACATTCATTTCTAACTACCCAATCATAATAAAATTGAATAATAAAAGAAAACCTGCCCATACATGATTAAACTTAAATAAAAATCTCCCAGGTTATCTAACCTTTAATTACAAACATTCAAATGCGGAAAATTAAATAAACTTCATTACAATCTTTAAATCAAAGTCTGATAATAAAACTATCAAAACTATTACAAGTCTTCATCACTTGTACATTTTTCCCTTTCCTTTGCTAGTCGTCGAAGGTTCACCTACCTTCTCTTCTTTAGCTGCAATGAGTTTTTAAATATGCAAGAGTGAGCAAAATAATTGCTCACTGGATATAACATGGAATCAACAGGAGTATAACAATAATAACTGTCGAAATAGGCTCATCAAAAGTGAATAGTACTCTATCAACAATAATCAGAAACTGAAATCCCAAAATATGGAAAATATACATCACTGAAGGTCGTAAGACCATGAACTACGCCCACAGTTGCAAGTAATCTTTCAACTCCAACTTTAACAGTCATAAAACTATAAGGACCTCGTACTTAGGGGGATCAGCCCTTCGTACAATATATTGTGCACAAACATTTTAACGCCATGCGTAAGTTAACCCCTAATCATAACAATATGGTTGTTCATCTAAGTATTTAGAGTACAAGTCCACACCAAAGGAAGTTTGGTTTGGATAAGCTTTCAAGGTAATTTGGAATTCAATGAACATCAACTAAGGAGTAGTTGAATAAATCCAATAACACTATACTATAGAATAATCGTGATTGAATCAATCATAGTAAACTAAAGTCACGCTTTAGGAATAATCTAATAGCATACAATTTGAATAACTATAACATACCGTGCTTGAACAATATTAAGCCAAGATTATTTTGAATTGAATACTAAGCATGCATAGCAATTTGAACGATAGAAATGTTCGACATTAGTATATATAGTTGTGCATGCTAAACAACAAGTTAAATACAAGAATAACTTGCTCCGGAAAAACTTACATAACTATATTGTAATCGAATTGAAAACAGTAATTGAATTAACAAGATAATAGATTAGAAAACTTGCTCAAAGATAACTAGATACTTGCACAATTATAAAAATAGAGTTAGAGAACTTGCCTCATGCGTAGGTTAAATAATTACTACTCACGTTCACCCCAAGTCATACACATATGATATGTATCGACAATACACATTAGTTACACTAACATTACCTTTATGAGTTACTTTATTACTCTTAGTATAGCTACTAACTAAGTTTAAGTTTAAACAACATCACATCTTTTCATGAACATTACTTTTTAGCTTTATTACAACTACTTAATTGATCATGTCATTGCACCACATACACATTAACAACTTGATACAACATCCTATTACATGTCCAACTTGTTATCATTAAGTTATACTAATACACAAAGGGTTGCACTTGCATTCGCGCATCCCGACGCCCTCCGATTGGATCCAAATACACAACAGTCCTAAAGATGGCCATTTTGACCCTTCATAACGATTTCATCACAACGATTTCAAATTGAAATCCTTAAAGAATAAAAGTTATAGGCCTATTTGTCCTCTTTCTGAATCATCTTGAATCACCTCAATCGGAGTTCGTATGAAAAAGTTATAGCCATTTTACTACAGGAGGTCAAAATTGTACGACCCAGACCACTTTTCCAGCGCTGGGGCACGAGACAGTGGCGCTGGGGCACGAATTCCTGCGTCGGGGCGCAAATTCTAGTGCTGGGGTGCGAACTTCTGGCCTATTTTTGTCGCTGGGGCGTGAAATTTGGCGCTGGGGCGCGAAATTTGGCACTGGGGCTCCGAATTACAAGACACCCAAAACCAGAAACTAAACTAACCTACTATGTCTTAATTTCTAACACCAATTAACATGTATAACTTATGCAAATTACAAATAAAATTCACCAAGTATACAAATACTAAATTAACACAACTTAAACCATTATTCTAAAAAAATTAAATACTAGAATAGCATATTTTAAAACCAAAAACTCCATTTTTGATATTTCTTGACACAGTGAACACTGTAATCATAATGATACACCAATTTGATTCTTTTGAACTAAGTTCTCTGTAATTCTTAACAAACTAACTAACATATTCACAGTTCAATTTCACACACTAAATTGATCATCATAATTGTTACTTACATAAGCCACATAAGAAATACATATACTGACATTATTTCTTCTTACTGTAAACCTAAAATTTGCATGCGATTATTGTATAAACACCATATCTAATCACTATAAGCATGTATAACCCCCATAACTTAATTACATAACAACAATTCGGAAGAAATAGAATTCAAAGAGCATAGAAAAATTTTGTCGTAGAAATCCATATATGCATAATAAGAGTATAGAACATACCTTTTTCTTCTTAACAGAAATCCTTGATACACACTGGAATTGTTCTTCTCTGCACAAGCTCTCTCTCAAATTCTCTCAAGTCTCAATTCTCTTTATTGCCTAACACAACTAGAATGAAGTTCTGATAGCTAGTATTCGTAACATAAGAAAACACAAACTGATATGGCCTTAATAGCCATCATCAGTTATCAAAATAACGTCTACAATATCAATACATTATATTTATTATTTATTTTATTTTATTTATTTTATAAATTAGAAATATCAAAAGCCATAAGGCTTGTTTGGCAAACCATTTAAATTTTAAAGAATTTATATCCTTAAGCATTGTTTGGGTAAAACTAGATTAAAACTACTTTAATTTATTTTTAATAACTCCTTATACTATAGTTATTTGTCACATTTTATTTAATCAAGCTTTCATTTTTAATTTAATTAATTCAAATAACCATTAATTAAATAATTTATTTAATCACATAACTCAATACAAATAATTAACCATCAACTTGAAATATCAATATAATAATAATTTCCTTAACTCATTAATTATTTATTTAACACATAAATAATTAATCAATTCAAATTAAACAAATATTTATTTAGCAATAAATACACCAATTAAATATTTATATAATTCAATAAATATTTAAAATTACAATTTAAATTTTTGGATTGTTACAGTATCTGGCGACCCAAGATGGGTGATGTATACCTATTTTGGGGGCGTCACACTTTACACCTTGATATATTGGCATGTGATTATGGGTTGTCTACTTGATTCGATTATATAATTTGTGTATATGATAGACATATATATGTACACCATGTGTGATCTAATTGAAAACCTATGCTTTAAATCCTTATTATGGTTAATTCACATAGACATGTGTAGGATTATTGCCTAGCTTGGGTGTTCTTTTCTGTTCTATTCCCTATTGGGTGGATCTAGAGAGGATATGTTTGTACATACCTTGGAAGAGGTGTATGAGAACTTGTGTGTTCTCAGTCAAAAACTGTCGTGACCACTAAAACCATAGAGAGAAGGTTAGGAAGTTCAATGAAACATAGCACACCAGGTGTTTGATAAAATGCCAGTGTGGGGTGAAGTTATGACCTTAGCTTGTAGCACCTTCGATACCATTTGGTATCCATTTACTTGCTTTGATAATTAGATATAACTAGATTAATCACACTTTTGATATTTTGTTGTTCGAATAAGACTTAAGTGATACAATGTCGGTATGATGAGTGGGATTTATACCAGGGAATCGGATCCATTATTGTTTAAGAAAGTGATTGATCTTCATAATTTATATATCTTTAATATTATTTTGGTATTATTTTTCTTAATCTATGTGTTGCAGGGCTTATTAGGTCTTTTCCAGCTTGCAAGGGCAAAACTATCAATTTTCCTACATCGGCACTACATCGCCTATGGCAGGCTTAAACCTGGCGCTGCAGTGCCCCTAACTGGTTAACTGTGACATCATCACAGCGCTGCAGCACCCCAGATCCTTTACAAATTGGCACTGCAGCGCCACTTATTGACCTAATGTGCTGACTCAGCGTTGTCGCGCCGTTCCAAGGCTTAATCTTGGCTCTGCAGCGCCACCTCCTGTTCCCAGACAAACAAGAGCTTGTTTTGACCTAGCTAAATAAGGAAACACATGGATATAAAGGGGGGGGGGGGGTCAGCCTCCTTATAAAGATCTCTCATTATCCCTCTCTATGACTTAGTTTTTTTTTTCTCTCTTTTGTAATTTTCTCTGCATTTCCAAGTAGTTTATGTTTGTACATATAGTTTAGGTATATTAGAGAGATGTTTGGGATTCCTTTAAGCTCAAGAGAAGTTAGCAAAATGGATTGGAAAGCTTGAAAGAATTGGAATTCTTGGAGACTGAAAAAGCTTTGACAAAGTTTATTCTTATCCATTTGTTTCCCTTGATTTTGTATTCCATCAATGTTGTTTATATTGCTACTAATGTTTAGTTTAAGAGCTATGAACTATTTATTGGCTCTAAGGTTATAATGGAACCCTTTGTTAATTTGAATTGAATGTCTTATCTCTTTGGTCGACACCATATGGTTTGGATTAATATATTCATGCTTAATGATTTTTACTAAGAAATTAGTGATGATTTTGGTTATCTATATGAAATTGGAAAAGGGATTGTAGATTACACCTTAATATATTGGCATATGATTATGAGTTGTCTACTTGATTTACACCTTAAAAATAGAAATAATGTTTCTAACGGGAACTAGAATAAAATAACAAATTATTGACTTAATAGACTTGTCTGTAGGCAGTGCTAAACAATAAGTTCCTACAGTTAATGGACCAACAATTGCTCCATTCCCCAAAATAAGATTATATATCCCTTTTTTAGCTTTTTACTTCTTGGTACTTTCATAAATTTGTATTTATGAGAACCAAAGTCGGTATCCAATACCTAAGTAAAAACTTGACTTATAAAAAGATTTATTTCAATCATGAACAAAATTTTATCTGTAACCAAAGTTTCACTAAGTTTCTTATAGCTAGCCACTGCAAGATATTTCTCACAGTTTCTTTCTAGTGTCCTGGCTTATTGTAGTGGAAGCAAACTCCTTTGTTATCCGTATCAGTTTTTTGTTCTTATTATCCTTTATTGTTGCATTTCTATTTACCTTCTTTGAATTGTTCTTTTTTTCAGAAGATCCTTTGGCCCCTACCAGTAAGACTTAGTCTTTCTTGGTTGGAAAGTGACTCTCAACTGTTTTCAACATGTTAAGCAAATCAGCGAGGCTGAAATCTAGCTTGTGCATGTGAAAATTCATAACAATTATGAGAAGGAGTCCGGGAGTGACTACAAGATCAAATCTTGGCTCAACTCTCCATCCATGACAAAACATGTTGTCCTAATTATTCAATCAAATTGATCATGTTAAGAACTTTTGTCTGTACTGTAGTGTCATCGGTCATTATAGATCTGAAGAGCTCCTTAGATATTTGATATCCATCAGTCCTACTTTTCTCACCATCAACTACTTGATGTGCATAAATATAGTAGTAGCATCCATAGTTTCATCTTGATGCTGAAGCTCGTTACTGATGGATGTGAGCATGATGCATTAAACCAACTATGCATCATCTTGCCACTTTCTAAAAGTAGCAATCTCTTCCTCAGAGACATTGTCTGCAACCAATTCATGGATAGGCATATTAAGGGCATAAGATAGTTTTTCAACCGTGAGAGCTATTCTCAATTTTCTTAATCAATTCGTTAAATTTTGTCTGGTTAATTAGCATCTAATATACTCCGCAGTGATTATAATTTAGACAATATAAAATTTTGTAAATGAATTTGTAATTTAATAACATTATAGCATACATTCTTTTATTAATTTTCTAGATAAATTAGGTCTTGTTTTAAATTGGTATCTCCTAATATTTTCTTCAAACTATATTACCCTCACTTATATAGTTCGACAAAATCTAATTAAAGATTTGCTAGTGACATTCATGATCCCATTTCAAATGTATATAGCCTTGTGTGACACAAGAAACTATATATAAGTAAATATGTAGACAACTTTTGTCAATTACATCATCCTGTAACTCCTTGTATTTTGCCTCTTAGATTATTATGATCAAGTGCGACACATCTAAATCATAATTATCCAAGTTAAGTCCAACCTAGCACTTTCATATATTCAAAAGAAAAACATTGTCCTTGTGCGACACAACAAAACAACATCGTTCAATCTATTTATAAGTATCTAATGTGATAAAACAACATCTCAAAAACTTAAGATAAACCTTGTGGCGGCACAACAAACTTATAATAATTAATTGATACTCTATTTTTTTTTATCATGCTATAAGGAGACGTTTGATATTCTAAATATCTTTGAATGCTTCAGACTTAATATAATTTCTTTGAGGAGTTTGTTATTAATTATCTCATCTTGTTTAGTGAGCAAACACACACACACACATATATATATATATATAAAATATGTGTCATATTAATTTACATGAAAAGCATGTTGCATAATATATAATATCTATATAGTATAAGCATGCAATTATAGAATACTACATTCTACCCGAATTGAATATGGACTTTATTCTAGTTTGGCTCACTAGAGTCGCAAAGTCAACAAAAGGTCAAACCATAGGGTGCAAGAATTAAGTTTAAACATAACTATTACATTTAAACCTGAGCTCTATTACAAACGGGTCTTCAAGAGCTCTTTGCTCCTTTGTCTCCAATTCTTCAAAATTAATTCTAATAATTCCTATTACATAACTATTTATATTGATCTGCAGTCAAGGGGAGTACATAGGAGGGAGGTAGAATTTACAACAAGAAAAACTAGAGAAGACAAGGTATGCATACCCCATTTAATAAAACACATACATTCATGCATCCAACTAAAATAAAATCCAATCATATTGATCAATAGTCCATAATCAATCTCATTTATTGTCATACATATCATCATATGCATCAACAGAAATAACATTCATCTCATGCATCATAAACATTCAATATATACATTGATATTGATTTAATGGGCAATTATAGTTAGCATAAAATCCAATTTTGAATTAAAATAAACTCCTTTATTTTAATCAAAATTCAAAATCAAAATAAACTCCTTTATTTTATTTTTATCCAATTTTGAATAAAAATAAACTCCTTTATTTTTAATCAAATTCCAAATCAAAATAAACTCTTTTATTTTAATTAATAATGAATCCAAATTCAAGTACAAAATATGTCAGGAATAAGCATGTGAATGTTATTCCTATTTATATATGATTTGATTATGATATATATATATATGAATAAATATGCAAGTAAGCTTGCATTAAAAAAAGTTGTAATGTCCTTTGATAGATAATAGAAACATGTGTACAAGGACTTATAATGAATTGATCAAGTTTGTTAGGTTGATCCTACATAAGCAAAACAGCTTTATAAAGTCCTTAAAAAGAAATGATGTACAAGGACTATAAACGTAGAAAGATCAAGCATGTTAGGTTGATCTTATGATGTAATAAATAGGCTTGTCTGATCATCGAGCACTGCACCAGAAATCAGAGTCTTCCAGGAGAGTCAAGGAAAACTCGATAGCTGTCGAGGCAGAATCGTAGTCTGCAAGATAATAGATCTCGGAGTTCGTAGACTGTTGGTCGATTTCGCAACCGATAAACACGCGCAAGTATACGCGGTCAACAAGTAATATAATGATAAGAGAGTTGTCGAACCCACGAGGAATTATCACTAATATCTATCAAGTACTGACTTTATATCGTCTCAGTCTTATTTAAACAGTTAATTAAAATGATAAATTATGATTACAATTAATCAAAATAGCAGAAAAACATAACATAGATAGATAGATAGATAAAGAGCCAAGAACAAAATATCCATACACAAGCATTTTGTCAAACACTTGGTGTGTATCACTTTGTTCAAATCTCTTAACTCTCTTTATGATCATGGCGGCCACTATGAATTGGCAATACATAAATTATGCATATACATAATCACATAAAGAACCAATTCGCATGACACCAATCATAAAGAAAGCAAATTAGAAGTTTAATTCATAACAAATAAATCAAACTATTCCAAATAATAGGTAATCATCCAATGGATCATACAAGTATCAAAGAAAAGCTAGAAGTTTAATTCATTTTCTTGCCTCCATAGGTGTTACAAATGTTTGCACTAGATCCCCAAGAATGAGTTCTAGCCACTAGAGGAAAAAGGAAGAAAGAAAGGATGGCTTCCCTTAGTTGTTGGTTGAAGCTCCTCCATTGATGTTGTTGAAGCTCCCACCATTGATGCTCCTTGAAGCTCTTGAAGAACCATGGCCAAGAGCCATGGCCTCCCTCTTCTCCAAGCCGCCACCTCTCTCTATCTCTCCTCTAGGTTGCAAGTAGAAGTGAAGGATTGTATTTTTGGGTCATTAGGTTGAGCATTTAATAGCTGAAAACTGTCCAAAACTCGTGTCTGGTGCTGCGGCGCCATCATTTGGCTTGAACGGGGCGCTGCGCCGCGGAAAAGGGGTTGGGGTACTGTTAAGTGGCGCTGCGGCGCCGCAAATACACTAGCAAGTCGCGCTGCGGCGTCGGGCCATTTTCTGCTCGGACATCTGTTGGGAAAATGACCATAACTTCTTCATACAAACTCCGATTGAGGCGATTGAAGATGATACGGAAAGATAAGAAGTAGATCTACAACTTTCGTTCTTTGAGTTCTTCGAAATAATGGCTAGATAAATGCTCAAATTGGCCTTGAAGTGACTGTTATGCAAATAGCAGTTGGTAGTTTCCAGATTTGACACCCGTTGGGAAAATGGCCATAACTCTCGTATCCGAACTCCGATTGAGGCGATTCAAGATGATCCGGAAAGAGGAGAAATAGATCTACAACTTCCATTCTTAAAGTTTGGACAGATAATGACCGGATCATGGCTAAAATTGGGCTTTACGGGACTGCTATGTCAATGGCAAACCGAAAATGCGAATTTGGCGATTCCAACCATCGACCCAAATGACATTCCATCCAATTCCTACAAAAGAAAGTAAAAACACATAAAACTAATACAAATATACATAAAAGCAATATAAAACTATATTACACAACAATACAATGAAAACACATAAAAACCAAACAAACTAGCTTAGGATTTACAAATTATCAAACTCAAAAGTACCTAATTTGTGTATATAAAACACACTCATCAAATACCCCCAAACTTGAATCTTTGCTTGTCCTCAAGCAAAACACTAAGAACAAAAACTATAAAAATAAATTCTAACAATCAACTACTTGAGCAATGAATCATTAAGTTTGAACAATGGCCTTAAAGATATCAAAACATGATAACTCTAGAAAACTTTAAAAATGTCACAACGTCTAGGATTTCAACTTGCTTGTTAGTCATACCTTGCTTTAGATCCTTTCTGTGTATGTGTGTGTATCCATTTACACTAAACCAATTATAGATTGGATTAGCTTATGCAACCATATTACCTTATGAAAGAAATAAACTTCAAAAACTACATGCTTAACACATCACTCATCGCAATTGTAGAAAAATCAAACATTCCAAAAATTTAATATCAAAGGACTCTTAGGTGAGTGCATTTTATGCTCCACCTTACCCTAAGTCCGCTTTTATGGGCGAGTGCGTTTTACGCTTCATCTCACCCTAAGTCTGCTTTTATGGGCGAGTGCGTTTTACACTCCATCTCAACCCACCGCAAGATTCTCGATATATTTTTATTTCTTTTTTTTCATAGGTGAGTGTGTTTTACGCTCTATCTCCCTTAAGTATGTGTTTATGAGTGAGTGCGTTTTACGCTCCATCTCAACCCACCACATGACCAATTAATCAAACCTAAGTATATTGCTTCGAGTGATGTTTAAACGAGTTCTAGAGTTTATTGATATCTCTCATAAGCATTCGGTCATATAAGCCTTCTCTAAGTATACAACTAGTTCATTACAATGGATGAGTGCTCAAAAGTAGGAGTCATAAGCAAAGCAATAACCAACAGTAAGTCAATCACCCAAACTAAGTAACATTTATCCATTTTTCATGAGTTATGACCTTAACAATCATTTGCCTGATCATATATTATGGCTCAATTCAAATTAAATCAATGCTCAAGAGATAACCTATACTAGAAATGCAATTAAGCCCACAAAATAAAATAAAATAAAACATATCAAAACAAAACGTAGAAGACCCCCAAACTTGAAACTGACAATGTCCTTACTAAAAGCAATAAAAGAATTCAATGCAAAGAACTTCCGTGATCATTTATCAGTTGTCGCCTTCCGCAACCGACGTCTACTATTTTCTAAGATATAGCATAAAAATGGGAAATTTTCAAAATTTTTAACTAATATGCACTACTAAACATAAAAACATCCAAATAACTGACATAATAATATAATACCAACTCAAGTACTAAGAATGTCACGAGTACCCTCAAACTTAAGAAGAACATTGTCCTAAATGTAAAGATAGATAAAATTAAAACTAGAGAACTTCCCTAAGAATATGTTAATCTCATCGACATCTTCCTCCAAGTCATCCAAGTCGGGAGTGCCAAACTTGTTGCGCGATACTCGGTACCTGAAAGAAACACAAAACTTTACACTTTGGGTTGCCTCCTAACAAGCGCTTGGTTTATAGTCTTCGGCCCGACTTTATTTAAATAGAAAAAATAAGTTTAATAAAAACGTTCCATGCAAAATCGGACTGTAAGGATCCAACAGTTACGCTGAGTCTTGCACAAGAGAAATGCATTTACATAAAATCTTGTCAATCCAATCTCACAAACGATAACAATAAATAGAACTGTAAGGCCCCAACTTATGCCAAGTCTTGCACAAGAGCTGCATTTACATACAGTCTTGTCAGCCTATTTATCGCAATCGAAAAACACGCGCAAATAAAGATCAAACAAATAAAAGATAAATATAAGTTCAAATTAAGATAACATTGATTGAAATCAATATTGGAAAATATTAGAATAATAATTCCCCGGCAACGACGCCAAAAACTTGTTGGTCGATTTCGCAACCGATAAACACGCGCAAGTATACGCGGTCAACAAGTAATATAATGATAAGAGAGTTGTCGAACCCACAAGGAATTATCACCAATATCTATCAAGTACTGACTTTATATTGCCTCAGTCTTATTTAAACAGTTAATTAAAAAAATAAATTATTATTACAACTAATCAAAATAGCAGAAAAACATAACATAGATAGATAGATAAAGAGCCAAGAACAAAATATCCACACACAAGCATTTTGTCAAACACTTGGCGTGCATCACTTTGTTCAAATCTCTTAACTCTCTTTATGATCATGGCGGCCACTATGAATTGGCAATACATAAATTATGCATATACATAATCACATAAAGAACCAATTCGCATGACACCAATCATAAAGAAAGCAAATTAGAAGTTTAATTCATAACAAATAAATCAAACTATTCCAAATATTAGGTAATCATCCAATGCATCATACAAGTATCAAAGAAAAGCTAGAAGTTTAATTCAATTCCTTGCCTCCATAGGTGCTACAAATGTTTGCACTAGATCCCCAAGAATGAGTTCTAGCCACTAGAGGAAAAAGGAAGAAAGAAAGGATGGCTTCCCTTAGTTGTTGGTTGAAGCTCCTCCATTGATGTTGTTGAAGCTCCCACCATTGATGCTCCTTGAAGCTTTTGAAGAACCATGGCCAAGAGCCATGGCCTCCCTCTTCTCCAAGCCGCCACCTCTCTCTATTTCTCCTCTAGGTTGCAAGTAGAAGTGAAGGATTGTATTTTTGGGTCATTAGGTTGAGCATTTAATAGCTGAAAACTGTCTAAAACTCGTGTCTGGCACTGCGGCACCATCATTTGGCTTGAACGGGGCGCTGCGGCGTGGAAAAGGGGTTGGGGTACTGCTAAGTGGCGCTGCGGCGCCGCAAATACACTAGCAAGTCGCGCTGCGGCGCTGGGCCATTTTCTGCTCGGACATCTATTGGGAAAATGGCCATAACGTCTTCATACGATCTCTGATTGAGGCGATTCAAGATGATACGGAAAGAGGAGAAGTAGATCTACAACTTTCATTCTTTGAGTTCTTCGAAATAAAGGCTAAATCAATGCTCAAATTGGTCTTGAAGTGACTGTTATGCAAATAGCAGTTGGTAGTTTCCAGATTTGACACCCGTTGGGAAAATGGCCATAACTCTCGTATCCGAACTCCGATTGAGGCGATTCAAGATGATCCGGTAAGAGGAGAAGTAGATCTACAAATTCCATTCTTGAAGTTTGGACAGATAATGACCGGATCATGGCTAAAATTGGGCTTTACGGGACTGCTATGTTAATGGAAAACCGAAAATGCGAATTTGGCGATTCCAACCATCGACCCAAATGACATTCCATCCAATTCCTACAAAAGAAAGTAAAAACACATAAAACTAATACAAATATACATAAAAACAATATAAAACTATATTACACAACAATACAATGAAAACACATAAAAACCAAACAAACTAGCTTAGGATTTACAAATTATCAAACTCAAAAGTACCTAATTTGTGTATATAAAACACACTCATCATAGACTGCCAGGAGAAACGATGAAGGATCGTAGTGTGTCGAGTAGAACTTCCTCAGAGCCGAAGTCTGCTGAGGAAGTCATGTTCAGAATAGTAGAGATAGCCTGCCTATAAGCCGACTGAGTATCTGCCGAAGTAAAGCCAGAAACGTAGACTACACTCTGAGTCGTAGAGTCTATTGATGCCGAAGTCAAGTCAAAGATTGTAGACTACACCCTGAGTCGTAGAGTCTATTGAGTACATGTAGAGATCGTAGTCGAGCAAGAACAGATGAAGATAATAAGCACAAGGCCGAAATCGTAAAGTGTCAAGATCTGATCTCGGAGTCGTAGTGTCTGTACAGCCAAAGCAGAATCGTAGAGTGCAGAACTACGACCTCAACAGATGTGCTCATAATGCCAAGGCAAAATCGTAGAGCAAATATGATTATCAACAAATGAGCACTTCCAGAATATCCAAAGGAATGAAGCCTATGGTTGGCACTGCAAAGATACATCCCACCATAAAGGAAACCAGAGAACACTCAACGAATGGCATGCAAGCTAACAGAAGATCTAAGCACCAACCCAATTAGCATCCTGATTGAGTTGTGAAGCCATTCAGGATGAAGTCTTCCACAAGGAGATCAGAAGAAGACTTCAGTGACTGACTAAGGAAATTCAGCAAGTACAGTAGCTGTCAAGCAGACAGAAGACAACGATCTTGGAAGCCACCAGGATCGTAGTATTTGCCAAACAAAGAAAGAACTGATGAAGTGCATGCAGAGATACTGGACAACTTCTGAAGAACAAGGATAAAGTGATTAAGCATTGGGTCAGTCCATTGATGATAAGTGAACGGGAGATCACAAGGAGAAAGTGAGCTGGACACGCCACAAATATGAAGTGTCTTGCTATTCAGAAGGGGCCAGAACAAAGAAGTTAAGTCATCAGTATCTGAGAGCTGATGAGGCAAAAAGAAGTGTTAAAGTACTGCACAAGAGAAGGAAGAGGTGTTCTACATTTAAGATCTAATCAACACTCTTCAAGATCGTAGTGTTGTCTCTACCAGTCAACATGACACTACGATCAGGTCCTTGAAGACATGCATCAGAATCGTAGAGTACGAATGGCTGAAGATTAAAGCATTGACAACGATTCAATCTGAAGGTTGATATTTGTATAAAAGCTTATTAAGAGCATCGATACAAAAAGACAACCTCTGATCGAGAAATCAGAAAGAGGAAATAACGTCTTCGACCTGCCCAAGACATTAAAGTGATATCTCTGATGGGATAGGTGAAACTGTAGACTGCAGTGTTAGAGAAAGTATGACTTTTCAAATCAGCAGTCTACCTCTGTCAACTCGAGAACTGTGAAGATATTTGAATAGCATTCAACGGTTACTTTCCAACGGAAGGATTGGGAAGGAGTATAAATCAGGAAGAGATTCAAAGATCTAGGAATGCTGGAGTTGCCGAGTTTGAAGAAAAGGTGGACAGTTCTAAACCATGTTAGATAGTGAGTCCGAAGGCTCACTCTACGATCCACCAAGAACACTTAGAGACGTACAAAGAAAGAAGTAGAAGTGAGAGTTCTACTACATGAAGAGTGTTCTGAACTGCCGAGAGAAAGAAGAGTGTCATGTCATCTTGATGTCCATCATGGGAAGACTCTAAGTACCATAGAGAAGAAATCACAGTCATCTTAGCAAGTCCATCACGAGAAGACATCAAGTATCAAGAAGGGAGATCACAAACGCCATCATTATGGGAAACATGAGAAAGTTTCTAAGTACCTAGCAGAAGAGCTTACAGTCATCTTAGAAACCAATCATGTGCAGCCATCACGTATCAAGAGGAATGATCTTCAAGGAAGTTCATCAAGGGATCATCAGAGTAGGTTGAGTAACTGAAGAAGCTGAGCATCATGCAACACTCAAATGCACTTCAACGATGATCACGCCAAGTTGCTAAGTACAGAAGATGTTCAGATCAAAAAGACATCTTAGCAGCTCAGCACCAACTCCAACAAATAAATAAACAACTCAACAAAAAGCTAGGGCCTGAGGGGTCCTTGTCCGAAGGGACTAAATGAAGTTTTAAGCCTGCTGGGCTTGAAGAGTTCCTAGGGAACTAGAGGAGTTCCAAGGCTGCTGGCCTTGAAGAGTTCTTAGTGAACTGAAGTCCCAAGGTTACTAGCCTTGAAGGAATCTTAGTTATTCAGGGTGCTGCCCTTCCTTAGTGGAAATCCTGCTAGTTGAAAGCAGAAGAGTGGATTAGGAGCTTGAGTCTCTGAACCACTTAAACCCCTTGTGTCTTTTACATTACGTCATTTACATTATGTCCATTAACTGTTATGTATGCTCTAACTGCTTACAACCGATCAAACTTTATGAACAATGTATGTATGATTATGAATATATCAATGAAATGGATCTTTTACTTATCCCGTTGTGCTTGAAAAGATACTTATGTTTGTCATATACTAATTTATTAGCAATACAAAATAAAAGAAAAAAGAATTTGAAATTAAAAAGGATCTATTCAAACCCCGCCCCCCCTCTAGATCTATTGTGCCTACTAGGAACTAACAATTGGTATCAGAGCAGGTTCTCATGCTATATTCAAAAGCTAATTACTTTGAGTTTGATCTCAGGCACAAACATTGTTCTAAAATTTGTTAGTGGTCAGTTATATGCTGATGAGCTCACACGTTGGAAATATTGTGTACAGGTAAATGTGTATTTACACTTGAAGCTGCTCAAATTGGTTCATGTTCTCAAATATTATATCAACAAGACCAATCCTAGCATGTAGTCAATCTTGTAGTCTGAAGAACAGACGAGATAGCCCAAGGGACATCAACAACACAGAGCCAATCATCCACCAGCCTGAAAGATGAAAAGGCCATACATGCTAAGAAATGCTTATCCAGAGAAGAAAGAAGTTCTTCTCAAACATGTATCTGGCCAACCAGCAGCTGGGTACAAACTTTGTGAACTGAAGGATGTCAAAGAACTAAAGATGTTGAGATTCTCAGGCTGCATCTTCAACACCACAACTAATTGATTAAAGGCCACAACAGCAATAAGCTGTCAGGAAAAAATGTGAAGCTATGCACATCAATGCCTAAACTCCGTATATTAAAGGTAAATGATTGTTAAGAAACTGACAGTAAAAAGGTACGGTTTCTCACTATTATAAATGTGTACATCATAAATGCATCTTCTTATGAACTGTAACAGTATTCTGTCAAGGAGTCATAATCTACCTAAAAAGGTGAAGAGAGAAAGTACCCTGAGGAGGAAACTCAAATACCTATAAACTTTCTCTCCATCCAAGTTTTAGGTTGAAGATGACATCTTGAAGGAAATCTGAAATGGGTCATGAGAGCATCACAAGCCAAAGTAATTCTATGTCGAGTAATCATTGTTAATGGGTTAGTATGTATGTATAAACCTATGTTCTAAGTGTTTGATAACCCACTGAGTATGATCAGTTCTACAAGTGTATCTTGATGATTTGCAAAAACTGATCACCTCCATGAATCAACAAGATACACATAAATCGTAGAGTTAATTCTCACTCTGTGAACACTCAAACATTGTGAACATAACTCAGCAAATGATGAAACCATCAAAGAGAAAGAGTGTGTTATTAAAATGACAAATGTGATGATTATCCAAATGTGAGGAACAGGGGCTTAGAAAACTAACCTAGTAGGACCCATTTAATTATGGGTACCAAAAATAGAAATTTATCTAACCTGCAGGTACTTGGTCTGTCTGACCAAACTAAGGAATGCTGAAGCAGAAGACTTCAATCAAGAAGACTCAACCAGCAGAAGGCTAAAGAATGTTCAGAAGAGATTCTAATAAAACACCTATATGTCCAAGCCTGTCCTTGAAGACCCGCTGAGCTAACCAAGAATGGAGCTCACATGGTTGTTACTATATATATGGAAGCAAACCATTCAACCAAAGATAAAAAGGGTCTTATGTGCTCAAAAATAAGCAAAGAATGCTATATGAGAAGAATCCTCAAGGAAGCTCACATCAGAGGATCATCAAGCATCAGTCAAGAGGAACTCATTACGGGAACAAAACTTCACACAAACAAGATTGTCAAAGAAGACTACGTTCGTAGTGCTGTCAAAAGATAGTAGAGTGATCAGTCCTGAAAATATAAATGCCTACGATACAAGGAGATCTAAGTGATAATTGTGATTCCAGTTAGAAGGAGATATATGAGGCTGCCTTCAAATGTACCTAAAGTAAAGGGAATCACGTCTATCTGGGAAGACAACATCAACCATGGGGGAGCAATGATCTGTTAAGAAACAACAACATTGAGATATACTATGAAGTAATGTACCAGCTACATAGTCTCAAAACTGTGTGGCTGATGAACCAAATCAAGATCCATAGTCAGTAGGAATGTGTCAAAGCGTACTACTAATAACCTATCAGCCACCCAACTCAAAATCATGGAGTGACTATAATCAAACATCTGATCGCAGTGTAAAAGCAAGAGGACACCACGATTACAGCAAATGCAATTGTCCAAAGTTGGTAGAGGACCTCCCCAACAAAAAAGGTCAAAGAGATGTCACTGCAAATATCTCCTAAAGTACTTCATCTGGAAAGTGCCTCAGGGACAAACCTGACCCTTATCTCACTCTAAGAGGTTGGCCCTTCCTGAGCTACCTTTACCCAAAAGAATTTCTTGATCAAATTCATCTAAAGGACCAAGACAGTCAACGATTGTAGAGTAGAGATTGAGAGAACTCAACGATAGTAATATAACTTCAACGATCGTAGAAGCAGACTCGATGATCGCAGTCCTACCAAAGTATACTCCAGTTCACGAGGAGCTTGAGAAACGGGACAATTACTCAACCATTCAGACAATGAGGAGACAAGTTCGAATACATCAGTTATCAATCTATGCTGAATCAAGATGAGGATTAATGTCAAAACAATCCTCTGCAGTATCTCTCAAAAGTTGATAGTTGAGTCAACAAAGGAAAATGTAGAGTCCATAGCTGCTCTATCATGCCACTCTACAAACCAAAAAGGTCAACGGTCAATCCACGTCAATCAAACTTCTACTCTCTTAAATGAAATATCTAACTAAAAAGTTATGGGAAGTTACAGCTCATTACTGGACTTCGTGCAACCAATGGTTGATTGACACCTCACTGATTATGTGGAGTTAGAAGAAACTGTCATTAAGACAAATTCAAAATATACAAACAGTTATCTGAAACCATCAAACCTTTCTCCCTCCCATTTTTCAAACCCTAGAATCCTCTCAAAAGACAAAATTAATTAACCTTCCAGAAGCTCACCCAAATCAAAATCAGTCATCTCTCAATAAACCCTCTGAATTAAACACCCGTATTCCTTGAACTATTAAAATGGAAGATTGGCGAGTTATCACTAGCATTCAGCTTGGAACCAAGTCGTTTGAGAAATCCGAAAAGAAGTTCAGAGACATTCTCGAACTTGTACAGAAAGCTATATTCTCATAATGTCTTGAGGCAAGCACTCGAGTATATGTTGACCTGGTTAAAGAGTTCTACTCAAATGCTTCCATACATTCCGAAACCCTTTCTACCAAGGTCAAAGGTCAGTCTCTAAAGCTAAAATCTTCTGACCTCAATCAATGCCTAGGTTTTCCTAACCAAAGACTGAAGAGCCTTGATGATGTTGATACGGAACAAGCAAAGGAGATCATGGGGTACCAAAGGAACCTTAGTCTGAAAGACATGAAGAAGAAGGAATTTCAAGAAGAGTTTGAGTTCCTTGCAGAGATAGTGGGCTAATGTATTTTGTGACACCCCCAAATCTGGGTTACCTGACTCCCGAGTTTGGTGTTCACGATCCACAATATAAATAACATTTAACTACCCATAATATATATAGATAGTATCTTACATAAATTTTTATCAGAGTTTCTCAATACATTACCCAGGTTTTCTAACATTAACTTTACAAACATACCCTTTAGATATACAAAAAGGTTTTACAATATAACATAATAAATATATTCAACACAATTAATTTATAACTACGTCTTTTCCTTTGTCCTGCTTCACAGCACCTCCTGCAACTTCGCCCCTAGCTGAAAAATTTTATTTAGCAAGGGTGAGCAACTAATTTGCCCCGCAAGTTAATACATACAATAAATGTATAAGGATTCAAAACAACAGACTATCTATTTTGATAGAATGAAACCAAAGTTCGGGGAACTTTGAAATAGCTGAAAAAATCGTTATTCAATAACAAATTTTCTCGTATTCTATACAACATAATAATTTACTAATGAAAGAGTACAACGCTTTCAAAGTTTCTACGATATTCTAGTGAATAATTTAGAATCAATTCTACGAATGAAATATTTCTCCAGATTTATACTGAGTGATCACACAAGATCTTGAACTTTATTTTCTCGGGTAGATATCAAAGATTTACTTTGATAAATACTCAGGTGTATCAGATAACCATAAAGATTAAATCATACCCCTCTGCAAGTACTCAGAGCCGGCCAACTCTTTGTACCCTATATTATGCATAATACTCAAAACGCGCGCAAAGGTCGAATTCACGACCAACAAAATATTCCCTTTATATAAAAAGGTTGTTCTTCTCAGTTTTGGAATCAAAAGTTTGATTTTACAACGAAATACTGTGATTTCAAATTCTATTTGCTTCTCTTCTCAAACCTAACAAGTTTTTACAAATGTTTGTCTAACCAGAATAATTGGCTAAGACATTTCTCAACATAATTCGACAATAAACAGGAATTATCTGTACTGTCAATTCTAATTTCTACAGATATGAATATCCAACAACAGTAATTCTACGAATATATATTTTCTAATTCGAAAATTTAATTTCAACAATAAATCCTTGGACGTGGCTTAATCAACAATAATTAACCACCAATAATATTTGAATGAAATAACTCAAGGTTGAGTTAGGGAACTTACCTCTTCCGCTGATTACAGCTACACAATATACTTATCTGATTTCGAAAGACCTATAACCAATAATGTAGGTCTCACAATTAGCACAAACATTTATATCACACAGCACTGTATTCACAGTCAAAATTTTCCTAAACACATTACCACATAGTCACATTAGTGTTTATAACCTATATAAACACTTAACAAGTCAAACTAATTCAGTCTGGTTGGACTTCGGTCCATTCTCGGTGTTCTGGTCACACTATTCGACAATTAACACAGTGATTGTCAATTAAATTCGATTTCTAAGCTTCAATATTAATTTAGATAAGTCAATTATCATTAATAATATTTTTCGGAAGCTTTTAATAATTATCAAACAATTATTATAATTTATAATATTTTTTCAAATACTTAAATCATTTTTAAATGATTTAATTATCAATTAATCTTATCATTATTAATATTTAATAATAACATACATTCCAAAATATTAAAGTTATCATCAATAACATAAAACATTTTTAAATCATCAATATTCTACTTAAATGATTTTTAAAGTAATTAAAAATCATTTTTAAATCATTACCATTAATATATAAATATTAATGAAATTATTATCCAAATATTAAAAGTCATTAATTATAACTTAAAATATTTTTAAACCATTTTTCTCATTTTTAAATGATTTTTAAATTAATAAAATCATTTTTAATTCATTTATTTAATATAATAATTAAATAAATCAAATATCATTAATATTAATTTATTAATGAAAATTCTCCCAAAATATTGAAAATTATATTTTATAATTTAAAATATTTTCTAACACTTTATTCTCAATTAAAATAATTTTTAAATCATTAAAATTATTTTTCAGTTATTTATTTAATTTAATAATCAAATAAATCTAGTTTCATTAATATTAAATTATTAATAAAAATTCTCCAAAAATATTAAAAGTTACATTTTATAACTCAAAATATTTTTAAATACATTATTCTTATTAAAAATGATTTTTCATAATATTAAATCATTTTTCTCTAATTTATTTAATACACTAATTAAATAAATTAAATACCTTTAATATTTAAATAATTATGAATATTAAAGAAAAATATTCCAATTGGTCAAAAATTATTTTTCATAATTTAAAATAATTTTTAAAATCATTTTTGGTAATTTTTAGAATTTATTTCTATTTTTTAAATAATTTCCGGAAATTCTGAAAATTAAATTAATTAAAACCGTCGCTATAGGCCTTTAGCGACACAAAGCGTCGCTGTAGGTGTTCTTGAGCTCAAGAACACTGACAGCCGGCAGCTCAACCTGCCTTGTTTGACCGGCCATAATTCTCGGCTCAAATTGTTTTTGGACTTGTTTGAAGTGTGAACGTGTAGCCAAAATGTAACACTACAACATGCAACTCCCACTTAGATCAAACAACAACAACACGACAAGATCTAGAGCTTCAAAGAAGCTGTCAGACCCATTCTGGGTTTTTCTGGGCTTAATCAGTGCCGAGTTGCTACTTTCAACTTCATTTTAATCTATGTTCTGGTCGTGTTTTATGAGATTTAAAGGTTTACCATTATAGACCGTATGTCATAGAACACTCACAAAGCAACACATCAGTTTAATAACAACAGATCTACAAGATACAATCCGGTCAAACTCTGACAGAAACCGTGTTCATGCGTTTTCTGGAAATTCCAGAAAACAGACATTCATGACGAGTAAGCTAGTTTGACTAACCACTCAAATCGCTACAATGATGGTTTAAAAGATTTAAGGACATATTATTGTAGTAGATCTAGCAGACCCTGATTTCAACGTTCTGGGCTGCCCAGAAACTCACTCGGTCAATCCCGGTCAACGTGTTTTGACCGTTAATAACTCCCGATCCAGACATCATTTAGCAGTAATACCAACTACAGATTAAAGACCTACTACCAGGCTACCAATCAAAACTTTAAAACAACAAAAACAACAAACGAGCAAAGATCTGTAGCTCCTGACATTACTTGTCAGAGTACAGAAACTGCTCAAGAACAGTTTTCAAAAAACGTAATTTTTACTCATTTTAATGCTATGGATCCATCATGGATCATCATATCACCACTTAAAACACCCTCTAGCATTAATCTAAACACATAAACACAAACTTTGTCTTAACAACATGGATCAAAAATAAAAGTAGGGTTATACCTTTTTGATTCCGATTTTTGATCTTAGCTCTCCAAGATGTTTATGGTTGATCAAGGGAAGTTATTTGGGACTGATTCAATTCTATTTTTCGTGGGTCTTGAATGGGGAAGAGTTGGTGAGAGCTAGGTGATCAATATGGCAAATTCTTTATATTTCTCTCTCTTGATTCTTTATATAATCTCTTAGATGCATGAATGCCATTTTGTGCTGTCACAATATGCTGATTTGCTGGGATTTTTAATGCCACAAATGTCAAAATAGTTGGTGACCAACTAAAGTGGCTAGCAAAATTACAAGTTACCATTTAAAAAATATGAAAAGGGTATTTTAGTCTTTTCCTTTTATTTCTAGATTTTTTTCATTTGTTGCAAACCCTTAGGGTTAGGGTTTGAGAAATCTAGGGTTTAGGTTTTGAACCCTTTAGGTATTAAAAATTCTAGTTCCCATAATTGTCCAATTTAGGGTTTAATAAATTTTCTAAAATAAAAATTAGGGTTTCTAAAATAGAAACTTAACTTACAAAAATATAATTAGTGTTTTCTAATCATATTTAAGTTTAACAAACACTTTAGGCATGCTAATAAAAATTAGGGTTGCCTAATTAGGGTTTACAATTCCCGGTTTTGAAATTAGGGTTTCCCGGCGTACAATTAGGGTTTTAATTGTACAAATTATTTTCTATATTTAAGATTAGGGTTTTAAATCCCTTATTAAGGTTTATTAATATTAAACCTTATCCGATCAATTATTGATCCACATAACAACATACAGTACAAACACATAATCAACAATACAATTATTTTAATTGTATTTTCTATCGAATCCCTATCCGAAAATTAGGGTTAGGGTTTTCTAAAGTTGTTAAGCACAACTCTACTCTATTTTCTCAGTCAGAACACATATTGACTGATTCTCGAGACTTGTCTCACTAATTCTCAGTACAATATTAACAGTCAATGTCAAAAATAAAAATAAAAAATTATTCGTAAAATTCTAATTATTCAAAATTTCGGGTTATCACATATTTTATGCAAGGATACTGCACATGATATTGTGCTTGATCAGTAGTTGAAGATAATGTTAGTGATAGTTCTGAAGAAACAAATTAACTTTGGACTTATTCTGTTTGATCAAATCTCCAAGTGAGTAGAAAGGCTGAGCTAAAGAAGTCTACAGAAATACCTCTGACAAAGGTGTTTCATGTAAGATTACTGAGCATTGTAATGAAGAAGAGGCTAGGAGGCAAGATCATGGATGATGAAGGAGAGCCTCTGAACGTTCACAAAGTGATGTCTCCACAACTATTTGTGAATTGGAATAATAACCCAAATGAGAACCGAAGGCTGACATCTGGGAGCAGCAGCAGGGCCTTTGCAAAGAAGAGGAAGGCAGAAGAGGCAGAAAGCTCTGAGTCTGATAATTCTGTACCAATAGAAACCACACCAGCCAAAAAGATATCCAGAGGTGTAAAGAAAATCAAGGCCCCACCAAGGAGTCTCTCCATCAAAGACAAGGTTGAAGAAGAAAGAGCCCTAACTGCTGAAACAATAAAGAGGAGAAGTAACAGATTACTTCAAGGGCCATCCAGCAAGAAAGCCAAGGTGACAATCAAACCATTCTCAATTTTCCAAGATAGTACATCTGATGAAGAGAAGGATGCAGAATCGGAATAAGAAAAGGCAACTGACAATCTCAAGGCTGAGTCCCCACAGACCAAATCCAGCAGTGAAGGTGAAGCTGGATTAATGAATGTATATTCAGCATCTGCTGATGAAGAGGAATGCTTAAGCCCTATGGCTAATCCTCAGAGCAGTCACTCTGCTGATGAAGAAGAGATTCAAGATGACCCAACTCCATCCCCAAATGCGACTGCCCCAACAAGCTCAGATAATGGGTCAGACAATGCTATTTCAAGAGAAGAAGAACATGCCCATTTCAATCCTGAAAGGCACCATGATGGCTCAAAAGGTGATAAGTCCAAAGAAGAAGGGTCTGCCCCTGCCCTTGCTGAACCCTAAGGAAGCTCATCTAATGAACCAAAAGCTTTTGAGTCTAACTCTCCCAAAATTGAACCTCTAAGAAGAAGGAAGAGCTACAGACAGCAAGCCAAATTGGCCTCTAAAAGGAGCAGTGATCACTCCAATGTTATCATTGAACTAAGTGGTGATGAGTCTGTATCAAAGGATGAAAGTAATGAAGATGGAACAAGTGGTGAAGAAGATGAAATAGAAGAAGATCTTGTTGAAGAAGGTTCTAAAAATGAAATGCAGCAAGAAGGATTCACTGTTGGAAATGATCACGATAGTTCAGGCTCTGAAAGAGAAGAAATGAAGAATGACTCCAATTCTGAAAATTAGGAATCAGAGGAACCAGAACTCCATCATGTCCTCTCTCCAGCAAATTCATCAGGAGAATAGTGGTAGAAGTCTCGAATGAACCACCAGAAGCTCCACCAGAAAGATGGGTGAACTATGGAGATGAGCAGCTCAAGGTGGTAAGAATGACTATCTTTGATATAGCTAAAAACTGGAATAACATGGAGCTAAACTGCATGACCGTTCTCTATAATCCTAATGACTTGATAATGAGATGGTTCTTCCAATGGATGTCGTGGCTAAGGGCCCATACTGAAAAGGATGGAAGCTACTTTAGCTGGTGATACTCTCACTTTCCAAGCATGGAGCTGGTAGCATAAAACATCCCAAGGGTGACGAAGTTTGCCACCAAATTGATCACAAACCAGCCCCACTTCAAAGTCTATCGTCATGCTGGAAATCATTATATCCCTTACGATCGTAGAGTGGACTCTGAAGGAAGAAGGATCTTGACCAAGGAGATGATCGTAGAGTATCAGAAACCTCCATCTGCTCAAGCACTATTGACAGACATTCATTCATCCTCAACCAGCGATTGGAACTCAACGATTCTTTAGATTCTCAAAACCTTTGAAAATCTAATGCTCGACAGGAGACTGCTCAACCAGATGATCAAGTATCTGTGGAGAAGGGGCTGATGAAAAACTCTGATGAACTGAGTGAGAAAATATCTTTATTCACTGAAGAGTCATAGAAGCTAACAGCAGTAGGAGAAAATTCATTCCAGAACAAACTTGAAATAATTATGGCTAATGTATCTCTCAAACTAAAAGAAAGAGATAACTTCTATCTGAAGGTCATGCATGATCAGAAGGCAGAAGCTCTACGAGCACAGAAGGCCAATGAAGAGCAAATCCAAGCCCTCTCTGACAAGATTGACGACATAAAGCAGTCTTTCTCAGTGCAACTCGAGCTAGGCCAACAGGAACTCAAGTTTGAAGTTGCTAATTCCTCCTACCTGATGGAGCAGCTTATGTCCAACATGGAGCAGCTCTCTGAAATGATTAATGACAAAAAGGGGGAGAAAAAAGAGGCATAGGAAGAGGAGGAGCAAGAGGCACTCAAATAAGAGCAGAAGGAAAGGAGAGAGAAAGATGTCAAATAAGAAGACAGCAGAAGAAGAGGCAGAGTCATCTTCTGAGGGGGAGCCGAAGAATGATGAACCTAAGTATGCCAAAGCTGAAGGGGAGCTAGAAGGAGAAGAGAAGCATACATCTGAGGGGGAGAAAAGCAAAGCAGGAAAGTCCATATCTCAAGGGGAGCAGAAGCAAGAAGGCCAGATAGATGATTAGCTGATCAGCAGAATCCTGGTAACATACATGGAGCCAAAAGAGGTACATCTCTAACTAGTTAGGTATGTTATGGATCCAGGATGTAAAATGTCAGTGTATTAAATTTTATATCATTATAAATGACATTCATGATTATTTGTTTTAGAAAAATACAATTGCTCACTGTATATAAGATTCATTCATAACATGCATATGCACTTATTGTTTTTCTCATAATCAAATAGGGGGAGATTGTCAGGAATAAGCATGTAAATGTTATTCCTATTTATATATGATTTGATTATGATATATATATATATATATATATATATATATATATATATATATATATGAATGAATATGCAAGTATGCTTGCATTAAGAAAAGCTGTAAAGTCCTTTGATAGATAATAGAAACATGTGTACAAGAACTTAGAATGAATTAATCAAGTTTGTTAGATTGATCCTACATAAGCAAAACAACTTTGCAAAGTCCTTAAAAAGAAATGATGTACAAGGAATATAAAAGTAGAAAGATCAAGCATGTTAGGTTGATCTTATGATGTAATAGATAGGTTTGTCTGATCGTCGAGCACTGCACCAGAAATCGGAGTCTTCCAAGAGAGTCAAGGAAAACTCGAGAGTTATCGAGGCAGAATCGTAGTCTGCAAGACAGTAGATCTCGAAGTTCGTAGACTGCCAGGAGAAATGATGAAGGATCGTAGTATGTTGAGTAGATCTTCCTCAGAGCCAAATTCTGCTGAGGAAGTCATGTTTAGAATCTTAGAGACAGCCTGCCTACGAGCCGATCGAGTATCTGCCGAAGCCAAACCAGAAATGTAGACTACACTCTGAGTCATACAGTCTACTGATGCCGAAGTCAAGTCAAGGATCGTAGACTACACTCTGAGTCATAGAGTCTATTGAGTACATGCAGAGATTGTAGTCGAGAAAGAACAGATGAAGACAACAAGTACAAGGCCGAAATCATAAAGTGTCAAGATCTGATCTCAGAGTCGTAGAATCTGCACAGCCAAAGTAGAATCGTAGAGTGTAGAACTACGACCTCAACAGATGTGCTCACAATGCCAAGGCAGAATAATAGAGCAAATACGATTATCAACAAATGAGCACTTCCAGAATATCCAAAGGAATGAAGCCTCTGGTTGGCACTTCAAAGATACATCCCATCATAAAGGAAACCAGAGAGCACTCAACGAATGGCATGCAAGCTAACAGAAGATCTAAGCACCAACCCAATCAGCAGCCTGATTGAGTTGTGAAGCTATTCAGGATGAAGTCTTCCACAAGGAGATCAGAAGAAAATTTCAGTGACTGACTAAGGAAAGTCAGCAAGTGCAGTAGCTATCAACAAGACAGAAGACAATGATCATAGAAGCCACCAGGATCGTAGTGTTTGCCAAACAAAGAAAGAACTGATGAAGTGCATACAAAGATACTGGACAACTTTTGAAGAACAAGGCTAAAGTGATTAAGCATCGGGTCAGTCCATTGATGATAAGTGAACGGGAGATCACAAGAAAAAAGTGAGCTAGACATGCCACAAATCTGAAGTGTCTTACTATTCAGAAGGGACCAGAACAAAGAAGTTAAGTCATTAGTATCTGAGAGCTGATGAGGCAAATAGAAGTGTTAAAGTACTTCACAAGAAAAGGATGAGATGTACTACATTGAAGGTCCAATCAACACTCATCAAGATTGTAGTGTTGTCTCTACCAGTCAACATGTCACAACGATCAGGTCCTTGAAGACATGCATCAGAATCGTAGAGTACAAATGGCAAAAGATTGAAGCATTAACAACGGTTCAATCTGAAGGTTGATATTTGTACAAAATCTTATTAAGAGCATCGATGCAAAAGGACAACCTCTGATCGAGAAATTAGAAGGAGGAAATAAAGTCTTCGACCTGCCAAGACATTAAAGTGACATCTCTGATGGGATAGGTGAATCAGTAGACTACAGTGTCAAAGAAAGTATGACTTTTCACATCAGCAGTCCACCTCTGTCAACTCAAGACCTGTGAAGATATTTGAATAGCCTTCAACGGCTACTTTCCAACGGATGGATTAGGAAGGAGTGTAAATCAGGAAGAGCTACAAAGATCTGAGAATATTGGAGTTGCCGAGTTTAGAGAAAAGGTGGACAGTTCTAAACCATGTAAGATAGTGAGTCTGAAGGCTCACTCTATAATCCACCAAGAACACTTAGAGACATACAAAGAAAGAAGTAGAAGTGAGAGTTCTACAATGTAGAAGTAAGAGTTCTACTACATGAAGAGTGTTCTGAACTGCTGAGAGAAAGAAGAGCGTCATGTCATCTTGATGTCCATCATGGGAAGATTCTAAGTACCATAGAGAAGAACTCACAGTCATCTTTGAAAGTCCATCACGAGAAGGCATCAAGTATCAAGAAGGGATATCACAAACGCCATCATGGTGGCAAACATGTGAAAGTTTCTAAGTACTTAACAGAAGAGCTTACAGTCATCTTAGAAACCAATCATGTGCAGCCATCACGTATCAAGAGGAATGATCTTCAAGGAAGTTCATCAAGGGATGATCAGAGGAGGTTAAGTAACTGAAGAAGTTGAGAATCATGCAACACTCAACTGCACTTCAAGGATGATCACACCAAGTTGCTAAGTACAGAAGATGTTCAGAGCATAAAGACATCTTAGCAGCTCAACATCAACTCCAATAAACAAACAAACAACTCAACAAGAAGCCAGGGCCTGAGAGGTCCTTATCCGAAGGGACTAAATGAAGTTCCAAGCCTGTTGGGCTTGAAGAGTTCCTAGAGAACTAGAGGAGTTCCAAGGCTGCTGGCCTTGAAGAGTTCTTAGTGAACTGAAGTCCCAAGTTTGCTGGCTTGGAAGGAATCTTAGTGATTCAGGGTAATGCCCTTCCTTAGTCGAAATCCTGCTAGTTGAAAGCAGAAGAGTGGATTAGGAGCTTGAGTCTCTGAACCACTTAAAACCCCTTGTGTCTTTTTCATTATGTCATTTACATTATATCCATTAACTGCTATAACTGCTATGTATGTTCTAACTACTTACAACTGAACTAACTCTAAGAATAATGTATGTAAATGATTATGAATATATCAATGAAGGGGATCTTTTACTTATTTCATTGTGCTTGAAAAAATTCTTATGTTTGTCTTATGCTAATTTAATAGCAATACAAAATAAAAGAGTAACGAATTTAAAATTAAAAAGGATCTATTCAACCCCCCCTCCCTTCTAGATCTATTGTGCCTACTGGGAACTAACAAAATAAACTCCTTTATTTTAACTTAAAATTGCTAATAAAAAAATACGTTGAACATATTCCTTATCAAATTAAACATATTTAATTTTAGGAAACATGGAATCTTATTTCATATGTGAAGAAACTCATTTCTTCTAGGAAACATGGAATCCTATTATATATGTGAATAAACTCATTTATTTAATCAACATGGAATCATATTCCATTTCAAAATAAATATCTTTATTTTAAATTAGAACTACTGGAAAAACATGGAATCCAATTTCAATTTAAAATAAACCTTTTATTTCAATTAGAAATTAAATTAATAAATAAATAATTTATTTATTTTCTGATTAGTGGCATTGCGGCGCTGTGAATGTACCTAATTTTGGCGTTGCGACGCCATGTCATCACTTCCAAAAAAATTGGAGTTGATGTAAAACCCCAACTTTTTGAATAAAGATGAATTTTCTATAAATATTTTTTTTGACTATTATGGAGTGAAATTGATATAATGTTATAGTTGTGGGTAATAATTATATATTTTGCAAAGTACGCAAGTTGTTATATAATATTCGATTGGTCGGAGAATATTCGTTTTAACAGGCAATATTCGTACAACGGCACAATCATTGGTGGACCCCACAACGGAATTATTGTCGGATTGAGAAAACGAGAAAAATACTTTATGAAAATAACGGCGGAAGTTTTACCGTTAACTGTTGAAACACCTAGTGTTAAAAGTACAGTAATACGCGTAGTTGGATAATAGTACACGGTATTAATTATTGATGCTTAAGTGATAAGTCATTCAGTTTTGTTTAATTATTTCCACAGTATATGATGCTTATTTATGGACTCCCATTTACCTATTTTCAGGATAACCGGTAGAAAGTTATATATATATATATATATATATATATATATATATATATATATATATATATATATATATATATATATACGGTGCCATGATTGAGGCTGGTGGGGGGGGGGGATCACATGATAGAATACTTTATGTATTATTTATATATATGTATAGGAAATGTTGAAATTTGGCAGGAAGGGGTGTACGACTATTATTGATATGTAATACTTTTGGCAGGGAAAACAAATGTCATAGGAATTATCATGGAGAGAAGTGTTAATTTTTTCAAAGCACCATGTGCTTATATATATATATATATATATATATATATATATATATATATATATATATATATATATATATATATATATTATTTTATTTTTGTTTTACTTGATGTCGGTAAATCAGATTCTTGCGCATAACATCCATGACTGCTACAATTTCATCCGTGAAATTATCATTCGGTGTACTCGTGATCGAACAGTACCCCTTCAATTCTCCTATAAATAGAAGTTCATTCCTTCATTATTTCTTACGAATTCACTGAAACTCTAGAGAGAGAAATTATAGAGAAACTATAGAAAAGTATTCTGCTACTTCCCTACTCTTATATCCAGTTTCTTTTACGGTAAAGGATATTATTTGTTGTACTCGTAAGGAGTATTATTTCTTTTGTATTCGTGAAGAGAACTTATGTTATTCTATTATTTATTATTCTGTTGGAATAACCTATATACGCGGGCTACCTTATACTTGGGGTGAAATTCTTCTGTCATTCCATTCGTTATTATTCTGTTGGAATATCCTGTCAGTGCGTTTTACGCCGGACCTGATTCTATCTTTATTATTATATTGGAATATCATGTATGTGCATTTTACACTGGACCTGATTCCGTCTTTATTATTCTGTTGGAATATCCTGTTTGTGCGTTTTACGCCGGACCTGATTCCGTCTTTATTATTCTATTGGAATATCCTGTCTGTGCGTTTTACACTGGACCTGGTTCCATTAATTATTATTCTGTTGGAATAACATGCATGTGTGGTCTATCGCACGCCTGATGATTTCTTTTGTTATTCCATTCCTTATTATACTCAACTGGTTAAAGTTTTGACTTCTATACTCCATGAAATTAGTAGAATATCCTTGATATTTGCGCTTCATCTAGTATCTTTTCATGAAAATAATCTTCTGAGCATTCTTGAATTTTACTCTACAAAGCAGTATCATGTTGACAATTTGGACGTTATTGGTTCTCGGATAAATTAATTCTTGAACTTGTTTTATTGAATTCTTATGTCATTGTCATCATCCTCATGTTTATATTTTGTTGAAAGTCGTCTGTGGCCTATAGTGCATAGATGGACTTGGTATGATTATGACCAGGGATTATTCGGTGTAATCATGACCGTAATGTTATAAATGATGTGGAAAAAGTCCTCATTGGCCCTTAATGTATTGATGGACAGTTGTTGGCATGATCATGACCATTAATGAATACACAAATATTCCTGGCCCGTAGTTCATGGATAATTATGGTCGTGATACTAAAGAATATCCTTGGTCGTAGTGCAGGGGTGATTCGATGATGTGGATTATTTATTAAGCTGAGTCCCAACGATAAAAGTGATGAAAAACCATTTAAATCATAAAATGTAGTAGATTTTATTCTCTACTTGACTATTTTAGTGGATTGCTTGTTCCGCTGCAGTTAAACTTGATGTTTGTTATATTGTATCAGTTTAACACTGTTTAAGGCTAATGATAATTTATTCTGCATTATCTTAGTCATAATATTTCTTACTGGGCTAGTTGAGCTCACACTTTCTTTCACTGTTCTCTTCAGGAAATGAAAATATAGCTGGAACAAGTCGGGGAAGGGAGTGATGGTCTTAGATGGTGCATTAGTAGTCCTCACTATTCTGTGAAATAGTGTGATAATAATTGTAATGAGGACTCCTTTTGAGTTTGTATACTCTCTAGTAGACAATATTTGTATTCAAACTCACATTTATGTTTTGTCGTATTGTACACGACAGTTGTATTATTAAGTTGTATTTGAATTATGTACCATGTATCTGGCGACTCAAGATGGGTGATGTATACCTAATTTTGGGGGCGTCACAGTTTGTATCAAAGCTTAGGGATATGATCCCTGACTAAGATGTGAGACTAGAACTAGGAGGGGAGAGACGGGGAATTCCTTCGCTAGTATGAACTACCTAAGTTTTTTTGCTATTTAATTGGTCGGTATATGTTAATTAACCTTTGTTTTGTGGTAGTATCTGAAAATGACATCCGAGAATGTTGAGAATAGCAATGGAACACAGGAGACCGTTGAGTCTCCACAGATCAATAATCAGGATAATGTGCATCAAGAAGGCGACAATCCTCAGGCAAACAACAACACTGACCAGATGACAAATGATGGAATGTTCAGAGGCTTTATACAATTCATGAAAAATCAGGCAAGAGCGGCTCCTATCCAAAATGCAGGTGGAAACACTGGAAACTCTAGGACGGTCACCGCTAAACAGTTCAAGGAGCTGGGACCACCGGAGTTTATTGGAGAGCCAAAACCACTTAAGGCGAAAGTATAGATAAAGCAGATCACCAAGATATTTGATGTATTAGGATGCTCCGAGGAGAAAAAGGTGCCATTTGCCACCTTTATATTACAAGGAGAGGCAGATTATTGGTGGAAATCGGTAAAACGTACTCAACCTGTCGCACTAAAGATGTCTTGGGAGAAGTTCCAAGAACTATTCAATGACGAGTACTTTCCCAAAAGTATTTGTCATATGAAAGAGGTAGAGTTTATCAAGCTAGAGCAGAATAATATGACCGTGTCGCAGTACGAAGAGAAGTTTTCCGAGTTGTCTCGGTTTGCATCCCACTTGGTGTATAATGAAGAGAGAATGACGTGAATGTTTTTAAGAGGTTTAAAGCCAAAAATACGTCAACATCTTTTTTCTCATAAACTGTGTTTCTATTCAGATGTTGTAAATATGGCTCAGTTAGTAGAGCGCAATAATGAGCCAACGCAACCAAAAGAGAGCAGTCGATAAAATGATAATACCAATGAGAGCAGTCATCGAAGCGGTGACAACAAGCATGGACGGAATCAACAGGCCAGAAGTGGTAACCACTTCGGTGGTAATCAAGGCCAAAACAATAAGAATGGACATTTCAATAAGAGTTGATTCAACAATGGTGGAAGGACATCAGCACCATCACCCGTTGTTAAGGAAGGAGAACGACCACCTATCATATGCTTCAAATGCGGAGGGGAGGGACACATCAGTCCAAATTGCGCGATGCCGTCCAAAGCATGTTATAATTGTGGAAGAGAAGGTCACTTAGCCCGATTTTGTCGTTCACCGAAGACAAGTTTAGCCAGGATGGAGGCACCAAAGACCGTCCCAGAAAAGTCAAAGCTGGTAGTGCAAGGGAGAGCGTTTGTTGTGACCTCCCAGAAAGCAAGGAACCCGAATGAGGTCATCACGAGTAAGCTTATCATAAACTCTAGCGAAGTCTATACTTTATTTGATACCGGTTCAACCCATTCTTTTATTTCTCCTACTTGCGCTCAACGATTAAATTTGACTCCGGAGAAATTAGACTTTGACTTATCTGTGGAAACTCCGTTGGGAGAAACTTTCATTACATCCACTGTTTATAAATCTTGTTTGGTTCAAATCGGTACCCTCACATTACCTGTCGATCTTATTTCATTGAAAATACTTGTATTTGATGTAATTCTAGGGATTGATTGGTTAACTACTCAACATGCTAAAATTGATTGTTTTCGTAAGGTTGTTAGCTTTCATATTCTTAACCAACCTATTATGCGAATTCAAGAAACCAAACCATTAAAATCAATCACTGTCATCTCAAGCCATAAAGCTATTCGTTTATTAAAAAATGGATGTCAAGCTTTCTTAGCTCATGTCACGGATCTAAACAAAAATACGTCAGTTTTGAATGATATTTCTATTGTTAATGAATTTCCTGACGTATTCCCTGAAGAACTTCCTGGCCTACCCCCAGACTGTGAAATTTAATTTTGTATCGACCTTGAACCTGGTACAAAACCTATTTCCAAAGCCTCATATCGAATGGCTCCTATTGAACTTCAGGAGTTAAAGACCCAACTACAGGAATTGTTAGACATCGGTTTCATTCGTCCTAGTACTTCTCCTTGGGGTGCTCCTGTTCTATTTGTGAAAAAGAAATGTGGGAGTATGCGACTTTGTACTGATTATCGGGAGTTGAATCATGTCACCATCAAAAATAGGTACACATTGTCACGTATTGATAACCTGTTTGACCAGTTGCAAGGAGCCAAATTATTTTCAAAGATTTATCTTTGTTTCAGATATCACTAATTAAACATTAGAACTGATGACATTCCAAAGACGGCTTTCAGAACTCGGTACGGGCATTATGAATTCCTAGTCATGTCCTTTGGATTGACTAATGCTCCTGCTGCCTTCATGGATATGATGAACCGAGTATTCAAGGAATATTTGGATCACTTTGTAGTCGTCTTTATTGATGACATCCTTATTTATTCCAAAAGTCGTGAAGATCATGAGCAACACTTGAGGCTGATACTCCAAAAGCTTCGTGAATACAAGCTTTAGGACAAAGTTGAAGAAATGCGAGTTTTGGCTTGAGGAAGTAGCATTCCTTGGGCACGTGGTATCAAGTCATGGAATATCTGTTGACCCAGCAAAGATTGAATCTATTCAAAACTGGGAGCAACCTAAATTAGTGACCGAAGTACGTAGCTTTCTCGGTTTAGCTGGTTATTATCGGAGATTCGTGGAAGGATTTTCTCAACTCGCTACTCCATTAACTCAGCTGACTCGGAAAGATACAAAATTCGGTTGGAGTGAGGAATGTGAGAAGAGTTTTCAAGAACTCAAGAGGAGACTCATTTCAGCACCTGTTCTGAAAATACCATGTGGTTCGGAGGGATTTGTCATCTATAGTGATGCTTCGGGCAAAGGGTTAAGATGTGTTCTCATGCAACGTGGGAAAGTCATAGCCTATGCCTCACGATAACTCAAAGAATATGAGCGGAATTATCCTAATCATGATCTAGAGTTGGCAGTTGTTGTCTTCGCACTAAAGATTTGGAGGCATTACTTGTATTAGGAGAAAGTGGAGATCTTTACGGATCATAAAAGCCTAAAATATTTCTTCACTCAAAAGGAACTCAACATGCGACAATGACATTGGCTTGAACTATTGAAAGATTATGATCATACCATCCAATACCATCTTGGAAAAGCGAACGTGGTAGCTAACGCATTGAGTAGAAGATCATATGCAAGTGTGAATGCGATATTGTCAACGCAAAGGCCCATTTTGTGTGACTTACAAAGGATTGAGATAGAGTTAAAGACTCCAAGGACCAATGTGATAATGGCAAATATACGAGTAGAGCCGGCTTTAATTGATAAAGTTAAAGCTGCTTAGGCTACTGACCTGGAGCTGATGCGTATGAGGAAGAAAGTGCAAGAAGGTGCTATGCCGGAAGCAAGAATCCATGAAGAAGGAATACTTTGAGTCAACTCTAGACTTTGTGTTCCTAACGACTCTGATTTAAAGTATAAAATCATGATGGAGGAGCATAACACACCGTTTGCAATGAATCTTGGGAGTACCAAAATGTATCATGATATCCGTCATACATTTTGGTGGAGCAATATGAAGAGAGAGATAGCAATGTTTATCTCAAGGTATCTAATGTGTCAACGAGTCAAGGCGGAGCATCAAGTACCCAAAGGTCCATTGTAACCACTTGAAATTCCAGAATGGAAGTGGGAGCACATTACCATGGATTTCGTTATTGGTCTTCCCAAAGTTTCGCAAGGCATAGATGCGATTTGGGTCATTATTGATAGGTCGACTAAGTCTGCTCATTTATTACTGATACGAGAAACTTATACACTTGAACGTCTTGCTCATATGTACATAAACGAGGTTGTAAGATTGCATGGTATGCTAGTATCCATAGTTTCTGATCGAGACCCAAGATTCACTTCAAGATTTTGGGTTAGTTTACAAAAAGCTATGGGCACGGATTTACGATTTAGCTCGGCATATCATCCTCAGATGGACGGGCATATGGAGAGGACGATTCAAACTCTTAAAGATATATTAAGACTCTGTGTCCTTGACTTCAAGGGAAGTTGGGACAAGTTCTTACCATTGGTGGAGTTTTCCTACAACAATAGTTATCAAACAAGTATTGGCATGGCTCCATTCGAGGTGTTGTATGGAAGAAAGTGTCGTTCTCCAGTATGCTGGGATGAGGTGGGTGAAGCAATGTTGTTGGGACTGGAGTTGGTACGTATGACTACGAAAAAGATTCAAATGATCTGGTAACGTATAAAAACCTCACAAGATCGACAAAAGAGTTATGCTGATCTTCATCGGAAGGACGTGGAATTTGATATAGGAGATCATGTGTTATTACAAGTTGCTCCGTGGAAAGGAGTTATGAGATTTGGAAAGAGAGGAAAGCTCAATCCTCGATTCATCGGCCCATTTTTAATCCTCGATCGAATATGAACTGTTGCCTATGGACTCGTTTTACCGCCAAGTATGTCTCGTGTTCATAACGTTTTTCATATATCTATGTTACGTAAATATGTGGAACACCCGAACCACTTTATTGAGTTAGAACTAGATGAAATAGCGGAAGATTTAACGTATGAAGAGGTTCCTATTCAAATCTTGGATAAGAAGGAACATATTCTACGCTCCAAGGTTATACCTCAAGTCAAAGTTTTGTGGAGAAACCACGATGTTGAGGAAATGACCTGGGAGTTAGAATCTGAAATGAAGTCAAGGTATCCTTACCTCTTCGATATACCAGGTACGTACCCTAATTTCGAGGGCAAAATTTCATAAGAAGGGGAGGTTGTAAAACCCCAACTTTTTGAATAAAGATGAATTTTCTATAAATATTATTTTTGAATATTATGGAGTAGAATTGATATAATGTTATAGTTGTGGGTAATATTTATATATTTTGCAAAGTACGCAAGTTGTTATATAATATTCGATTGGTCGAAGAATATTCGTTTTAACAGGGAATATTCATACAACGACACAATCATTGGTGGACCCCACAACGGAATAATTGTCGGATTGAGAAAACGACAAAAATACTTTATGAAAATAACGACGAAAGGTTTACCGTTAACTGTTGAAACACCCGGTGTTAAAAGTACAGTAATACGCGTGGTTGTATAGTAGCATACGGTATTAATTATTGATGCTTACGTGATAAGTCATTCAATTTTGTTTAATTATTACCACAGTATATGATGTTTATTTATGGACCCCCATTTACCTATTTTCAGGATAACCAGTAGAAAGTTATATATATATATATATATATATATATATATATATGGTGGCATGATTGAGGTTGGTGGGGGGGGGGATCACATGATAGAATACTTTATGTATTATTTATATATATATGTATAGGAAATGTTAAAATTTGGCAGGAAGGGGTGTACAACTATTATTGATATGTAATACTTTTAGTGGGGAAAACAAATGTCATAGGAATTATCATGGAGAGAAGTGTTATTTTTTTCAAAGCACCATGTGCTTATATATATATATATATATATATATATATATATATATATATATATGTATATATATATTATTTTATTTTTGTTTTACTTGATGTCGGTAAATCAGATTCTTGCGCATAACATCCATGACTGCTACAATTTCATCCGTGAAATTATCATTCGGTGTACCCGTGATCGAACAGTACCCCTTCAATTCTCCTATAAATAGAAGTTCATATCTTCATTATTTCTTATGAATTCACTGAAACTCTAGTGAGAGAAATTATAGAGAAACTATAGAAAAGTATTCTGCTATTTCCCTACTCTTATATCCAGTTTCTTTTACGGTATGGGATATTATTTGTTGTACTCGTAAGGAGTATTATTTCTTTTGAATTCATGAAGAGAACTTATGTTATTCCATTATTTATTATTCCGTTGGAATAACCTGCATACGCGGGCTACACTATACTTGGTGAAATTCTTCTATCATTTCATTCGTCATTATTCTGTTAGAATATCCTGTTTGTACATTTTATGCCAGACCTGATTCCGTCTTTATTTTTCTGTTGGAATATCTTGTATGTGAGTTTTATGCCGGACCTGATTCCGTCTTTATTATTCTGTTGGAATATCCTGCTTATGCGTTTTACGCCGGACCTGATTCCGTCTTTATTATTCTGTTGGAATATCTTGTCTGTGCGTTTTACGCCGGACCTAGTTCCATTAATTTTTATTCTATTGAAATAACCTGCCTGTGCGGTTTATCGCATGCCTAATGATTTCTTTTGTTATTCCATTCCTTATTATACTCAGCTGGTTAAAGTTTTAACTTCTATACTCCATGAAATTACTGAAATATCCTTGATATTTGCGCTTCATCCAGTATCTTTTCATGGAAATATTCTTCTGAGCATTCTTGAATTTTACTCTTCAAGGCAGTATCATGTTGACAATTTGGAAGTTATTGGTTCCCGGATAAATTAATTCTTGAACTTGTTTTATTGAATTCTTATATCATTATCATCATCCTCATGTTTATATTTTGTTAAAAGTCATATGTGGCCTATAGTGCATAGATGGACTTGGTATGATTATGACCAGGGATTATTCGGTGTAATCATGACCGTAATGTTACAAATGATGTGGAAAAAGTCCTCATTGGCCCGTAATGCATTGATGGACAGTTGTTGGCATGATCATGACCATTAATGAATACACAAATATTCTTGGCCCGTAGTGCATGGATAATTATGGTCGTGATACTAAAGAATATCCTTGGCCGTAGTGCAGGGGTGATTCGATGATGTGGATTATTTATTAAGCTGAGTCCCAACGATAAAAGTGATGAAAAACCTTTTAAATCATAAAACATAGTAGATTTTATTCTCTACTTGACTATTTTAATGAATTGCTTCTTCCGCTGCAGTTAAAATTGATGTTTGTTATATTGTATCAGTTTAAGACTGTTTAAGGCTAATGATAATTTATTCTGCATTATCTTAGTCATAATATTTCTTACTGGGCTAGTTGAGCTCACCCTTTCTTTCACTGTTCTCTTCAGGAAATGAAAATATAGCTGGAACGAGATGGAGAACGGAGTGATGGTCTTAGATGGTGCATTAGTAGTCCTCACTATTCTGTGAAATAATGTGATAATAATTGTAATGAGGACTCCTTTTGAGTTTGTATACTCTCTAGTAGACAATATTTATATTCAAACTCACAGTTTATGTTTTGTCGTATTATACACGACAGTTGTATTATTAAGTTGTATTTGAATTCTGTACCATGTATCTGGCGACTCAAGATGTGTGATGTATACCTAATTTTGGGGGTGTCACAGTTGGCACCGTGATTAAACTGCAATCAGGCACTGCGGTGCCAGTCTTCAGAATTTGTTTTCCCAATTCACGAATTGTGCAGCTTTTCTCCAAAAACATGATTATTTGCCAATAATTATACCCAATAAAATTATTCTGAACACATATCAGCATACATATCGAATCAAAACAATTAATAACTCACATAAAGTTTGGCTTTGATACCACTGTTAGGTTTGTAATATCCATGAACATTTAAAAAATTACATAAATAGAACGGAAGCGTGAAAAAACATAGTTTAAAATTTTAAAAACTATATATCGGGATCATTCTTTATGCACAATTCTTAATTAGATAAAAAAGAGATGGTGATCATATTCATACCATTGTAGAAACTAGCTTTCTTATGTACGAGTTTAGCTCCAATTTCTTTTCATGTTCAACTTGAACCCACCGGGTTTGATTCCTTCGTTTGATCAACGTTAGCCACCCAAGTGTTTGACCTCTAGAGGTGATCCACCAAGGAAGAATAAGTATTCAAGAAGATGGCTATTTGACAAAATCTTAATTCTATCTCTATAAAATATTGTGTACTCTCTCAACTCTTGGAATTGTCAGCATTAACTCCTAATCAAAATAAGACTCCTCTTATTTATTGATGTAGGCAACACTCCTAAATAATTTAGGAATATGGTTTTGTTTTAATTAATTAGGCTCCTAATCCTATAAAGAATAATTAATTAAACTCTTTTAATTAATTAGTCTCCTAATCTTATTAGAAATATATGAGATTACATTTTATTAATTACTTCTCAAACACTTTTAGGAATTAAATAATAATAATAATAATAAGACTCCTCTTGTTAATTTATATTTAATATTTTCAAAATATTAAATAATAAATATTAAATTATTTGATTTATTCTATCATCATAGATTAAATTAAACACACTTAACTTATTATTACGATTATGTCATTTCCTTCTTAAATAAATATTTTTCCTTTTATGGTGTGATCCTTTAGGTTCTCCATATTAAACCGTTTATGAAAAAATCAATTAGAACAATTCTAAACTTATTTAAATAAATAAATTAAACTATTTAATTTATTTAAATAAATAATATTTATTATACAATAAGGATAAACCTCCTTAGCGATCAACGACTTTCTAGATAATATAGATTTCAACATTAATCATAAAAGAACCCTTAACTAAATAGTTACCGTACAATTCAGTTCTTCCACCATACAATGTGCCAATTAAATATAAGACATGAAATTACTGTCAAGTCTTATTTTATTTAATTATATGTATTTCGATTCATAAATGCACAACTCTAAATAATGCAAATTAGAAACTCCTTTCTAATTTCATTATGTCTTGGCCAAGGACTACTAAGTTGTCATTTATCGAATTACATAGGACATTCTCTTCTTTTACTAGAAGCAGTAGATTCTTTGTTGATAATTTATTATCTCCATGTACAACTTATTACACCCAAACATACCCTTTGATATATCATAAGGGTCTTAAGGGACATGTCAAAGTATAACTTATCATACACAAGATACTGTGATGATCTAAAGTCTAAGGATCACTTGTTCTACTATCACTACAGAAATTCCCTATTGACAGACAAGTAAAACTCCATTAGGTATTCCTTAGCGAGCCACATTCAATGACCTTATTCTCCAATAAGTACCTACATACTTACTTTAGTGTCTCCACACAAATGATCAAATCAATCATCCTCATCCAATGAGCAAGCAACATATGTAACAATCTATCTAGATTTACTAATCCTCTTTTTAGTAATCTAACGATTAGGAACAATTTTAGTTATTGAGCTATCTAAGAATTTAGATCTCATTAGCATGATCATCATCATGATTCTAAAATCATTGCTCAAAACTATGGGTTTATCACATATTATAAAATAACACTATGTAGATAAATTAATAGCCTTTAATTAAACAATTCTTTTATTAATAAATGTATAAGATTGTTACAAAGTATATGCTTTATCATCAAACATGATTGACTTGTGTGCATGCTACTTTCAGACTTTACATCTAGCTAACAAATCGTCCACCTTTTCTGAGATGCAAGAGAAACTACCATTCGAACTATCTTCAAACGTGTTACAGGTACAAAAACCAAAGTGTAAGTCCACACTATGTTTTTGGGTGTAACCCTTTGCAACCATACTTGCTTTGTACTTCTCCACCTTACCATTTTCATTGAGTTTGGTCATATACACCCATTTCACACCAACTTTCTTTGCCCAAATAGACAAATTCATCAATTCCCAAGTATCATTTTTTTCTATAGCTTCAATCTCCACATCCATCGTTGTTCTTCACACTGCATCTTTTATTGCCTCTTCGAATAAAACTGGATCATTGTGACGCCACCAAAATAGGTATACATCACCCATTCTGAGTCGCCAAATACATGGTACAGAAACACATACAACTTCATTAATACAATTATCGTGCAAAATACGACAACACATATAGTGTGAGTTTGAATACAAATATTGTCTAATAGACAGTATACAAACTCAAAAAGAGTTCTCATTACAATTATTGATACACTATCTTACAAAATAGTGAGGACTACTAAAACAACTATCATCACTCCATACCCCAGCTAGTTCTTGCTATGTTCTCACCTCCTGAGAAGAAAAATGGAACAAAAAGGAAAAGGGCGAGCTCAACTAGCCCAGTAAAGAATATTATGACTATGATAATATACAACAAATTATCATTAGTCTTCAACAGGGAAAAATCTGATAGAATATAATAGACAACAAGTTTTAAATTAAAAACTGCAGCAACAGCAATCCATTAGAAGAGTCAAGTAGATAATGAATTCTACTATCTTCTAAAATTTAAAAGTCCATCATCAATATTTTATCCCTGTAACATCAATCAATATACATCTTGAATCAAATATTCATCTTTTCATTACAGGCCAAAGATATTCATTTGTATCACCAATTGGTCATGTTCATCTCAACACATGTTCATCTTTGCACTACGGGCCAAAGATGTTCATCAGTTAATCATTCTTCTTTGCACTACATGTTAAAGATATTCAGTAATATCATCATTTAGGACTGAGGATGATGAAAAATATCTTAAAGAAAATGAATCCAGTGAGATAAAAGATTAAAGATTAGGGATTCGTACTTTAGTTTATCTGTGACGCCCCCAAATTTGGGTATCTTCCAACTAGACAAATGGTGCTCCACGATACTACAATCCATACAATCATTCCATTGAGATAACAATAAAATGAGTGTAATTATTATCTTTGTATTACATTTGTAATAAATCCTTTCCCAGGTTCATAAACTGAATATATTCGTTGTTCTTTATAAGTATATTACAATCAAATACACTAATCTATTACAGGACAATTAATTGTCCATCTTAGCCTTGCCTTTATCTCGCTTATAACTCTCAGTTCGTTCGACTTTAGCTGCAAACATATGGTTCAAGCAAGAATGAGCATAACTAGCTCAGCAAGTCTTAACAAAGGATCATATGAATATCACCTTAACAATTACATGCTTTATTTCAATATTTAAACAATTAACTATGAAGCACTATGAATCATTTGACTAGTACTTCTCATAACATCAATTCCAGAGTATATATAATAGCTTAAGAATGATGAACCAGTCAATAGACCATGAACATACTCTTTTTGTTTTCATACTTGAAAAGGACATCCGGCACTAAGGCCATCAATCCGTCTTGACTTACAAGCACTTCTAGGTGATTAGCCTATTGTACTCTATGTTGATCAACACTATTATGTTAAACGTATTTATGCTTAACAATTTGGCAACTTCGCGTGCCCGTCGAATAATCGATGAAAAATACTTTTGTTTGTACATAGACAAACTTACCTTCTCATCCGTACCAAATACTTGGCATAGGATAGCGTTAACAGTTCTATATCGAAAGACTTGTAATCAAATCAATCAACTCTTCAGTATTAGTCTAGTCGAGTTAAAACAGTCATCGACTCTTTCTTTAAAACCATTCATACATTATATAACATGCATCACATAAAACTTGGCTAACACGAAGGTTAGACAAGCGTTTAGGAAAGACTTGCCTTCAAGCGTCTTTGAATAGATAATTCGACAATTCTCAGTCTTTACAGGATCTACATGATATATTCACATAGCACATTATAATTAGTTATCAAACAAACTAATTTTATTGCTTATAACCAACTTCTTTCTCTTCTATGTCTTACTGGAATTAACTTCGTTATTAAAGTCGATTCGACTTTCTATACTTCATTACGGTTTGTTAACATTTTTATGTTACTAACCGACATTCGATCATTATTGGTTAAGTACCAACGTTGAACGTCATTTACGGTTTACTTATTACGTTCTCGAATTCCTCATTTAATTTCTATTAAACCTTACTAACTCTTCTTACATTATCACCTTATAAATGATTTAAGTTCAGTCTTATTATGTACATTAAGTACCTTCAATGTTTTACCTTAGGTCTACATTCAAATGGAACAAAAACCTAACTTGGTCAACATTTTTACACTGTCGGCGCTGCGGCGTGGCAACTCTAGTATAAACTCGGCGCTGCGACTCCACTCTCCATTAGTTTTGGCCGGATTCGGCGGTGCGACGTTGTAACGACCCCAAAATTCATAAAATTGAATTATTAACTTCGGTCGTTAATAACACGTCTACCTTCTGATTTTACATCATTATTCGATGTTAAACTTAATAATATGCGCAATAATTTAAACTTTTTTATCTTCTTACTTTAATTCTCTGAATTAAAACCTTCATCATCTACATGTCTTTGAAACATATATAATCCATGATTCACTTCATCACAATTATTATATCAAATTTTACATTTCAATTCGATAACCTTTGCATATCAGATAAGTCAAACTTTAACTTTACAACTCAACAGAAAACTATACATCGTAAAACATTTAGTACATCTCATGAATCTTAACAACTTTAGCTAAAAATATTAATCTTCGTGTATTATTTCTGATCCACGTCATTCAAGTAGCACATAGTGTTACCTTCAATCCTTAACCTACAAAAATGATTATTTGCAAGGTTGAGCTCGACAGCCCAGCAAAATCTAACAGTTTTCATGCATCATGTAGCACATAATAGCATGCTCAACATATATCTCATAAACATTAGACTAACATAACATATATGTTACAGTTCATATAATAAGTACAAAAATTAAGTTCCTTACTCAATCAGCATGTTTTACTCAATCAACGTAGTCATAAGTTGACTTTAACATTTCATACATTCCACATATATATAACACATCATGCTCTTTGCAATAAAGATTTAAAACAATCAAATTCACATAGCAAATAGGAACTGAAAGACTTGCCTTGATCGTTGTTTACTAATAACAGTTTAACAGCTTACAGATATCTGCACTTCACGTGCCCTACATAATTATATAATTATTCACATTAACTATTAGTCACATAGCAACGAATAGTAGTTGTAATGTAAACTTTACTCTACATCTCATAACCCTTCCTATTATCAATACACAATGTTCAATTTTATTGTGTTAACTTTCGACTTATAGCTCACTATATTTCATATTTGAAGATCATTCAAGTGTTTAAGTCTTGCTAGAAATCATTATTGGTTTTATATTAAACCCATTTCATACCTTATAATGTTCATTTCATTTGACTTAAAAAACTTTTTACATTAATTATCATTTATCACGACATTTCGACGTTTATTCGTCACACGCCCAATTTATCTCTCTTGTGTGTGCTTGGTATGCGTATTCAACTTATCTAATAATTTATTACTGTTAAGCATCATTATACTTCATAATATTCATGTTCTATAACTTAGAACAACATCTTTTGTCATCAAGAGCACTACACTTGCATATGTACATGCCCGACGCCCTCCGATTACATCCGAAAACACAACAGTCCTGCAAATGACCATTTTGACCACTGTTCCCAACCTCAAATTGAAAACCTTAAAGAATAAAAGTTGTAGGTCTACTCGTCCTCGTTCCGGATCATCTTGAATCATCTCAATCGGAGTTTGTATGAAAACGTTATGCCTATTTTACTAAAACATGTCAAAGTAGTCACACCTGACATACTTTGGGCGCAGCTGCATCCAATTAAGCCTGGGCGCAGCGCAGCTGCACCCTATAGCACAGCTACACCCCAAATGACTTAGGGCACATCACAGCTACGCCCATTAGCAGAAATGGGACCTGAAGCTACTGTTCTTCGCGATTTTTGACCCTTTTTCTCCTACTAATCTTCATAACTTGAGTTATACACATCCAAATTAGTCCGTTTTGGATTTTATGGATTCATAATTCATAGAACTACAACATACTAGAATTCTAACCATTTATAAAAATGTTAACCAACCTAAAATTTGTCCCAAAACACATGTTCATACTATATTTTCATGTTTTAACACTTTTAGCGAATACGATCGCCACAACTTCGTTTCTTAATCAACTGACACGATTTAAACTACGTCGCTTTCATTTCTTCACATACTAACATAATCCAACAACAATTCACAGATTATAACAAGTATTGACCATGAAATTTTGTACTTTCTAAGCCATATTCTATAATATAAACACTGCTATTTTACCTTTCTTCCTACAAACCAATTCTCACGAATTTAAACATCAACCAAGGATTATAGATGATAACTAACAAGTTTAGCAACAACATACAAACATAGAATTCGACATCTTAACCCTATCCAACAAAATTTCCAATTAACAGAGAATAGATATTGCAAAGAAAATTAAGATACATTATACCTTTAATCCTCTTGATTATAGGTTTAGCAAAAAGATGGTGAATCTCCTTCCTCTTGGCCAAAATCTCATAGGCTTAATCTCTTAATTTCCACTGTATTTCCTCTCTTCTTCCAAGCCCTCTTTCTAAACCTCTGTTATTTCTCCTTAGAAAATAAGATGCGTGTAAGAAACTGGCCACCCCACGTACTCTTCCGTTAGAAAAAAACAAAAGACGTCAGTTGAACAAGTCAAAGGCCACAAGTCCTTGTTTGGCTACCACCTCCCCCCCTCCCCCCAAACTAAATTATTTTTATATTATCTTATATTATATAGTTTCATATCACACCCTTAGTTGATTAATTTAAATAACATAGTTTAGTTAATTTAAATAACTCATATTAATAATAAAAATCTAATTATCATTATACTTATAATTAATAAATAATTATATATCTAATTTAATTAATAAATTAGAAACATCAGTTTATTTAATTTATTCATTCCCTTTCATATTAAATAATTCAATTAATTTAATTAAATCTTCAAAGAATAAAATTTACCTTTGCTTTAATTTAATTATCATACACACATAACTAAATTATTATACCAAAATTTCATAAATTATTTATTTTTCTCAATAAATAATTTATTTAAAATATTATTTAATTCAATAAATATTTAAAATAATTACCAAATTCATTTAATTTCTTCAATAGTTAACTTAACTATTAAACCTCACTTTCCCAATATATGAATATATATATATATATCCCTTCACACCAGATCACATATTTTAAAATATATAGCACGTATATATACATACTCAAACTCAAAACATCTTATAATAAGAATTTTAATTATTAAATTCTTATTTTAATAACTTATAAAAATTCGGGTTGTCACATCTTTCCCCCTTATAAGGATTCCGTCCTCGGAATCAACGAAACCTCCCCTACTCGATTTTCACCAAATCTCTTATCAAAATTTATCGTTGAATATCCTCAACACATCACCTTAATATAGGTTTTATTTATTACCACTACCACCATTCTTCATAACAAATTCTTATAAGTTTTATTTCATAACCTTTACTTAGACTCAATTATATTTGAGTATTACATATTCTTTGACCCATTCATTACCTTTCCCTAAGGATCATTATTGTCGACGTCAGGATTTTTGGATGTCCCTTTCCGTTACTTGTTCTTTGGTGTTCTCATTTTAGGTGAGATTTATTTGAAAAAACAAGTGAAAAAGGTCTAACATGTATGATGTCGACAATGGGACTGTTAAGAGTCGTCAGTTGGTTTTTTAAATGGTTGTACCAACACAACCGAAAAAAGGTTTGCACATTGATCCAGTGATGTGACACTGATATACGGGTAGGTGAAACCGAGATTCATTTAAGGTCCGGGGACTTGGTTATGCGGGGGGAAGGTGTTAGCCCCCCCCCCCCCCCCCCCGACATCTGTGTTACCACGGTGACCGCCTCTTTTTAAGAAACTATTATCTGAGTGTGTGTGTGGGGGGGGGGGGGTCAATGTGTTGTTATATGGAAGTTGTACAAGGCCTCGTTCGAACCTATATACACAGGGTTTGAATTTATCTAAAAATTCCGTTTTTAGCAAGATATGGCAGTGATGTTTTATAAAAGAGGTTTTTCAAACCCTGATGCTCAATAGGAATTGAGACCTTTTACACTCCCATTTTATTAAGTGATCGGCTTCATTGATTTTATTTGACGGATGTAAGGCATCCGTACGAAAATAATATATACAAAAATAATGCCGACTTCCTCGTGGGTATGGAAACCATCTGAGGAAATTTTGACACCGCATAATAATTTACAAGCTGCTTACAGCTGAAAAATGTCCATCACAGGAATTGAATCTAGATCCAATGGGATGAAACTGTGATCACATGATTCCTAGGTGCACAGAATGCTGGAATTTATAAGAAAGTAGTAAGCAGGTATATATATATAAAAGCTGTAAATATATATAAAAAGACATGATCACCAACCACGAAGCACCTCCATGGGGGATCAGAAATGTAAATAAAGCCATAAAAATGATCAACTGCAACGAAGAAAACTCCAGGCAGGACGAATATATATATATATATATATAAGCAATAAACGCACCGGATGTAAAATTCAGGCTCATCGAACAAAGTTCGACCACAATTCATATATATATATATATATATATATATATATTATGTATATAAGTGAGTAAACGCACCAGACCGAAGTCTAGGCTCAGTCGAGGCATAACTCGATAATGTTAGTCAATATATATGTAAGTATATAATATATATATATATATACAGACTAAAACGAAACCATGGACCGAAGTCCGGGTAAAAGCAAGCAACACGACTCTCAACGTGTAGAAGGGTGTGTGCAAAGATGAAGAGAAAGACTCTAAAGTGTGTGAGAAGGCATACAGCTGACTGATAAAGAAAGATTATATATCTTTAGAGTGGGTAAACACTGGCTTTTGTGGGTACAAAAGAGGCTATATATTAGCTCACAAGTGTTTAAAATATGAAAATACACTGTATGGGCGAGTGCGGAGCAAATTGTGCAGAGTTTCCCCATCTTTTTTCTCTTAAAAATTAGCATCCCAAGCCCTCTATTTATAGGCATATTAACCACAGGTGTACCTGCGGCTGAGCCGCAGGTGTACCAGAGGCAACCCGGGTTGGGCTGGGTTTTTTTGGTCGTGTTGTCTCGAAATACGTGCACTCAGGCACTGTAATGTCCACTCAAACTTTCAAAAGTGCAATCCGGGCATCCGTTTGAGGTATATAGGACCTATTTCAGACTGCTGTTGTCGAGAGTTGTACGATGGCATGGGATTAGAGTTTGTACGAAGTCATTGAAGATGAGACGATGCCCTCCGGTCTTCAAGCTTCAACTTTCATCCGTTACCCCGCACAATAGTCACTCAGGATTGGTTAGCCTTATGGGACATCGTTACGTAGAGACGTGATGTGGCATCGTGTTTGACGAGATGATGATGTTTCCCCTCACCGGTGTTATCGCCGGATTGGGCTGATAAAGCAGACGTTGCTCAGACTTCGCTGAGATTGGACTGCTGCAATTGTTAAAGGTCCTCATTATCATCTTTGAGGTGTGCATGTCTTCCCGATGTTATTGCCGGGTTGGTACACTGCATCTCATTGTGAGCGCCGAGATTGAAGCTGGCTGCATTTAAAATAAGCATTTCCGGGGTTATCTCCAAAATTGTATTCCTTAGGGTCATCACCAAGGTTGGTGGCTATTCCTATAGTTGGGACTGAGACTGGATACCTCAGGGTCATCTCCGAGATTAATCGGTCTTCTCCAGTATGAGTTTTGGTATTGTATTTGCAAGCCTCGAGGTTATCTTTGAGGTTAGATTTGGTTACTCCCAGACTGCGATCCGGGGTTTGATGCTGAACTTCCGGTAGTATCCGGTACGGGTTTGGATTATCTTTCAGGTTTCCTTCTTAAAAGACGAATCTGTCCTCCTACAATGTTAGTGACAGTAGTACAGAAAATTTTGAGTGTCTACAAATGCCCCTCTTTATCATACTCATGCATGGCGATGCATGGGTAGGATAAAGAATCCTAGACACTTAAAACGCAACAAGACGAACATGGTACTATGGATAGCAACATGATGCAAATGTATGATGCATGTGTATGGGGTTGTAGCCCAACACGCTGGGGATGATTGTTAATTCCCTGTTGCTTCGACTGGGGATTAGCAATGCTGACCAGATTCGACGTGTAAGCCGAATCTGTTAGGATGTTGATGTTGGAGTTAACACCAAATCCCTGTGTTTTTGATTATGACTTGATCCTGAAGATGTACCTCTTATGTGTAAGAGATCTGTAGGGATAAAGCTTGATCTGTTTGAGGATGTGTATAACATATTCCATCATCTATCCTCTTTGATAACGTTGACCTTTCTTGGTTAGTATCGCCAGCGTATGTTAAGATCCTACTGGATTTACTGCCAATAGCAAATGATGTCAAGGATGTCTGACCTTCGTTGACGTGTAATTCACCGACATGTGAATCAACGGCTGAGAAATCCTGTGGGATATACTGTCAAGGCTGTTTGATCTTCCCTGACGTGTGAATCAACGACTGAGGCTTTGTGAATAGATTGTTAAGTTTGGTTGACCTTCGTTGTTATGTAGATCAACGGAGCATTGCGTTGTGACCCCCGTCGGGGATCCGCTGGGGAATACGAGCAGTTCAGTATAAAAACCTTGAATAGCTCTAGAGCTCTGATAGGTTTAATCGTTATCGACTGAAATAACGTCAAGGTTGATTGACCTTCATTGATATGTGTGACAATGGTTTGATAGTACGTTGTAATCCCATGCCGTGACTTCACGTTGTAATCCCCGTTGGGGATCTACTGGGGACTTATGAGTACGTACGCAATTATCGAACAGCTCTCAATGCTTCGATGGGTTTACTTACCATCGGCTGAAATAACTTCAAGGTTGCTTGACCTTCATTGATAGACGTATCAACGGATGGACGTGTTGTAACCCCCACCGGGGATCTACGTTGTAACCCCCGTCGAGGACTCACGTTGTAACCCTCATCGGGGATATACGGAGGGTAACGACCAGACGTCAGTGGCATCAGACCTGTATAAGGTACTGTCGTATGTGATTTGTGACAATTGGGATCATTGGTAGGGTATACCTTGTATTTAGGTGACTACCAATGAGTGCTGGACAAATTCAAAGTCTCATTTGAGAAGACCAGGATTGTATGCAGGTTTGCTCAATCGCGTGGCATTTTTCTTCTCGATTTGACCTTTTTAGTTCGTAAGAACTCCATTTCAACTCGAACTGGACTGAGCCGAGGGGTGGGACCCCCATAGGGGAGCCGCAGGTGCACCTGCTGCAGCCACAGGTGGGCCTGCGGCAAGGCGCAGATCATAAATCCTGCATGTTGGTCTTTACAAATCATTTTCAACTCGCTTCGCATAGAGAAAACAGCGAGCCATTTTCAGATCTGCTGAGTTTGGGCTGCTTTGTGCAAATTCTGTCACTGTACAAGTGTTCTACACTATCCTGGTAACGTATGCATGTATTTTTTCCAGTTTTTGTCTGTTAGATTGTGAGTTATCGCACGAAATGCATCTAAACACATAGTAGTGATTATGTATGCACAAATGACTTGATAAAAAATATTCAACATAGTAAATGTTAGTATTAAACCATGCTGAACATAATGATATGAAAAAATTTGACTTTTGAGACAGTCAAATTGGCACATTTTTCTGCTATTTTTTGTCCTATTTGAGGTCCAATGAGCAAAAGGTAGAAAGGCAAAGTACTCCTAGCATTGAGGTTGGCCTTGTGCATGATGATTTTGATTTTTAATACATATATTATGTATATGACTTTGGGGCAGGTGTGCTACTGAATGGCCACCTAGACATGCCTATGTGCATGTGGATAGTCCTATTTTCAAAGGGGACTATGGCAAAAAAAATTAAATGTAGGCATTGGGTAGTCATACATTTTAACTCTATTATATGTTAAAGTAAATACATGCATGCATATAGTAATAAATGCATTTTAAAAAAGCTCTAGGTAAGGAAATACCACACCCTTTCTGAGGTGATTTGGAGATTTGTTGTCCAGATATTATGGACCCGAATCAGCCGAGCAGTTCTTACAGGACTGCTTCTGGCGTATGGCAGAGGGCTTCTGAAGTGCCTCATCCCCGTTCTGTCAGACAGCCTCGTCGGTTGGTGGAGGCTGTGATACATCCTGTCCAGGTAGGTGTTCCAGACGTTGAGGACGAGGAGGCGGATATTCTGATTAAGGATCCTGCTCCTGCTACACATGTCCCTCGTAGGGAGCTTCCGAGCATTCAGGTGGTGAACCCAGAGTTGCTGGGTGATTTGGGCAAACATCCATCGATGTATTTGCATGCTAACGAGGTATGGCGTTAGACTTTGATCTTCCTTTTTTCCTATTGATGAGGATTAAAGGGTTCTGATGTTGATCTGCATTCCATGTAGGTTCCAGGATTTACACAGCCTCGAGGGAACTGGTTTAGCATTCACTCCATGTACCAGGCGCTTCATCCTAACTATAGAGCGGTAGTGCATGAGTGGTGATTCGGGGCATTCTTCTCCATCCTTCCCCGTCGATGTCCCTGGGGTTACCTCAGGGCTTTGTCTGAGCGATGGTTCCATCAGACTCAGTCACTCCATCTGCTGGATTACAAGGTGATGATGACGCCTATGGATTGGTGATTTATCACAGGTATGGAGTTTAGAGGGGAGCCAGTGCCTTGCATGGCGAATATTACCCCTACTACCGTTAGATCCTTATTAGGAGTTTCGGCGGAGGCGCTCAAAGGCAGGACTGTCCATCCAGGTCCTTTGAGCATAGATTCTATGAGCAGGCTATTGAGTGAGCCCATGCCTGATGATGTCAGGATTAGGGATCGAGTTCTGCGGTGATTATTCCTGATGATCATTCAAGGCTGCTTCATAGCAGATAACTCTTCAACGGTATATTTCACTTTGGTCAACGCCACACACGATGTGGACCGTATAGGAGAGTATGACTGGGGCTCTTACACCTTTGCCTATTTCCTCTGGGGCATGCGCATGTGCTCACAGGGTTTGACCAAGGCTTGGCTAGGATTTTACCCATTTCTGCTGGTGAGTATTTCTATTATCTTTTCCCATTCATAGGTTAAGAGTGTTTACTGATAGTAGATGTTTTGCCATTGTGTTGGCAGTTTTGGGCCTATGAGAGGCTCCCATGCTTGCATCATATGAGTGTGTTAGGTTTAGATACCTATCCACGAGGATGACGATGGCACCATTCTATTTTACCGGAGGTCTTATACCGGAGTCGAGTATTTGATCTCTACCAGGAGAGTTCCTCTCTTCACTGATAGAGGCTGGGAGCTCTATTTAGGAGTGTGTGCTATTAGGAGCACTACAGGGGAGATTCGTATACCGATCTTGCCTCCTGCCAGGCGTCATTGGCACGTATCACAGTCACCCATCACTGATATCCCATTGTTGGGGGTTGACGGTTTTGCATTATCAAATGGTCCATGTACTCAGGAGACGTTCCAGTGGTAGTGGTCCCCTCGCATTATTGGAGCCCAGTCCCGCGCCATGCAGTTCATAGGGGATATGGTTCCAGGATCTTTGATAATGACGGATTGGGTAGCTTGTGTCCGAGCTCCGACTCATATGACCCAGATTGATAGCTTGACCTGACAGTTGGATCAGGCACACATATTTATCTGGCATTTGGGCAGAGATCCAGCAGAGGCGGAGTCATTTGTTCCTTCCAGCTCAGGCGCTGGCCCCTCAGACGATCCATTCGGTTTTGCCGGCGCAAATCCTCCTCTTTAGGCCTGACATCCCTGTTGATAGAGTTCCAGTGACTCAGGAGGAGTTACATCATGTGAACAGGATTGAGGACGGAGACATCAGGACCCTGGTTTTCTTCTGATGTATATTCTTATTATATCTTTTGATAGGCCTCTGTTAGATATTGGGTGGTTGTTCCCCATTCTCGCTATATCTTTTGATAAGCCTCTATTAGTAGTAGGGCGGTAGTGTCCCATTTCCCTGTATTTGTAGCTGTACAGAGCAGATATATTAGATGATGATATACTTAGGAATGTATGCACCATTTTTCATTCCCTATATCATATTGCCATCCATTATCTGTTATGCATGTATCATGTTATGCATATGTATGTATGTCCAGAGATATTCGGCATTGACCCCTGAATGGTCTTATGACACGGCCCGCACAGATGTCTTCTTCGACAGTTAGCCGTATAGATCATACCCCACCGTCAATGGTGGCATTAGGTATGCGATCGTGGAATGATAGCATGTCACCCCCAGATAGGGTGACCGTAGATCAGTTGTTGCAGCATACCATGACTTTATTACCTTTTCAAGTTCCTGTAGGATTTGTAGACGGGATGCTAGAGCATTGGCTGCCTGATAGGTAGGTATTCCGTTTTGGCACCCGTGAGTTGACTCCTACTCTGGAGGAGTATGCACGTTTGACGATGTTGCCTTTAGAAAGACCTTGCGTGCATCTAGCTTTGGAAGACATGAGTAGACGATTCATGACTCTCACAGGATTGAGGCGCAGAGTAGTGCAGGACTAGCTGACATCTAGCCATGTGATCTCCCAGCGTTTTCTATACGACAGATTTGGCTCAGATGATAGCTATTCACGATATGTCGGAGATTTCACATCACTAGAGGACCATTGGTTTTTGGCCAGAGTTGATGTACTGATGATGTGCGTACTGTCGTATGTCTATATGCCGCGATATATGGACAAGATAGACATTGGTGTTATTATGGCTGTGAGAGCTCTTAGAGAGGGTCGCACCACTATACCTGTGATCGTAGCAGAGACCCTGCGGTCGGCATCCTATTATTTTACGTATCCTACAGGAGTGTTCACAGGGAGTTCGGTTATATTTTACGTGTGGTTTATGTCACACTTGAGACCGGTTGGTACCCTTAGACGACATGGGTATTGCTTCTCCCATGATGTGGCCATGTTATACTCCTTTCAGCCATCGGAGTGTACAGATGCTCAGTCCTGGTCCGTATTTTTGGCAGATATCAGAGATCCATTCAGCATATTATCGTGCTCGGGGCTTTGCTCACCATATAACTTCATTACTCATGCTCCGGGCATAGATTTCCTCCCTCTGGCTGGATTGAGGAGTGTTACTACTTATCACCCACTGGCCGTGATGTCGCAGATTGACCAGTTCCAGGATTTTCATCCTTTTGAGGGGGCGATAAGTCAGCGTTCAGCTTCTCGATATCTCTCAGCAGAGGACCAATCCCGTGTGTATGCTTGTTGGGATCAGCGTGAGATAGCTACTTTTTCTATCAGTCATCCTGGTTATTCTGCAGAGTATTCTGCATGGATGGAGACAGAGATTTTATCGGCTGTAGCAGTATTCGCAGTACCGGATAGTGAGTCAGATGATGCAGAGCCCAGAGAGGACATTGATACCTACATCGAGGAGGAGCTCGCTGCTGGGTTGCTAGCATTTCTTCCAGATTCTCCTAGTACTAGTACTTTTGTGATTCAGCACTCGGCACGGTACTTAGAGCAGAGTCTTCATCTGATTACCTTTGAGAGAGACCAGATTCGATCTATGATGTCGACTGCTCTTGATGTGAGGGACCCCGCTCTATTGGAGAGAGACGAGGCATTAGATCGCAGTGATGGCACTGTTGTTGAGCAGGATGAGGCTATATCAGCTAGAGATGTAGTGATAATTGAGTGGGATAGTGATATATCTGCCCGGGATGTAGCCGTCACAGATAGTATTACAGTGAGGTCCCTTACCACTGGCATGATTGTAGAGATGAGTGCATATATTGATGATCATATGGTCACCATGCAGATGGCTACAGATCTTTTGGGTCGTGTGGATATTCTCATACAGAAGACCACAGCTTCGCCTCCGTCTTCTGAGAGGGACGCCATGTTGGGCTTGTTAGCTCGCATATATCCTGACTTGTAAATGAGCTTATATTTACCTACACAGACTAGCTTAGCCATTTTTTTATGTACAGTTTACATTGTATATATATATCAAACATCATTATATATGACAGGGAAATATTTTTCTGGATCACTTCCCTTTTAGATATGCCTTGCAATTTGCTTGATATTTTGCATGCTGCTTCAGGGCTTGTGATCTTGATGTATTCTGAATTCCTCCTGGGTGGATGGACATTGAGTTTTCTCTGGATAGTTCAGAATGGATCATCGATCTATGTGTATCCCTACCATCTTTGGTGTCTTGGGACTGGTTTCTGGATGGAAATATGGAGAGGAGTGTGGCTTTCCTCTCTAAGATTGACCGCACCACAGATGGTCGCCAGTACTTCTATTTAGGAGAAGCCTAGTTAATTCCATCTCTTATGGATTGGTGTTGCTCTTCAAGGTATGACCGCAGCTTAGATGGTCGCCGAATCTCCTATTTAAGAGGAGTTCGGGTAATTTCATACCTTTGGTCTGAAGCCAAATGAAATGTAGTGGATTGAAGGATGATCCCAGTACCAACTGACAAGGGTTTGTGTTTTGGTAGGGGGTAAGACCACACCATGAATGGCTGCCTATGTACTCCTATTGAAGAGGATATCAAGTCTGCGTAGTTCGAACCTGGTGTAAGAGGTTCAACGCTGTATATGGCTGACATGGTGTAGGAATGTTTTTGGTTGTTTTTGTTTTTATAAGGGTAGAAATGTTTTTGTTGTTTTTGTTTTATTGCGACCGGGCCATGTAACATGGTTGCCTATGTACTCCTATTGAGGAGGAGATCAGGTCGACGTAGTTCGCCCCTCACGGCGAGAAGAAAAGCGTGATCCCATGTGCAGGTCAAAGAGCGGGGAGGAGAAAGTTTAATCCTAGGTTGAGGATAAACTGTATCTATGAGAAGTTTGATCCCAGGTATGGGTAGCCAAACTGTGAATGCAAGAGGTTCAATCCGCGGTGGGATGACCTAAGTTGTATGAGCGCAAAGGAAAGCCAGGGTACTGGCTTGAAGAGTACGTTTCCTTGAGGGGAAAAGTGTAGGAAAGTTGTAGGTGGTAAAGGGTTAAAGAAACGGAATGATTGATGACCTGATGATTATGCATCAGGGTGTTTGTGAATTACTTCAGACATAGTACCGTTTCACGGCGTCTGAGTTAATGAGTTGGGGAAATTCATCGCCGTCCATTTCTTGCAATCTGAGAGCGCCTCCTGTCAATACTTCCTTGACAATAAACGGGCCTTCCCAATTAGGAGCGAATTTTCCTTTAGCCTAATCTTGGTTGTCAAGAATCTTCTTCAAAACCAAGTCAGGTTGTTTAAACTACCGTAGTCGGACTTTTTTGTTGTAGGATCTGGCGATCCTTTGCTGATATAACTGACCATGGAAGATAGTCGCGGTTCTCCTTTCGTCTATTAAAGACAATTGGTGATACATGTCTTGTACCCATTGGTCTTCATCCAGCTGAGCGTCGATCAACACTCTGAGAGATTCCATCTCAACTCCTATGGGGAGCACTGATTCCATCCCATAGGTTAAAGCGTAGGGGGGTTACCCCAGTTGAAGTACCCATCAAGGTTCTTTAGGCTAACAGAGTTAGAGGAAATAGGTCGGGCCAATCTTTGTGGTTGGCGGACATCTTTTGCATAATCTTCTTGATGTTTTTGTTAGCCGCTTCAACTGCACCGTTCATCTTCTGACGATAGATGACAGAGTTGAGATGTTTGATGTGGAATTTACTGTATAATTCCTCCATCATTTTGTTGTTGAGGTTCTTGGCATTGTCTGACATAATCACCTCTGGTTGTCTATATCGACAAATGACATTGTTTCTGATGAAAGCAATGATGACTCTTTAGTAACCCTGGGGAAGGAGGTTGTTTCTACCCACTTGGTAAAGTAGTCAATCATGGTGAAAATAAACCGATGACCATTACTGGAATTAGGCTTAATGGGCCCAATAACGTCCATTCCCCGCATTGAGAAGGGTCAAGGCGAACTCATATTATGGAGTTCCCGTGGAGGGGCGTGTATAGCATTCCAATGAATCTGACACTTATAGCATCTTTTGACGTAGTCGTTGCAATCAGCTTTGAGAGATAGCTAATAATGTCCCGTCCTGAGGACTTTCTTGACAAAGAGGGGGCCACTCATGTGGGGGCCACAGACTCTGCCATAGATTTCATCCATAAGCCTTTGGGCTTGATCTTTGTCTAAACATCTGAGGAGACCTAGTCTTGCATCTCTTTTGTAGAGCGCATCTCCACTCAGGTAGAACTTCATAGCAAGTCGATGGATCCGCTTTTTCTCAGTCAGGCTCACCTCAGCGGGTGTAGATCCATCTCGCAAATATTCATTGATATGCTGATACCAAGGATGTTGGATGGGAGGTAGCTCATCTGATACTTCTCCAACGTAATTCCCATAGGCTGGGGCCTTGTGTAGGGAAATTGTGACACTCGGAAAATGTTCCTTGTCTGATATGCGAATCAGGGAGGCCAAAGTGGCAAATGCGTCCGCAAAGTCATTCCTGTTATGAGGAACATGTAGAAAGGAGATTTCTTCGAACTCTAAAGCCATCTTCAAAACCTACCAATTGTCTGATTACCAACTCCGAATCTCCAAAGACAGTTAACCGCCTAACGCCCATTGAACGGGCAAGTTTTAGCCCCATGAGATAGCCTTCATACTCTGTCGTATTGTTGGTGCTGACAAATTGTAATTTGATGGCGATGGGATACTGCTCCCCCGTATCAGATACTAGAACTGTTCCAGCTCCAGAACCTTCCATATCTACAGCTTCATCAAAATACATCTTCCATGACTGGCGTGTATCGTACTGATGGTGTTGTTGCACTATCATTACTCATTCATCGGGGAAATATGTTTCCAAGGGTTTGAAATCACTTGAAGGTGCGGCGGCCAGTTGATCCGCGATTCCTTGACCTTTGATGGACTTTTGAGTCACATATACGATGTCAAATTGTTGTAGGATCAATTGCCATCTGGACAGCCGACAATTTAACATAGGTTTGTTGAACACGTACTTTATAGGATCCACACGGGATATGATATGGGTTGTGTGACCATGGAGGTAGTGATGTAACCTCATGGAAGCCCATGCTAAAGCACAACACGTCTTTTCGATCAGAGTGTACTTGTGTTCACTGATACTGAACCTTTTATTGAGGTAATGGATAACTCATTCTTTACCTCTATCGTCCTTCTGTCCCAGCATGTAGCCCATGGCATTGTCACTTATGGACAGGTACATAAATAAGGGAACATCATCCCTGGGTAGTACCAACACATGAGCTTTGACTAGTTGTTTCTTAATTGTAAGGAAGGCATTCTGGCACTCATCATTCCATTTCATGGAGGAGTTCTTCCTTAATATCTTGAATATTGGCTCACAGGTTGCTGTGAGTTGGGAGATAAACCTGCTGATGAAGTTGATTCTTCCCAAAAATCCCTGTATTTCCTTTTCTGTTTGAGGAATGGGCATTTCAGTGATGGCTTGGATTTTGGCAGGATCCAGCTCTATCCCTTTGTGGATGACTAGAAATCCTAGCAACTTGCCGGATTGAACGCCAAAGGCGCACTTAGCTGGATTTAACTTCAAGTTGCACTTACGCAACCTGTTGAACAAATTTCTGAGATGGTCTATATGGTCATCCTCCTTCCGGGACTTAACAATGATGTCATCCACGTAGATCTCGATCTCTTTTTGCATTAAGTGGTGGAAAAGAGCCATCATAGCTCGTTGATAGGTAGCTCCATCATTGATGAGGCCGAGTGACAATCGTCTATAGCAAAAAGTTCCCCAATGAGTAATGAAAATAGTCTTCTCATGATCTTCCTCAGCAACCATGATCTGATGGTACCCTGCAAAGCAATCAGCAAAGGAGTACATGTCGTATTGCGCAGTATTGTCAATGAGAATATGGATAAATGGCACGGGAAAGCTGTATTTTAAGCAAGCTTTAGTCAAATCCCGGTAATCCACACAAACTCGCACCTTCCCTCCAGGTTTAGGTACGGGCACGATGTTGGATATCCACTCAGGATATGTAGACACCATGATGATGCCAACATGAAATTATTTCATTATTTCTTCTTTCACTTTAAAACTCCATTCAGGTTTCAACCGCCTGAGTTTCTGCTTGACTGGCTTAAATCCCTCTTTAGTGGGAAGGCGATGAAGGACAATGTCAGTGGACAAACCCACCATGTCTTCATGAGACCATGCAAACACATCCTGGAATTGGGTTAATAGCGTAACCATGTCATTCCGTTGGTTTGGGGTAAGGTCTGAACCAATCTGGATTAACTTAGGGCTTTCTAAGGTTCCGAGATTGAAAGAAGTGGTTTGATCAAGGTTGGGTTTGGGTTTGTCTTTAACCCATTCTTGAATTTCTTGAGGCACCTCAATGTCATCCTGTATATCCATCAAGGCTAAATTCATCTCTACATCAAAGGTACAATCCTTGTGTAGGAGAGGCATCGTATCCGCAAGTACAGGCACATCTAAATTCAGAGTCCTGAAACAAAATATGCTTTCACTTAGTATATATGAAATGTGTTGATCATACACAGTGTTAGCATATATTGGAAAAATAAACTGCTAATACTGTACTGAAAAGTAAGCAGTTATTATATCTAAAAGGCAGAAAGAGTTCTGCCCATTTTACCCTCGTCGACCAAAGCAAGGAGCGTTGTTCCAATTGGCAAGGGCAAAGTCTAGGTGGAGTGCAATGATGGAGGGATTGTCATCATCCTCCCTATCCCGAATGATGGCCATTACGTCTGGGCAATCATCGTCTGGGGTGTATTTGTTGGTGTGCTCGTCATGAACGATGATGCGTATATCTGACATCATTCGGATGACGTCTTGCTTGATTCTTTGTTCCTCTTCTTCCACTGCGGGATTTGGAACAAAGATTTCTTTTCCTTTCACCGTTACCTTCTTGGGACATAACATAGCCATTACATTGGCAGGCACCTTTACTGGAGGTTGTGCGGACTTAGAGTTTGAAGGCGAAGATAAACGCCACATGGTTGAAGCTAAAGGAATCTGCTGATGTTTATGAGGATTCCTGTGACTAGAACTGGCAGAATAGCCTAGCCCAGCTGTTCCAGTTTACCTGGTTAAGCGAATTGGGTATTTGATACCCTGGCAATCTTTACCCAACCCTTGTCCTGGTTTATGACCCAACGACATCATTTCTTGAGTGGCCGACATTACCTCGGCAGAAATCTTGGGTTCGGTCAATGGTACTCCAATAGCATGGTATTGGGTGTTGCTTATTTCCAAAGCATAAAAACATACTGGTTCCACATTGGCATTGGCATTGATGAATGGCATGCCTCCATGCTGAGGAATCTCCGGTTCAGCGGTGACTGTGACCAGGCTATTGTTAATAATGTATTTCAAATGTTGGTCAAGAGTGGAGGGGACTGCCTCAGCCATATGAATCCATGGTCGTCCCAAGAGAAGGTTGTATCCCGAATCTATCTTGAGCACATGGAAAGATACGCAGAATGTGTGAGGACCAATTTAGATTGGTAGCTCAATTACTCCGACTGAATTTCGCCGGGCTCCATCAAAAGCTTTGATGATAGTATGGCCACTCTAAATTCGGTTGAGATTGATGTTCATCATCACCAAGGTAGCATATGGGCAGATATTCAGAGAGGAACCTCCATCTATTAAGACTCCAGCTATCATATATCCAGAGGACAAAACCGCAATGTGCAACGGCTTGCAATGACCGGTCCCTTCGGATGGTATGTCATCATCAGTGAAGGATATCACATTGTTGTTGAAAATGTGATCAACCATATGTTAAAACTTTTCTGTATCCACTGATGTCGGGAGATAGGCTTCTTCTAGAACCTTTAACAAGACCTTTCGGTGATTCTCGGAAGTTAGGACCAAGTCCAAAATTGATATTTATTGTGGAGCTTCTTTCAAGCTTAAAACCATCGTAGCTTCATTATGACCCACAGCGCGGAGGAATTTTTCAATATTCTCCATGGGTATTTTCCCCTTTGATTTGGTGGTGGGCTTCATCACCTGATGGGGGAGATACAGTGGATTTTCCTTCGACACTGCAGCAGTTGTATGTGAGGTGGATCCTTCACCTTCTCCATAATTCCACGGAACCTTGTGCAAGCTAACAATAGGATATTGTGTTCTGCATGGCAAGTTGATTGGCACGGGAGCGACCACTTTCAAAGGATTGTTTCCTCCCTTGAGTTGAATTGTTGGCGTTGTGTGTAAGGTATTAATCCCATCAGTTTTAGTGGATATGACTGCTACCACACTCTTCCAATCGGTAGGACCCGAATCCTCACTTGCACGTAACACAGTATCGTCGTCCGCTAGGCGCATGATACCACTGTCGATTAGATTTTGAATAAGGTGGCGGAGTGCCCAACATTCTTCTGTGTTGTGACCACGAGACTGGGAGTGATATTGGCACACTCCATCAGAGTTGTACCGTCCTGAACGGGGGTTGATTGGAGGTAGAAGGGAACTGCTCCTTCCTTCATTGATTAGGATATAAAGGATTTCTTCCATAGGTTGGCCCAGATAGGTGAATTCTCTTTTATTGGCGAAATCCCAATGGGCTTTGGCATTTTCTTTCTTCGTCACTTTGTCTTCCAGCATTTCATTTTCTGAAAGTGACGAGGGAATATTCATGACAATAGGTAGGAGACTGGCATGCTCCTGGCTGATTAACTGACGAGTCACTTGATGCTGATAAGTCACCAGTTCTGCCAATTGTTCAATTTTTTTGTAGAGGGCTTTCATCTTTTGTTCCATTGTTAACTGGAACTTGGCATAATCCCATCTGTCATTACCGTCTTTGATGGTCTGGGAGGAATCACAGCTGAAATTGGAACTCTGTCCACTGCTCTAATTAATCATGTTGACCTCTTCTTCTTTGTGTTGAGGAAGAGGGTTGTCTTGTACGTGAGGCTGATCGGGTTTGGTGACTACGATCTCCCTGTTGTCTATTAGGTCCTAGATCTTGTGTTTCAAGGCCCAACAATCCTGAGTATCATCCCCAGGTGCCCCGGCATGATAAGCACATTTCCTAGCAGCATTGAAACCCCGTCCATTAGGTCTGGCTCGTGGAAGAAGATGCGTAATTTTCTTCTGTGTTGTCAGAAGATTAAGAATGTTCTCGAGGGTATCCCCTAAGGGTGTAAACACTCGAGGGCATTTGACTTCTCCACCTTTTGGTATTGGAGGGTTTGCAGACTGTGCTGGAAAGGGAGTGTAGTTTCTCCTTTGAATAGGCATGTTTTGATTGCCTTTTTGCCCCTGTAGTATCAGGGAAACATCATCCTCTTTCTTTTATTGGACCCTCCTGGGGTTGTTCCCATAATTTCCAGATTGGATGTGATCCGCAATAGCTTTGAGTGCAGCTAGGTCTTAAATCTTTCCTGACTTCAATCCCATTTCAGCCATCTCCCCATGCTTGACCATTTCAGAAAATTGTTTATCGATGCTGGCTAAAACTCTCTTATAGAAGGGAGCTTCTTGTATGTCTATGAAAGTCATGACCATTTCTAATTCTGTCATGGCAGGACTAACTTGGGCAGCCAGACATCTCCACTTCTGAGCATACTCTCTGAAAGACTCGTTAGACTATTTCTCTATCTTGGTAATTTGATACCGATCAGGAGCCATCTGAGTTTGTAAACTATATTGAGTGAGGAAGGCATGTGCTAGCTCTTCCCAACTATGGATTTTGTAGTTGTCTAATCTTGTGTACCACGAACGGGCTTCTCTAGTTAGACTCTTTTGGAACAATTGCATTATGAGCTTTTCATCCTCTGTATAGGATCCAAGTTCTCCAATAAATACTTTTAAATGTGTGTAAGGATCTCCTAACTCATCATATTTTTTAAAGTCAGGAGTTTTAAACTTTTCTAGGTAATGAACACCAGGAAAAATACACAGATCAGCATATGAAACACTCCCGTGTGTTCGAATTCCTTTGATAGCGCGAAGGGTCTCTTCCATTTGGAGGACTTTCTTTTTGATGTCACCAGTGTCTGGATCTCCAGTGGGATGGGCAGCATCAAGAGTTTTGTTGGTCGTATCCAACTGTGGTTTAGGTATGGTAATGACCTAGATTCCTCCTTATGTGGGGGGCTCAGTATGTACGGGTATTTTCTGACCCTGTGTAGACTCATGTAATTCTTTGAGCAGAACAGTCAAATCTGTAATTTGTTTACTTAATCCGTCAAATTCTTTGCGAGAAAATGGATTAACTTCAGTTTGGTCGGATGATGACATGATTGATTGTAGGCCTGTTGCCTTTTTGGACTTTGAATGGGTAGTAGGTCTGATTGATTCCCTGCGAAAGACTAGCATAGTTTAGTCTTTTGGGGATGTATATAATAACATGCTATGTGATGTGTCCATTTTTGGAATTTAATCCTGCATAACGGATGTCGGCTGTTGGTAGCATGTATGTGTACACATTTCTTCATATTTCTCATTATATGGAGATAGATATGAAATGAAATTATAAGTAATTGTGTTTACAAGTAATTGAAATGAGAGCATGAAGAGACTTTCTTCTGTTTTGGGTTTATCAGAGGCTGACCTATCTTAGGTTACTCTCGCGGATTTTTGGCATGAAGGTTCCCAAATCATCGCAATCTACTAGACGGGAAGTTAATTCGGTCTTTCAACTAGAGCGAATTTGGGTGGTGCCTTTCCTAAGCCTCGGAGAATTAGTCTTCTCACGAGTCCAGTAATCAAACACCGATGGGATAGCCCCCTGGTGGAGGGACCACACAACATACATTCACATACATCGCGTCTCATCGTATGAAAAATGATGACATGTGCGAAGCACTAATATCACAAGCAGTTATGGTGCGAAACACTAGCATCATAAGCAGCTATGGTGCGAAGCACTAGCATCACAAGCAGTTATGGTGCGAAACACTAAGTGCAATAAGGAAATGCATTCGTACACATTCTTCAAAATATAAATGCAATATCCACACACAAGCAAATAATAGTTTTGAAAAGATTGTAATAGCGGCTTAAGTTCTCTTACTGGTGTCCCCAGCAGAGTCGCCACCTGTCGACGTCGGAATTTTTGGATGTCCCTTTCCGTTACTTGTTCTTTGGTGTTCTCATTTTAGGTGAGATTTGTTTGAAAAAATAAGTGAAAAAGGTCCGACATGTATTATATCGATGATGGGACTGTTAAGAGTCGCCAGTTGGTTTTTTAAATGGTTATACCAACACAACCGAGAAAAGATTTGCACATTGACCTAATGATGTGACACTGATATACGGGTCGGTGAAATCGAGATTCGTTCAGGGTTTGGGAACTTGGTTATGCGGGGGGAAGGTGTTAGGCACCCCCCCCCCCCCCCGAACATCCGTGTTACCACGGCGGCCGCCTCTTTTCAAGAAACTATAATCTGAGTGTGTGTGGGGGGGGGGAGGGGGTCAATGTGCTGTTATATGGAAGTTATGCAAGGCCTCATTCGAACCTATATACACAGGGTTTGAATTTATGTAAAAATTCTATTTTTTAGCAAGATATGGCAGTGATATTTTATAAAAGAGGTTTTTCAAACCCTGATGCTCAATTGGAATTGAGACCTTTTATACTCTCATTTTATTAAGTGATTAGCTTCATTGATTTTATATGACGGATGCGAGGCATCCATACGAAAATAATATATACAAAAATAATGTCGACTTCCTCGTGGGTATGAAAACCATCTGAGGAAATTCAGACGCCGCAGAATAATTTACAAGCTGCTTATAGCAGAAAAATGTCCATCACGGGAACCGAATCTAGATCCAATGGGATGAATCTGTGATCACATGATTCCTAGGCGCGCAGAATGCTACAATTTATAAGAAAGCAGTAAACAAGTATATATATATATATATATATATATATATATATATATATACAAACATGATCACCAACCACGAAGCAGCTTCATGGGGGATCAGAAATGTAAATAAAGCCGTAAAAGCGATCAACTGCCACGAAGGAAACTCCAGGAAGGACGACAATATATATATATATATATATATATATATATATATATATATATATATATTTCATTTATATATATATATATATATATATGTGTGTGTGTGTGTATATATATATATATATATATATAAAAATGAGTAAATGCACCGGATATAAAACCCAGGCTCATCGAACAGAGTCCGACCACAGTTCGTATATATATATATATATATATATATATATATATATATATATAAGCGAGTAAACGCACCAGACCGAAGTCTAGGCTCAATCGAGGCATAACTCGATAATGTTAGTCAATATATATATAAATATATATATATACATAATATATATATATATATATACAGACTGAAATGAAATCACGGACCGAAGTCCGGGCAAAAGCAAGCAGCACGACTCTCAACATGTCGAAGGGTGTGTGCAAAGATGAAGAGAAAGACTCTAAAGTGTATGAGAAAGCTTACAGTTGACTGATAAAGAAGGCTTCTATATCTTTAGAGTGGGTAAACACTGGCTTTTGTGGGTACAAAAGAGTCTATATATGAGCTCACAGGTGTTTAAAATGTGAAAATACACTGTATGGGCGAGTGCAAAGCAAATTGTGCAGGGTGTCCCCGTCTTTTTTCTCTTAAAAATCAGCACCCCAAGCCCTCTATTTATAGGCATATTAGCCACAGGTGTGCCTGCGGCATAGCCGCAGGTGTACCAGAGGCAACCCGGGTTGGCCCGGGTTTTTCTGGTCGAGTCGTCTAGAAGTACGTGCACTCAAGCACTGTAATGTCCACTCAAACTTTCAAAAGTGCAATTCGAGCATCCGTTTGAGGTATATAGGACCTATTTTGGACCGCCGTTGTCGAGAGTTGTACGATGGCATGGGATTAGAGTTTGTACGAAGTCATTGAAGATGGGACGATGCCATCCGGTCTTCAAGCTTCAACTTTCATCCGTTACCCCGCACAATAGTAACTCAGGATTGGTTAGCCTTGTGGGACATCGTTGTGTAGAGACGTGATGTTGCATCATGTTTGACGAGATTACGATGTTGCCCCTCACCGGTGTTATCGCCGAATTGGGCTGATAAAGCAGACGTTGCTCAGACTTCGCTGAGATTGGACTGCTGCAATTGTTGAAGGTCCTCATTGTCATCTTTGAGGTGTGCCTGTGTTCCTGATGTTATTGTCGGGTTGGTACAGTGCATCTCGTTATGAGCGTTGAGATTGAAGCTGGCTGCATTTGAAACAAGCATTTTCAGGGTTATCTCCGAAATTGCATTCCTTGGGGTCATCACCAAGGTTGGTGGCTATTCCCATGGTTGGGATTGAGACTGGATACCTCGGGGTCATCTCCGAGATTAATCGGTCTTCTCCAGTGTGAGTTCCGGTATTGTATCTGCAGGCCTCGGGGTTATCTCCGAGGTTAGATTTGGTTACTCCCAGACTGCGATCCAGGGTTTGATGCTGAACTTCCGGTAATATCCAGTACGGGTTTGGATTGTCTTTCAGGGTTCCCTCTTAAAAGATGAATCTGTCCTCCTACAATGTTAGTGACAGTACTACAGAAAATTTTGAGTGTCTACAATTATCATATACTATATTCTCAAACTCTTGGGACATTACATTCACCCTTCTTCTAAGAATTTCGTCCTCAAAATTTTGGACTTACTAATTTTCATTCACTCTATTTATCAAAATAAATTTTATGTTAATATCTATATTTTCATTAGGTTATGTAACCAAATTCTTTCTCTAAGGATCTTTCTAAGATCATCATATTCCTCACCTATCCTCTTTTAAAAGTTTCACCTTTCTCTTCTTTCTGGAATTTCATTTCCTTCTTGAAATTATTATGTTTTGCTTAATTTTTCTCATCCTTTCCACTTTCACTTTTCAGGATAACAAGAATCTTCCACAATTGCTCAATAATTGGGAAGTGATATGAATAACAGGAATTTAAAAGATTCCAAATCATGTTGAGGGGTCATAAGACCTTGAACTACGTCCCTAGGTTATCAAGTATCTCGACTTGAACCTTTAACAGTCATAAGACTATACGGACCTTGAACTCTTCTCTAGGTTTAACAATGCATCACCACAATAAACCATCTTTAACAGAATGTTTAGCAATCACACAGACTGAAAACACTCTATATAAGTACTTTAGGTGATCAGCCTATCGTACCCCTACATCGTGCACACCGTATTACATCTTAACATCGTAACGACTATATGCGTTACTTTCGGAACAATTGTCTCTGATAACATGTTCCCTTTTACAGGGTTGTTCACCTCAGCTTTTCAACATCTGAATCCGCACCAAAACAATTTGGTTTGGCATAACTTCTCAAGAAACGCTTGAATTTAATGAACATCTTTCAATATTCGTCTAGCTGAATCAAATAGCATAGACTTCTACAACAATTCAGACATCAATCAAAATATACATATACATATATATATATATATATATATATATATATATTCTCATATCTTAAAGAAATCTCAAATTTTTTTATGGCGTCATGATTATGATGTTGTCATACTACATCTCACCATAGTGGGCTGACGATCATATGATCACATCCAACACCAGGTTCTATTACATTGATGACTCCATCATTTTTTATATCACCCGATACATATAGTTAAAATGTATTTTGAAATTTAAAAATAATTTTTTTTTCTAACCGAAACAAACAGCATAGATAGGCGAATAATAGCACTATTTTAAAAATTCTTTGGTTCACTAGTGTGATCCAACATTTTTCAAAAATTAAAAGTAAAACCATCGGCACGAATTCAATAAATTTTTGAAAGTCTAGCAAAGCTAGAAGATTTTGAAAACCTATTTCTCCATTCTCTATACTGATATATTGATTAATAATTCAATCTATTCTCATAATCCTCAATTCTTCATTCATAACTTATCTATACCCCGGTATAGTTCATCAAACTTATCGCACATTGGAAGTTCAGAAACTTGCCACAATAGTATAAGTTTAAGAACTTATCCTAGTCAGACCATATACGTCAATTCGCTGAGGGGTTCAAAACATATCATATTATTGTGAGTCACGAACTTACTATGTGCATTAGTTTTAAGAACCGCACCTAATCCTAATAATATCTTACTAATCTTAATAGTTTCTAACTATCAAATATATACATGAGAAAAACATCACCTTTTCGCCACATATACATTGATAGTGCGACACCAACATTCCAATGATTATCAATGTGATAAACTGAGCGCAAGCACAAAACCCTCGCCTATACAAAGGTTTGTATAACTCAGCCATCAAATGAGTCCTCAATTGAAATCCCACCTAACTCTATCTTACTCTTAACTTGCTCTTTGCTCGATACGAAATCCTCATATCACATTATATATAACTCCTCGTGAGTTATCTCGTACTATTTAATAGTACATCATCTTCATATCATTAAGCTATAATTACCCAAACCTTACAGACCATTTTTCTTTTATAACTTAAACAGATCACGTCGTGATCTTATTCTATAATCATAATAATCATCTCCCTTAAAATTCTTTTATTAACTCGTGATCGTTTTGTTTTACGATCCTCTTTCTTTTCTTTTTCATCATTTACGACATTATTCGTTATCTTGGCTATTGCCATTTCTTATCTTTATATCTCTTCAAGATTCTTCCTTGAATTTTCTTGTTTATATAACAATTCTTACTTTAAGAATTTCTAGCTTCATTTACATTGCTCAACATTTCCTTTGAGTTCCACATTTTCATCATACGTATCCACTTTCTATACTTAGTACACATCGAGTCTCTAATAGTTTCAATATGGTACTTTGAGTGGTTTCCCATAAACAACCAATAAACTAGGTTCCAAGTTGCTAGTTCGTATATACCTCCGCTCTATGAAGGAATCGTTTAGCCCAGATACAATACATCAACCATTAAAGAGTACAATTGTACCATACTTAAATATAACTTTTTGATTCTTAACTTCTTCATCATTCTCTTCTTATAGACATTGTCTATTTATTATCATCTTACATTCTTATTATTGGAGTTGGGTAACCCCACATTCATATTCCTTATAACTCGGTGAGATTCTTCTTTGAATCCTTTCACACATGTTTTAATCCTTCCTCTATAAATTTCTTAAATTACTTCTTATTGTTCAAACTCTATTTGAGCTTATTCTTTCATTATCTTCACCTCTCATCTCTAGGGTTATAGCCTAAGGTACTCCTACCTAAAGTTTATAACCTACAGCTTTGATACCAACTGTAACGACCCCAAAATTCATAAAATTTAATTATTAACTTCGGTCGTTAATAACACATCTACCTTCTGATTTTACATCATTATTCGAATATTATTCGAAATAATTTAAACTTTTCTATCTTCTTACTTTAATTTCCTGAATCAAAACCTTTATCATCTACATGTCTTTGAAACATATATAATCCATGATTCACTTCATCACAATTATTATATCAAATTTTACATTTCAATTCGATAACCTTTGCATATCAGATAAGTCAAACTTTAATTTTACAACTCAACAAAAAACTATACATCATAAAACATTTAGTACATCTCATGAATCTTAACAACTTTAGCTAAAAATATTAATCTTCGTGTATTATTTCTAATCTACGTCATTCAAGTAGCACACATAGTGTTACCTTCAATCCTTAACCTATAAAAATGGTTATTTGCAAGGTTGAGCTCGACAGCCCAGCAAAATCTAACAGTTTGCATGCATCACGTAGCACATAATAGTATGCGGAACATATATCTCATAAACATTGGATTAACATAACATACATGTTACAGTTAATATAAAAAGTATAAAAATTGAGTTCCTTACTCAATCAGCATGTTTTACTCAATCAACGTAGTCACAAGTTGACTTTAACATTTCATACATTCAACATATATATAACACATCATGTTCTTTGCAATAAAGATTTAAAACAATCAAATTCACATAGCAAATAGGAACTGAAATACTTGTCTTGATCGTTGAACAGCTTACAGATATCTGCACTTCAAGTGCCATACACAATTATATAATCATTCACATTAACTATTAGTCACATAGCAACGAATAGTAGTTGTAATGCAAACTTTACTCTACATCTCATAACCCTTCCTATTATCAATACACAGTGTTCAATTTTATTGTGTTAACTTTCGACTTATAGCTCACTATATTTCATATTCGAAGTTCATTCAAGTGTTTAAGTTTTGCTAGGAATCATTATTGGTGTTATATTAAACCCATTTGATACCTTATAATGTTCATTTCATTTGACTTAAAACACTTTTTACATTAATTATCACTTATCACGGCGTTTCGACGTTTATCCGTCACACGCCCAATTTGTCTCTCTTGTGTGTGCTTGGTATGCGTATTCAACTTATCTAATATATCATTTATTAATGTTAAGAATCATTATACTTCATAATATTCATGTTATATAACTTAGAACAACATATTTTGTCGTCAAGAGCACTACACTTGCATATGTGCATGCTCGACGCCCTCTGATTGCCTCTGAAAACATAACAGTCCTACAAATGACCATTTTGACCCCTGTTCCCGACCTCAAATTCAAAAACTTAAAGAATAAAGGTTGTAGGTCTATTCGTCCTCGTTCCGGATCAGCTTGAATCATCTCAATTGGAGTTTGTATGAAAATGTTATGCCTATTTTACTAAAACCGGTCAAAGCAGTCATACCTGACATACTTTGGACACAGCTGCGCCCTACAGCGCAGCTATGCTCGTTAGTAGAAACGGGACCTGAAGCTACTGTTCTTCGCGATTTTTGACCCTTTTTCTCCTACTAATCTTCATAACTTGAGTTATACACATCCTAATTAGTCCGTTTTTTATTCTATGGATTCGTAATTCATAGAACTACAACATACTAGAATTCTAACTATTTATAAAAATGTTAACCAACCTAAAATTTGACCCAAAATACATGTTCATACTCTATTTTCATGTTTTAACACTTTTAGCGAATACAATCGCCACGGCTTCGTTTCTTAATCAATTGACACGATTTAAACTACGCCGCTTTTGTTTTTTCACATACTAAAATAATCCAACATCAATTCACAGATTATAACAAGTATTGACCATGAAATTTTGTACTTTCTAAGCCATATTTTATAATATAAACACTGTTATTTTACCTTTCTTCCTATAAACCAATTCTCACGAATTTGAACATCAACCAAGGATTATAGATGATAACTAACAAGTTTAGCAACAACATACAAACATAGAATTCGACATCTTAACCCTATCCAACAAAATTTCCAATTAACAAAGAATAGGTATTGCAAAGAAAATTAAGATACATTATACCTTTAATCCTCTAAATTAAAGGTTTAGCAAAAAGATGGTGAATCTCCTTCCACTTGACCAAAATCTCATAGGGTTAATCTCTTAATTTCCACTGTATTTTCCTCTCTTCTTCCAAGCCCTCTTTATAAACCTCTGTTATTTCTCTTTAGGAAATAAGATGTGTAAAAGAAACTAGCCACCCCACGTACTCTTCAGTTAGAAAATAACAATAGACGTCAGTTGAACAAGCCAAAGGCCACAAGGCCTTGTTTGGCTACCACCTTCCCCCCCCTCCCACCCCGGTCGCAAACTAAATTATTTTTATATTATCTTATATTATATAGTTTCATGTCACACCCTTAGTTGATTAATTTAAATAAATAGTTTAGTTAATTTAAATAACTCATATTAGTAATAAAAATCTTATTATCATTATACTTATAATTAATAAATAATCATATATCTAATTTAATTAATAAATTAGAAACATCACTTTATTTAATTTATTCATTCCCTTTAATATCAAATAATTCATTTAATTTAATTAATTCATTAAATTAAATCTTCAAAGAATAAAATTTATCTTTTCTTTAATTTAATTATCATGCACACATAACTAAATTATTATACCACAATTTCATAAATTATTTATTTTTCTCAATAAATAATTTATTTAAAATATTTATTTAATTCAATAAATATTTAAAATAATTACCAAATTTATTTAATTTCTTCAATAGTTAACTTAACTATTAAACCTCACCTTTTCAATATATGAATATATATATATATATATATATATATATATATATATATATATATATATATATATATATATATATATATATATATCCCTTCACACCGGATCACAAATTTCAAAATATATAGCACGTATATATACATACTCAAACTCAAAATATCTCATAATAAGAATTTTAATTATTAAATTCTTATTTTAATAATTTATAAAAATTCGGGTTGTCACAGCTTTCCACCCTTGTAAGGATTCCGTCCTCGGAATCAACGAAACCTCCCTTACTCGGTTTTCACTAAATCTCTTATCAAAATTTATCGTTGAATATCATCAACACATCACCTTAATATAGGTTTTATTTATTACCACTACCACCATTCTTCATAACAAATTCTTGTAAGTTTTATTTCATAACCTTTACTTAGACTCAATTATATTTGAGTATTACATATTCTTTGACCCGTTCATTACCTTTCCCTAAGGATCATTATCATATACTATATTCTCAAACTCTAGGGACATTACAGACACGGCCATTATCCACTGGTTTGGCGCTGCGGCGCCGCCCCTGTGCACCAGTTGGCCAAAACAGTTTTGGTTTCCTAACGAAACTTACAACTTCATAACTTCTTCATTTTATATCTGAATTGACCCATTCGAAAGTCTACAACTCACAAATTACATCCTTTACGTGTTCATATAAAAATTTCACATTTTCGAATCTGTTAACGCGGAATTCACCTTTAAGTTCATTTTTAAGCGTTCGTTTAACGTTTTCGACTATTCAATACTCGTTTTCTTCGTTATAAGTCGGAATGCGATGATTCTTTTACCAACGACTCTTAATTACCTTATCTCACGTGTTGACATTGGAAACCAACATTTTCAAGTCACGCGACAATTTTTGACAATTAATCCGAGATTTTTACGTTTTCAACGTTTAACGTCTATTTTCTCAAAATTCGCCATAACTTCATTACTCGTATTCTATAAGCCAAATCAAATGGAAAATTCCATTGATTCATCATAGTCATCCTAACCAAACAATATGCACATTCCTTAGCTATAACGGTTTTCAAATCGTTCATTCATAACTAAGTTCACGTTCAAGACTTTCTACGGTTTTAACTTACATAAACACTTAAAATTTCTATTTGGTCATGGCCTATCAATGATTTGGTCATTAATAGACATCCTTATATCTCCTCCATAAACATGCTCCACCAATCTACGATTCTCCTACGAGAAAGAAATCAAAAAAGATGAAGATTACAGTTTATGAGAATTTACCTTTGAAGTAATTCACGTTCTTGATAAACGTCTAAAGGTTTGCTTGGAAGTAGAAGGATTAAGTGTTTCTAACTCTTTCTCTATCTCAATATAGGTTGAAAAAGATTTTCAAAGCAACAAAAGCTCAATCCAAGCTTTGTATTTATAGGCAACCAACTAAAATGGTCCATTTCCCCCACCTCCTTACTATTCCACCTCCATTGCAACTTAGCCACCAAGTAACGTACTTGGTGAGCAAGTTTGCTACCTTTCTTGGCCATCAAGTGGCCGGCCCACTTCCCCTTGGATCATCCCATGGGTTGCCCCATGGGTTTTACCCATCCCATGACCCACCGGTTCGACCCACGGTTTAATTTCTTGGATTGGGCTTGACATTAATTTGTATTGCGCCTTGACTTGGGATTGCTTATATAATTCATTGGGCTTGCTATTTATTTTAAATCCAATTAGATTATACCAAGCCTTAACTCATACTTCATTAATATGTCTCGTATTCTACGCATAGAACTCCCGTATTTTCTTCATTTAATACTCATAAAATATTCGTATTATATGTCGTACTATTCTTCATACCATACTTGTATTTCATACGTATAATATTCGAAACAACTATACACATTGCATTTTCCCTTTCGAAAATCTCTTTCACAACCCTTAGGTTTTAAGTCTGCGGGCGAAAACTTCATTTGCCATAACAGAATATTATTGGATATTACATAATATCTTCCTATTCTATCATTACGCATTTCTCGGAATTTCCAACCTAAGCTTCGAACGAAATTGGATGAATAGTGTTTTTACGTAAACATTCTAGGAAAACCTTCGTTTTTATTTTGATAATTCTCAACAATTAATCCTAGCACCAAGCCAGAATACAAACCACATACGTATATTATAGGTCATAGAACGACCTTCGAACATCTTACTCACAGAATAAATCAATTAAATTCATTTAATTTACATAATCAAATAAAAATTTAATTCATTCAAAATCTGAAATCCTCGGGCGTTACATTCTTCCCTCCTTATAAGGATTATGTCCCCAGAATCTCGCTATTCTTACATAAATAAATGAGAGAAATTTTCCTTCATTTTACTTTCGAGCTCCCACGTTGCTTCTTCAGCATCGTGGTTACTCCAAATTACCTTTACTGAAGGTATTACTTTATTTTTCAAGACTTGTTCCTTCTTATCAATAATCTGAATCAGAAGTTCTTCATACGTTAAGTCTTTTTCTACTTGAATAGATTCATACTCTATTACGTGTTTGTAGTCTGGTTTATAAGGACACAACACAGACACGTGAAACACATAGTGCATTCTTCCTATTTCTGGAGGTAAGGCTACTTCATAAGCTACCTCTCCTACCCTTCGTAAAATCTCAAAAGGTCCTACAAACCTTGGACTTAACTTCCCTTTCTTTCCAAAACGTATCTTCCCTTTCCAGGGCGATACTTTTAGAAAAACATATGAACCTACTTCAAACTCCTTCTTTTTTCGATGAGGATCTGCATACTTCTTTTGTCTATCTTGAGTTGCTACCAATCGAGTTCGTAATAGCTCAACCATGTCTGCCGTTTGTTGTACCATTTCAGGTCCCAACATTTGACGTTTACCTACTTTATTCCAGCAAAGTGGTGTTCTGCACTTCCTTCAATACAACGCTTCGTAAGGCGGCATACCTATACTAGCATGAAAACTATTGTTGTAAGCGAATTCTACCAAAGGTAGATGTTCATCCCAACTTCCCTTGAAATCCATAACGCGAGATCTTAACATATCTTCTAGCGTTTGAATTGTTCGTTCACTTTGTCCATCTGTCTGTGGATTATACACCGTACTCAATCTCAAATGCGTTCCCATTTGCTCTTACAAACTCCTCCAAAAGCTCGACATGAATCGCGGATCCCGATCGGACATAATTAAAACAGGTACTCCATGTCTAGAAATGACTTCTTTTACATAAAGCTTTGCTAACTGCTCTAAGTTATACCTAACTCCTATTGGTAGAAAATGAACCAATTTAGTTAACTGGTCCACTATTACCCAAATAACATCGTATCTTTTTCTCGTCGTTGAAAGTCCCACCACAAAGTCCATGGTGATATTCTCCTATTTCCACTCTGGATTCCCTAGTGGCTGCAACAATCCACTCGGCCTTTGGTGTTCAGCCTTAACTTTCTGACAAGTTAAGCATTTACTAACGTACTCTGCAATCTCCCTTTACATGTTCAGCCACCAAAAGTTCTGACGAATGTCTTGATACATCTTAGTACTACCAGGATGTATCGAGTACCTCGAACTATGAGCCTCACACACAATCTCTTCTTTCAACCCAGAATTATTTGGAACCCAAATCCTTCATTCAAAATGAAGTAAACCTTCTTTATCAAGGTTATACTTAGTTTTCACGTCATCCTTCATTATCTTTTTCACACACTCGCATTCTTCAGTACTTATATGTACTTCCTTAACCCGTTCCACTATCGTTGGTAGAGTCTCTATTGAAAATAACATTTCTGTTGTTTCCCTTGGTAACTTAACTTCTAACTACATCCTAGTCATCTTTGTTATTAACTCATTCTGAGTCGTTAATATTGACAACTTTTCCCTACCTTTTCGACTTAACACGTTGGCTACTACATTTTCCTTCCCCGAATGATATAAGATATCGCAGTCATAATCTTTTATCAATTCTATCCACCTTCTCTACCTCATATTCAACTCCTTCTATGTGAAGAAATATTTCAGACTTTTATGGTCTATGTATATCTCACATTTTTCCCCGTATAAATAATGTCTCCATATTTTAAATCAAACACTACAGCTGCCAATTCTAGGTCATAAGTAGGATTGACCTTCTCATAATCCTTTAACTGGCGTGATGCATACGCAATGACCTTGCCATGCTGCATGAGCACGTAACCTAGTCCTCTATACGAAGCATCGCTATAAACTATAAAATTCCCGGTATCATCTGGTAAGGATAATACAGGTGCTTCACTCAACCTCCTTTTTAATTCTTAAAAACTATTTTCGCACTTTGTTGTCCACTCATACTTCACCGACTTCCTTGTCAATTTGTCAATGGTGTAGCTAATTTAGAAAAGTCATGAATGAACCTTCTATAGTATCCCGCTAACCCCAGAAAACTCCTAACCTCGGTTGGCATTTTCAGTTGTTCCCACTCATTCACCACTTCCACCTTCGCTGGATCTACGGATATGCCATCTTTGTCTATAGCATGTCCTAGAAACTGTACTCAATAAAGCCAAAATTCACACTTAGTGAATTTTGCATACAACTTCTCCCTCCATACTGTTTCCAACCCTATTCTTAGATGTTCAGCATGATCTTCTGGCGTCTTAGAATAGACTAGAATACCATCAATGAACACTACAACAAACTTGTCCAAATATTTTTTGAACACTCTGTTCATCATATCCATGAATGTGGTTGGCGCATTTGTCAACCCAAAGGACATGACCAGAAACTCGTAATGCCCGTAACGAGTTCTGAATACCGTCTTAGGTACATCCTCCTTCCTCACTTTCAGTTGATGATACCCCGTTCGCAAATCTATTTTAGAAAAATATTTTCCCCTTTCAACTGATCAAATAGATTATCGATCCTGGGCAACGGGTATTTATTCTTAATCGTTAACTTGTTCAACTCTCGATAGTCGATACAAAGTCGTAACGATTCGTCCTTCTTCTTTACAAATAATACTGGTGCTCCTCAAGAGACACACTCGGTTGAATGTACTTTCTATCTAACAGTTCCTGTGACTGAATCATTAACTCCTTCATCTCAACTCGTGCCATCCTATATGGTTCCTTTGAAACTGGTACCGTACCTGGAAATAAATCAATCACGAATTATATATCCCTATCTGGCGGAATACCGGGTAACTCTTCCGTAAACACTTCCACGAGTTCTTGAACTACCGTTATCTGTTCCAATGATGTTCCCACTCTTTGGGTATCCACCACATGACACAAATAACCCTTACACCCCTTCTTCAACATCTTCCTAGCTTGTGTCATGGTTAGACAACAAGAACGTCCCGTTGATTTATTACCATAAAACACCACCTCAGGTTTCTTAGAAAGTCTTAAGTTCACATTCTTTCTATGACAATCTATTATTGCTCTATGGTTAATTAATCAATCCATACCGAGAATCACATCAAATTCCCTTAACCTTATCGGTAAAAGATCTACCGATAATCTATTACCCCTGATATCTACGAAACAATTCATATGAATGTGTTCAATGGGAATTATCTCCTCGTTTGCTACCTTAACGTCTAAAGGTATTCTAACTTTTCAGGATTTAATCCCAATTGCTCAGCAAATCCACATGCTATAAAAGAACAAGTAGCACATGAGTTAAATAACACGTATACATTTATTTCATTGACTGGAATGATACCTGCTACTACATCCAATGATGCAACTGCATCTTGGATGATCATATTAAAAGTTAAGGCTGAGGGTCTACCCAATGATGGTGTTGGTCCAGTAATGGCCAAATTGCCACTACCAGAACCTTTACTACCCTCCGCCCCTTTCTTTGGGAAATTTCTTGCCATGTGGTCCACCGACCCACAAACAAAACAGCCCCGACTTTTCTTAGGATTAGGACAATTGGGAGATATGTGACCCTCCTGTCCACAGTTACAACAACCTATTTTCCCCTTCAGATAGACTCCCAGATGAGTCTTGCTGCATGTCTTGCATGCCTCCATCCTACGTTTAGGATCCCCTTGTTTCACCCTAGTATTCCCAGGGTTAAAATTTTTCCTCTTAGGCATATTGCCACTACCACTGGAAACCTCTGCCTTATTTCCTCTCTCTCCCTTACTTTTATTCTTTATATCCTTGTGGTATTGGGCCAATGCCTCACTACCACCCTCCGCTATTATCACCTCTTCCATAATGGTCCCGTAGGAAACACTCTGAAAACCGATATTCTACTATAGAGCCAGGGTTTTAGGCCTTGCTCAAACCTACGAGCCTTCCTCTCCTCCGTGTCCACTTGGTGTGGAGCAAACCATGCCAATTCATTGAATTTGGCAGCGTATTAGGGAACAGTCATGTCCCCCTGTTTAAGTTCGAGGAATTTAATCTCCATCCTCCCTTGCATGCTATAGGGAAGTAGTGTTGGAAATGGTATTTGAAACATTAAATATTAGAGCATTTTGAGGCTCAATTAAATGAGGGACCCACATTCTGTAAATGTCGGGTTTTTTCACAATTGTGTTCTCCTCAACGAAGAGTATAACTTGGTATATTTATGTGTTCAAATCCATTAAGAATTGAATGAGAAAATTGACTTCAAAGTCACCTACTTGATTGTTGAAAATTGCAAAAGTCCCACATAGGGCATTAGAGGGAAAATTGAAGTCTTTATATATGGGATGTTTGCTCAATGGGAAGGGCCCCAAGGGGCACCCCACTTTTGTGAAAGGGAGAGGACCTAGCCAAGGCATGGTTCAAACCCACACATGCGCGCCACCGTCGCCGTCTGTCCGTTCGGTCGGGCCGGGATCGGGTTCGAGCAGGTGGGTGGGTGATATATAACTTTTTGGACAAAATCTGTTTAATATATTTATCAGATTTTGTTTAAGTTATATCAATACTACGTAGTTTTGATGACAGTTGCACCCAACAGTAATAAATTTATTCTATAAATAAACAATGTGGGATCCCGTTCCTGGATAAGTTTTTCTCCCGTTCCTAAAACATTTCCCGTTCTGTAGAAAATATTTTTCGTTCCCCGTTCTGCAGTAAATTCTCATTCCGTTCTTAAGTATATTCCCGTTCCCCTTCTGCACAAAATTGTTAACTGTGCAGTAAGTTTTTTCCCAATGTTTCTTCATGCATGCATCATTAATATTCATATAAGTTCAGTACATAGCATATAATTTGGTTCGATATGTTCTTAATTTTGAAGTGCTTCTAATTAAGAACTGGAAATTCGTTTTATCTTGGGAAGCAATTATTCATTTAATCCTTAGCATCGGTGAGGGAATAAATTTACTTTAAGAAGACTTTGTGAATTCAAAAGACTCGAATTTATTTTTTACTCATTTATAATTTATTTATGTTCTGCATAAATTTTATTATTATATTTATATAAATTAAATAATACTATATATTACAGATAACAATCTTAAATCAAATTTACATCTTCTATAAATATATTAGTATTTAATTTATATGATTTAATTTAACAGAAAATCGTTGATAAAACAAATTTTCTGTACTAACAGAATTTTAGAACTTGATTGCATATTAATATGTTTGAATGCAGTTAAATGATATGTACTTGTATAATAACAATAAGTTGTAATTCTATAATCAGTAATTAGTTACTACTTTATTATGTTCCTGTTTGTTGTCTTGTCTTCTCTCACTATCCCATTTGAGTGCATGTTTTCATATGGTTTACACGTGTATGATATACTTTCATTTCTGCAAACATGAGTACTGTTCTTTTATGATACATATATTAAGAAGTGTCGAAAACTTTGATATACATTATATTTTTACATGATTCTATTATATTTAATTACTGTTATTATAAAATAAACTGTTTATTTAAATAAACAGGTTAAATAATACTACAATATTATTATTATAATATTACGTAGTATGTTATTACGTAGATTGTCATTACATATTATCTGGTTGATTTAATGTTTAAGTTACGGATTAACTTTTTGCATTAAATATTTATGTTTATTCTGTTATTATATAAATTTCATGCCATGTTAATATTCTGTTATTCTGATTGTTAATACGTGTCCAACCTTTGGTTACAACAAGTCAGTAAACTAAAGTTGTAAATATAATTTGTTAACAAAAATTCTGTAAACAAAAATTTATTGTTTGAATTTTACAAACAAAATTTGTTGTTTAAACTTTGATAAATCTTGTACAACAGAAATTTGTTTCTATTTATTAATAATTTTAATCTTGTATAACAGAAATGGCATCTACTAGCACCATTCCTACCGTAAGTATGTCTCATGGAGAAAAGCCTGAAAAGTTCAATGGAACTGATTTCAAGCGTTGGCAACAAAAGATGTTCTTCTATTTCATAACACTGAACTTGGCAAGGTTTCTACAAGAGGATTATCCTACTCTTGTTGAAAGAAAAATTGACAAGGAAAATGTGGCTGCAGTTGATGCATGGAAACATGCAGATTTGCTTTGCAGAAATTATGTGATGAATGGTTTAGATAATACATTATATAATGTATATTGTACAATTCAAACTGCAAAAGAACTTTGGGAATCTTTAGACAAGAAATATAAAACTGAAGATACTGGCATGAAAAAATTCATAGTCGGTAGATTTCTTGATTATAAAATGGTAGATTCTAAAGCAGTTATCACTCATGTTCAAGAATTACAGGTAATTCTACATGACATTCATTCAGAAGGAATGTCATTAAGTGATTCATTCCAAGTTGCAGCAATGATTGAAAAACTTCCACCATCATGGAAAGACTTCAGGAATTATCTAAAGCATAAACGCAAGGAGATGAATCTTGAAGAATTGATCGTGCGACTTAGGATTAAAGAGGACAATCGAGTATCTGAGAAGAAGACTGGGAAAAACTTCATTGAAGCAAAGACAAATGTGGTAGAACAAAGACCAAATAACAACAAAAAGAAGCGTGAAGGCAAAGATACCTTCAAGGCCAAGAAGAAATTCAAAGGCAAATGCTTCAATTGTGGCATTCCGGGACATAAATCAAATGAATGTCGCAAGCCAAAGAAGTTCAAGAAAGAACAAAAGCCTCAAGTAAATGTGATAGAACTGGAAAAGCTTTCTGAAAATATTTCAGACATTAATCTTTCTACAGTTGTATCTGAATGTAATTTGGTAGGAAACCCTAAAGAATGGTACGTGGACACTAAGGCTACTCGCCACATTTGTTCCAACAAATGGATGTTTTCTACTTATAAACCAGTAGAAAATGATGATCAACTCTTCACGGGGAACTCCTCAAGTTCAAAGGTTGAAGGACGTGGAAAGATTGTACTAAAAATGACATCTAGCAAAGAACTAACTTTGAATGAAGTGCTTCATGTGCTAGATATCCGCAAAAATCAAGTTTTTAGGTCACTACTTAGCAAGAATGACTTCAAGTTGGTGTTTGTGTCTGATAAATTTGTACTTACTAAAAATGATATGTTTGTAGGAAAGGGCTACATGAATGATGGACTCTTTAAGATGAATGTTATGACTGTTGTACCAAAGTCTATTGATAATAATAAAATTAATTCTTCTGCTTACTTGTTAGAATCTTCAAATATATGGCATGCTAGATTAAGACATGTTAATTATAATACTTTGCGTAGATTAATTAATTTAGAGTTCTTGCCTAAATTTGATATTAATCTAAAACATAAATGTGAAATTTGTGTGGAATTAAAAATGACAAGATTACCCTTTCATTCTGTTGAAAGAAAAATTGAACCTCTAGATTTAATTCACACAGCTATATGTGACTTAAAATTTGGGCAAACAAGAGGTGGGAAAAAATATTTAATAACCTTTATTGATGATTGCATAAGATATTATTATATATATTTGCTGAGAAGCAAAGATGAGGCTGTAGAAATGTTTCAACTTTATAAAAATGAAGTTGAAAATCAACTTAGCAAAAAGATTAAAGCAATAAGAAGCGATAAAGGTGGTGAATATGAATCTTCATTTGAATAGATATGCTCTACTCATGGTATTATTCACCAAACTACCGCTCCTTATTCACCTCAATTTAACGGTATTGCTGAACGCAAGAACCGAATATTGAAAGAAATGTTGAATGCTATATTAAACAGTTCTGGAGTACCCCAGAATTTGTGGGGGGGGGGGAAGCTTTGGTTTCTGCCAATTATATTCTTAATAAAGTGTCTCATAAGAAAACTCACAAAACACCTTATGAATTATGGAAAGGTCATAGACCTTGCTATAAATACTTACGAGTGTGGGGGTGTCTAGCAAAGGTAATGGTTCCTAAACCTAAAAAGGTTAAGATAGGACCAAAAACAATTGATTGTCTATTCATTGGTTATGTAAATAACAGTAGTGCTTATCGCTTTCTTGTTCATAAATCTGAAATTCCTGATATTCATGTTAATACATTTATTGAATCTAGAGATGCATCGTTTTTTGAGAATGTATTTCCATATAATAGAAATAAAGATATAAATTCATACAAAAGACCTTTGGATGCTACTGGTATAAATCCTGAAAATATAGACAAAGAGTCTATAGTGGATGAACCTAGATGTAGTAAAAGGGTAAGGACTTCAACGTCTTTTGGCCCGGATTTTCTAATATTTTTGTTAGAAAATGATCCTCAAACGTACAAAGAGGCAATATCCACTCCAGATGCTTCTCATTGGAAAGAAGAAATAATTAGTGAAATTGAATCCATCATGGAAAATCATACATGGGAATTGGTGGACCTTCCACCGGGTTCCAAACCCTTGGGTATAAATGGATCTTCAAAGAGAAGATGAAGGCTGATGGTTCAATTGATAAATATAAAACAAGGCTTGTTGTTAAAGGCTATAGACAAAAGGAAAGATTGGATTATTTCAACACTTATTCACCTGTTACAAGAATTACATCTATTCGGATGCTAATAGCAATAACATCTTTAAATAGACTTGAAATACATCAAATGGATGTAAAGACTGCATTCTTAAATGGTGAATTAGAAGAAGAAATATATATATATATATATATATATATATGGAACAACCCAAAGGTTTAATAGCTCCTGGACAAGAGAAGAAAGTATGCAAACTTGTTAAATCCTTGTATGGATTAAAACAAGCACCAAAACAATGGCACGATAAATTTGATAATGTTATGTTATCAAATAGATTTAAAATCAATGAGTGTGACAAATGTGTTTATGTCAAAAGCACTCAAAAAGAATATGTCATTGTTTGTCTTTATGTGGATGATATGCTAATCATAGGTAGTAACAATGAAGTTATCAACTCTACCAAACGTATGTTGTCAAATAGATTTTGACATGAAAGACTTGGGGGATGCAGATATAATATTAGGAATCAAGATTTCTAGAACATCTGAAGGAATTATATTATCTCAAACTCATTACATTGAAAAAATACTTGAAAATTTTAACAAGTATAATATAATTCTAAATAAGACCCCAATTGATATAAATCTTCATTTAGCCAAAAATGAAGGTGATAACATATCTCTACTAGAATATTCTCATATAATAGGCAGTTTAATGTATGTCATGAACTGTACTAGACCAGATATAGCTTATTCAGTAAGTAAGCTAAGTAGGTATACGAATAATCCAGGTAAAGATCACTAGAAAGTAATTTTGAGAGTTTTAGGATGTTTAAAACATACTCAAAAATATGGACTTCACTATACAAGATATCCAACAGTATTGGAAGGATATAGTGATGCTAATTGGATATCTGACAATAAAGACTAGAAATCCACAAGTGGATATGTCTTTACCCTTGGAGGTGCAGCGGTATCTTGGAAATCCTCAAAACAAACGTGTATTGCAAGGTCTACAATGGAATCAAAATTCATTGCTTTAGACAAAGCTAGAGAAGAAGCAGAGTGGCTTCATAATTTCTTAGAGGATATTCCAAATTGGTCAAGACATGTGCCAGCTATATGTATACACTGTGATAGCCAATCAGCAATTGGAAGAGCACAGAGTCATTTATATAACGGTAAGTCATGCCATATACGATGAAGACATAATATCGTTAGACAATTGCTCTCAAATAGAATTATCTCAATTGACTATGTAAAGTCAAAAGATAATATTGCGGATCCGCGTACAAAAGGTTTAATAAGAGAACAAGTGGAAAAATCATCGAAGGGAATGGGTTTAAAGCCTACTGTTTAAATAAGAGTCGTCATAGTGGCAACCCAACCTAGATGACTGGAGATCCCAAGATCTAGGTTCAATGGGCAAACCGAACTATGTAGTACTCAGTAAAGCACTGAGGAGAGATTTACTTCTAACTATTCCTATTATGAGACAGTGCACATCTACCGCAAGAATCAGGATAAGTTACGCTTTTAATGATTTTTATATCTTGAAATATGTTCAAGTGGAGTATTGCAGGATACTCTTGATAGAAGTCACCTACATGAGTAAGAAGGAGGGCACTTCTGTGAGAATTTTGAAGGCTGAATTCTCTAATATAATTACTGAACCAAGAGGTGTTTCAAGGCCAAAATGAACACAAACGTGAGAACCAATTATGTCTGAAGATATATTTTTTGAATTCTATTATCTTGGTTTACACGAAAATCTGACAGTTCAAAGACATCATGTCTACTGATTAGCCAAGTAAATCAGATAGAATTTACTAGGGCAAGTTCAAAGCCACTAGGCTACTTAACCCAATGAAGTATCTTTTCTCATGTACTCAAACTAGTGTCTACATATTTATAACATATTTTTTTCTATATGATATAAAGCTAATTTTACATTCATGTGGGGGATTATTGGAAATGGTATTTGAAACATTAAATATTAGAGCATTTTGAGGCTTAATTAAATGAGGGACCCACATTCCGTAAATGTTGGGTTTTTACACAAATACGTTCTCCTCAACGAGGAGTATAACTTGGTATATTTATGTGTTCAAATCCATTAAGAATTAAATGAGAAAATTGACTTCAAAGTCACCTACTTGATTGTTGAAAATTGCAAAAGTCCCACATAAGGCATTAGAGGGAAAATTGAAGTCTTTATATATGGGATGTTTGCTCAATGGAAAGGGCCCAAGGGGCACCCCACTTTTATGGAAGGGAGAGGACCTAGCCGAGACATGTTTTAAACCCACACGCGCGCGCCGCCGCCGCCGCCGTCCATCCAGTCGGTCAAGCCGGGCTCGGGCTTGGGCTCGGGCTGGGGCTCGGGCTCGGGTTCGGGCGGGTGGGTGGGTAGGTGGGTCATGATATATAACTTCTTAGACAAAATTTGTTTAATATATTTATCAAATTTTGTTTAAGTTATATCAATACTACGTAGTTTTGATGACAGTTGCACTGAACGGTAATAAATTTATTCTATAAATAAATAATGTGGGATCCCGTTCCTGGATAAGTTTTTCTCCCGTTCCTAAAACATTTCCCGTTCTGAAGAAAATATTTTTCTTTCCCCGTTCTACAGTAAATTCCCATTCGGTTCTTAAGTATATTCTCGTTCCCGTTCTGCGTAAAATTGTTAACTGTGCAGTAAGTTTTTTCCCAATGTTTCTTCATGCATGCATCATTAATATTCATATAATTTCAGTACATAACATATAATTTGGTTCGATATGTTCTTAATTTTGAAGTGCTTCTAATTATGAACTGGAAATCCGTTTTATCTTGGGAAACAATTATTCATTTAATCCTTAGCACCAATGAGGGAATAAATTTGCTTTAAGGAGACATTGTGAATTCAAAGGACTCGGATTTATTTGTTACTCATTTTATAATTTATTTATGTTCTACATAAATTTTAATATTATATTTATATATGTAATAGTACTATATATTACAGGTAACAAGTAGTTCTCAAAGAATACCTTCTTGAACTGTTCCCATGTAACAGCACCTATTCCGGCCCCACCCTGGTGAGACTCCCACCAGTAGTTAGCTTACCCCTTCATCATGTAGGTCGCAAAAGAGGTCTTTTGCGCCTCAGCTACGTTTGTAATAATAAACGCCTTTTCTATATCCTTGACCCATGTTTGGGCCTCCATTAGGTCCGTTGTTCCCTTAAATTCGGGTGGGCCTACACTCTTAAATTCTTTAAAGGTAGTCATTCGGGCTACCCTAGGCCCTGCGGGTGCTCTACCCCCAGCTTGATTAAATGCAGCCGTTAATAAATTAATGAACTCTTGCATTGGGTTATTCTTTCTTTAAAGGTAGTCATTCGTTATCATTATGCGATTTCGCCTCTTGGTTACGTTGTCTTCTTCTTTGCGGCATTTCTGATTAAATAAATAAAGTTCCGTTATTACATATTTTTCTTACTTCGTTATTAGTCGTCCAACAACTGAACAATAACTCATACACAATAAAGCATATAAAAAAACTTCCTTATAATAAAATGTTTCTTTATAGATCAGAACTATTTACAAGTTGCTTTCCATAGCCCAAAAGCTATTACATATATATCCCGTGATTGACTTCCATAAAAAAATTGGGATTTACAAAAAGACTACGCTTTAATTATACAAAAGAGGGTTTTACATCACTACACAAAAGTATGTAACATACTAACTCCTAATACTGCCTAACAGCATTTTCATGCTTCTCGTTCGCTAGAATCGACATAATATCTCGACTTATAGTATGTTGAGTTTGTCCCGACTCAATAGAATAACAAGTTATCTTAAGCTTTAAATCCTCATGTGTACTGTCATTTATATATGACATTCGTGCTATCTTCAAGTCTTTTTTAGCCAGTTTCTCACGAAGTTCTACGACCTCGTTCTTATAGTCCCTAGACTTGTCAGTCATGAGCACTTTCTCATCATGCTCTATCTCATAGTCTGACTCTGCAAACTCCTTCGCACCATAGAGATCATTGATCTATTCCTTCTGGTGTTGTACCACATTGTGCAGTTGCACATTACGGTCAAGCACTGAGAGGTACATCGCCCTCATAGTCTCTGTCGGTGTCGACTCTAGGGCAGACATCACCGTATTAATCGATGTCACCTCCATGTCATCCTCCACATCTATCATCATATTCAGATATGATGTTATTTTCATGGTCTCCTCAGAATAATCCTCCTCCGAGTAATATTCCTCGGGCTCTGACTCTTCTAGAATCACTACAGGTATGTCTACTATAGGCACATGTACTGTCTCAACCCTGTTCACGGACTCCTCGCTGACCACATGTATATCCCTATACATCAAGCTATGGACCAACATCTATAATAACACATAACAAATTGATTAGTATATAATACACAATAATATAAGCACAAATCACATTTAATCCATTTAGGGTTACTTTTCATCTTTTAAATCTTTCGGTACTGAGTTTCCTCAATACCTTATTAACTCATTTGACTCGAGTTAACTTTCTTCGGACTCTTCCTTTCCTAACGAGGTTATTAGACTAAGGTTCTTCCCCCCTTACATTTTATAACCTAATGCTTTGATACCAACCTGTGACGCCCCCAAATCCGGGTATCTTCCAACCCGACAAATGGTGCTCCACGATACTACAATCCATACAATCATTCTATTGAGATAACAACAAAATGAGTGTAATTACTATCTTTGTATTACATTTGTAATAAATCCTTTCTCAGGTTCATAAACCGAATACATTCGTTGTTCTTCATAAGTATATTACAATCAAATACACTAATCTATTACAGGACGATTAATTATCCATCTTAGCCTTGCCTTTATCTCACTTAGAACTCTCAGTTCGTTTGACTTTAGCTGCAAACATATGGTTCAAACAAGAATGAGCATAACTAGCTCAGCATGTCTTAACAAAGGATCATATGAATATCACCTTAACATTTACATGCTTTATTTCAATATTTGAACAATTAACTATGAAGCACTATGAAACATTTGACTAGTACTTCTCATAACAACAATTCCAGAGTATATATAATAGCTTAGGAATGATGAACCGGTCAATAGACCATGAATATACTCTTTTCATTTTCATACTTGAAAAGGACATCCGGCATTAAGGCCATCCATCCGTCTTTACTTATGAGCACTTCTATGTGATCAACCTATTGTACTCTATGTTGATCAACACTCTTACGTTAAACGCATTTACGCTTAACAATTTGTCAACCTCGCGTGCCCATCGAATAATTGATGAAAAATACTTTTATTTATACATAGACAAACTTACCTTCTCATCCGTACCAAATACTTGGCATAGGATAAGTTAACAGTTCTATATCAAAAGACTTGTAATCAAATCAATCAACTCTTCAATATTAGTCTAGCCGAGTTAAAACAGGCATCGACTCTTTCTTTAAAACCATTCATGCATTGTATAACATGCATCACATAAAACTTGGCTAACGCGAAGGTTAGACAAGCGTTTAAGAACGACTTGCCTTCAAGTGTCTTTGAATAGATAATTCAATAATTCTCAGTCTTTACAGGATCTACATGATATATTCACATAGCACACTGTAATTAGTTATCAAACAAACTACCTTTATTGTCTATAACCAACTTCTTTCTCGTCTATGTCTTATTAGAATTAACTTCGTTATTAAAGTCGATTCAAATTTCTATACTTCATTACGGTTCGTTAACGTTTTTACATTACTAACCGACATTCGATCATTATTGGTTAAGTACCAACGTTGAACGTCATTTACGGTTTACTTATTACGTTCTCGCATTCTTCGTTTAATTTCTATTAAACCTTACTAACTCTTCTTATATTACCACCTTATAAGTGATTTAAGTTCAGTCTTATTATGTACATTAAGTACCTTCAATGTCTTACGTTAGGTCTAGATTCAAATGGAACAAAAACCTAACTTGGTCAACATTTTTACACTGTCGGCGCTGCGGTGCGGCAACTGTAGTATAAACTAAGCGCTACAGCGCCACTCTCCAGTAGTTTTGTCCGGATTCAACGCTGTGGCGTGACCATTATATAATGGTTTGGCACTGCGGCGCCACCCCTGTGCACCAGTTGGCCAAAACAGTTTTGGTTTTCTAACGAAACTCACGGCTTCATAACTTCTTCGTTTTATATCCGAATTGACCCATTCAAAAGCCTACAACTCACAAATTACATCCTTTATGTGTTCATATAAGAATTTCACATTTTCAAATTCGTTAACTTGGCATTCACATTTGAGTTCATTTTTAAGCGTTCGTTTAACGTTTTTCGATCGTTCAATACTCGTTTTCTTCGTTATAAGTCGAAATGCGATGATTCTTTTGCCAATGACTCTTAATTACCTTATCTCACATGTTGACATTTGAAACCAACGTTTTCAAGTCACACGGCAACTTTTGACCATTAATCCGAGATTTTTACATTTTCGACGTTTAACGTCTATTTTAGCAAAATTTGCCATAACTTTGTTACTTATGTTCTATAAGCCAAATCAAATGGAAAACTCCATTAATTCATCATAGTTATCCTAACCAAACAATAGGCATATTCCTTAGCTATAACGGTTTTCAAATCGGCCATTCATAACTAAGCTCACGTTCAAGACTTTCTACGGTTTTTAACATACGTAAATACTTACGATTTCTATTTGATCATGACCTATCAATGATTTTGTCATTAATAGACATCCTTATATCTCCTCTATAAACATGCTCTACCAATCTACGATTCTTCTACGAGAAAGAAAACGAAAAAGATGAAGATTACGGTTTATGAGAATTTACCTTTGAAGTAATTCACGTTCTTGATAAACGTCTAAAGGTTTGCTTAGAAGTAGAAGGATTATGTGTTTATAACTCTTTCTCTCTCTCAATATAGGTTGAACAAGATTTTCAAAGCAACAAAAGCTCAACCCAAGCTTTTTATTTATAGGCAACCAACTAAGGGGCAAAATGGTCCATTTTCCCCACCTCCTTACTATTCCACCTCCTTTGCAACTTAGCCACCAAGTAAAGTACTTGGTGAGCAAGTTTGCTACCTTGCTTGGCCATCAAGTGGCCGGCCCACTTCCCCTTGGATCATCCCATGGGTTTCCCCATGGGTTTTACCCATCCCATGACCCACTGGTTCGACCCGCGGTTTAATTTCTTGGATTGGGTTTGACATTAATTTGTATTGGGCCTTGACTTGGGTTTGCTTATATAATTCATTGGGCTTGCTATTGGTTTTAAATCCAATTAGATTATACCAACCCCTAACTCATACTCCATTAATATCTCTAGTATTCTGTGCGTATAACTCCCGTATTTTCTTCGTTTAATACTCATACAATATTCGTATTATACGTCATACTATTCTTCATACCATACTTGTATTTCATACGTATAATATTCGAAACAACTATACGCATTGCATTTTCCCTTTCGGAAATCTCTTTCACAACCCTTAGGTTTTAAGTCCATAGGCGAAAACTTCGTTTGCCATAACGGAATGTTATTGGATATTACATAGTATCTTCCTATTTTATCATTACGCGTTTCTCGGAATTTCCAACCTAAGCTTCGAACGAAATTGGATGAATAGTGTTTTTACGTAAACATTCTCGGAAAACCTTCATTTTCGTTTTGATAATTATCAACAATTAATCCTAGAACCAAGCCAGAATACTAACCACATCCGTATATTCTAGGTCATAGAACAGCCTTCGAACATCTTACTCACAGAATAAATCAATTAAATTCATTTAATTCACATAATCAAATAAAAATTTAATTAATTCAAAATTCGAAATTCTCGGGCGTTACATTATCCAAGTTCAAAAATACCTTATAATAATCAATTGTGGAGCAAAATTCAAGAATGAAGATCAAAACATGGATACAATCAAAGATAGTAACCATAATAGACAACTTGGACAAAGAAAAAAAATTTAATTTTTTTGTGAATAGTGCCATATTCGTGAATTGTGTCGTATACGTGAATAGTGACGTATACGTGAATAATAACCCCGACATGAAAACTATAGAAATTCAAAAATAAAATACATACCAATATTTTGGTATATGATATTGAAAGAATAACATCATTATGAAGAAAATAACATCCCTTACCTCAAAATAATAGTACTTCTGATCAAAATATCGGATGTAAAGCTGAAAGAAACTTTGCACTGAATAGCAACTCTCAAAGTATCTAAATACTCACTAAAATACGCTCGATAATATAGAGAGAGAAAACTTATGTTTCTAGTGTGATTTTCAATTCTAACCTAAGCACCTATTTATAATAAAATGCTAGAACGCCAAAGGAGACTAGATTAATAAAATAATAAAAAAAAATCTTCCACGCCTCCTCCTTTGTTGAATAAGCAAGTCACCCATTTCTGAAAAAAATTTACAGCCCACATGTTTTCAAACAAAAGTGGGTCCAACCCAATTTTAATAAAAACATTTAATTTTTGAAACTTCAATAATTCATAATAAATAGCCCTTTATCAGAAAAAATTGAATCTCATGTCTATTCCTTAGGAAATTAAATTCTCTACAACTTTGTAAGTTTAAGTTTTTCTAAATTCCAAACGAAAAATGACTGAAATCCACATACGGACGATTTTCAACACCTCTATTCTAACAAAATACTGATAAAACACCTCAGCATTTATTCCTTCATTTATATCCACATAAAACAAATATATCTATCATTTATATCCACATAAAATAAATATTTCCTTATCATATAAATCAATAATTAATAATTCATAAATAATATTACAGAATCACAATTATGACAACCAGGTCGTTCCCAGGAAATAGGGGGCTTTCCGATAAGGATTTTTCCTTATTGGCGCGCAATTAGGTGACCAATCCCCTTTCCTAGACATAATTCCTTAGACATTGCCAATAATGCTATCTAATAATATTATCAAATAATATGAATTATTTATCTGATAATGGAGATACTATGCAGTGAAAATTATTGAAACAACAATAATATAAAATATCAACGTAGCAATTATTGAATCAATAAAATAAAATATTGAATAGTAATTATTGTAACAATTATTGAGTAGTTCCTTCTTACGTAAGAATCAATAATTCAAAAATGATGTGCAATACCATTTTCTACTGTGCAACCATACGTATTACTGTACTTTAACTACCAGGTATTCCAACAGTGTTAACGGTAACAACTACGTCGTTATTTATAAAAACTCAAACTTGTTTTTATCTTCATCCGACCGTTTTTCGTTATGGGGCCCACAAATGGCTGCGCTGTCGTACGAATATTCCCCGACAGTAAGAATATTCCACGACCAAACGAATATTCTCTGACAAAATGAATATTTTATAATCACTTGCTTAATTTGCAAAATTTACACATTTCACCAATAACCAAAGTATTGTATCAAATTAACACCTTTATTATTTACAATAATAATTAGAGGAAATTCAATTTTATTTATAAAAAGTTGGGGTCTTACAACCTTCCATCCTTATGAAATTTCGTCCTTGAAATTGACGTACATACCTGGTGTTTCAAAAAGGTGAGGATACCTCGCTTTCATTTCTGATTCCAACTCCCAAGTCATTTCTTCAATAGCATGGTTTCTTCATAAAACCTTAACTTGTGGTATAACCTTGGTGCATAGGACATGCTCTTTCCTATCCAAGATCTTAATAGGTACCTCCTAGTACGTTAAATCTTCGGCTATCTCGTCCGGTTCTAACTCAATAATGTGGTTCGGGTCTTTCACATATTTACGAAGCATAGATATGTGAAAAACATTATGAATACGAGACATGCTTGGAGGTAATGCGAGTCTATAGGCCACATTTTCTATTCGGTCAAGAATCTCAAATGGACCAACAAATCTTGGATTGAGCTTTCCTCTCTTCCCAAATCTTGTAACTCCCTTCCATGGAGCAATACGTAACAATACATGATCCCCAATATTAAATTCCATGTCCTTTCGATAAAGATTCTCATAACTCTTTTGTCGATCATGTGCGGTTTGTATACGTTGTCGAATCATTTGGATATTTTCTGTAGTTATACGTACCAACTCTGGTCCCAACAACGTTGTTTCTCTCACCTCATCCCAACATACTGGAGAGCGACACTTTCATCCATACAATGCCTCGAATGGAGCCAAGCCTATACTTGCCTGATAAATGTTGTTGTAGGAGAATTCCACCAATGGTAGGTACTTATCCCAACTCCCTTTGAAATCTAAGACACAAAGTCTTAATAGATTTTCAAGAGTTTGAATAGTCCTCTCTGATTGTCCATTCATTTGAGGATGGCTTACCAAACTGAATCGTAAATCCGTGCCTATAGCTTTCTGCAAGCTAACCCAAAATCGTGAAGTGAATCTTGGGTCACAATCCGAAACTATAGATATTTGCATGCCATGCAATCTCACAATCTCATTCACGTACATATGAGCAAGATGTTTAAGGGAATAAGTCTCCCGTATAGGCAAGAAATAGGCAGACTTGGTTAATCTATCAACAATAACCCAAATCGCATATATGCCTTGAGAAACCTTGGGAAGACCCATAACAAAATCCATAGTAAGGTGTTCCCACTTCCATTTTGGAATCTCAAGTGGTTGCAATGGACCCTTTGGCACTTGATGCTCTGCTTTTACATGTTGACAAGTTAAACACCTCGAGATAAACTACGCGATCTTTCTTTTCATATTGATCCACCAAAATGTACGTCGAAGATCGTGATACATTTTGGTACTCCCAGGATGGATTGCAAATGGTGTGTTATGTGCCTCCATCATGATTCTATGTTTCAAGTCAGAATGGTTAGGAACGCAAAGTCTGGAGTTGACTTGAAGCAGTCCTTCTTCATCGATTCTTGCTTTTGATATATCACCTTCTTGCACTTTCTTCTTCATACGCATCAGCTCCATGTCCGTAGCTTGAGCAGCTTTAACTTTATCGATTAAAGTCGGTTCTGCTCGTACGTTTGATATCATCACGTGGGTACTTAGAGCCTTTACCTCAATCTCCATTCTTTGCAAGTCATACAAAATGGGCCTTTGTGTTAACAATATTGCACTCGTACCTGCATATGATCTTCTACTCAATGCGTCAGCTACCACGTTTGTTTTTTCAGGATGGTATTGGAAGGTATGGTCATAATCTTTCAACAACTCGAGCCAACGTCATTGCCGCTTGTTGAGTTCCTTTTGGGTGAAGGAATATTTGAGGCTTTTACGATCTGTATAGATTTCCACTTTCTTCCCATACAGGTAGTGTCTCCAGATCTTCAACGTGAAACGACTGCTGCCAACTCCAGATCATGAGTAGGATAATTCCTCTCATATTCTTTGAGTTGTCGCGAGGCATAGGCTATAACTTTCCCATTTTGCATGAGAACACATCCTAACCCTTTGCCTGAAGCATCATTGTAGATAACAAATCCATCTAAACCAGATGGTATTGTCAGAACAGGTGCCGAAATGAGTCTCCTCTTGAGCTCTTGGAAACTCTTCTCGCATCCCTCACTCCATACAAATTTTGTATCTTTTCGAGTCAGCTGAGTTAACGGAGTAGCGATTCTAGAAAATCCTTCCACGAATCTCAGATAATAACTAGCTAAGCCCAGAAAGCTACGTACTTCGGTCACCAACTTCAGTTGCTCCCAACTTTGTATTGCTTCAATCTTCGTCGGGTCGACATATAATCCATGTTTTGACACCACGTGCCCAAGGAATACTACTTCCTCAAGCCAGAACTCGCATTTCTTCAGCTTGGCATATAGCTTGTTATCACGAAGCCTTTGCAGTACCAGGTTCAAATGGTGCTCATGATTTTCACGGCTTTTAGAATAGATGAGGATGTCATCAATAAAGACAATAACGAACTAATCCAAATATTCTTTGAACACACGGTTCATCATATCCATGAAAGCAGCAGGAGAATTAGTCAATTCAAAAGACATGACTAAGAATTCATAATGCTCGTATCGAGTTCTGAAGGCAATCTTCGGAATATCCTCAGTTTTAATCTTCAGCTGATGATATCCAGAATGAAGATCAATCTTTGAAAAGAATTGTGCTCCTTGCAACTGGTCGAATAAGTCATCAATGCGAGGTAACGGATACCTATTCTTGATGGTGACATGGTTCAATTCCCGGTAGTCAATACAAAGTCGCATACTCTTTCTTCTTTACGAATAAAACAGGAGCACCCCAAGGAGATGTACTAGGACGAAAGAAATCGATGTCCAACCACTCCTGAAGTTAGACATTTAACTCCTGAAGTTCAATAGGAGCCATTCGATATGGGGTTTTAGAAATGGGCTTTGTACCAGGTTCAAGGTCAATAAAGAATTCAACTTCACGTTCTGGGGTTAGACCGGGAAGTTCTTCAGGAAATACGTCAGGAAATTCACTAAAAACAGAAATATTATTCAAATCTGACGTGTTTTTGTTCAAGTCCGTGACATGGGCTAAGAAAGCTTGACATTCATTTTTTAATAAACGAATAGATTTATGGCTTGATATGACAGTGATTGACTTTAGTTGTTTTGTTGTTTGAATTCGCATAACAGGTTGGTCAGGAATATAAAAATTAACAACCTTACGAAAATAATCAATTTTAGCATGATGAGTGGTTAACCAATCAATCCCTAAAATCACATCAAATGCAAGAATTTTCAAAGAAATAAGATCCACAGGTAATGTGATGGTACCAACTTGGATCAAGAAAGATTTATAAACAGTAGATGTAATGAAAGTTTCTCCTAACAGAGTCTCAACAAATAAGTCAAAGTCTAATTTCTCCGAAGTCAAGTTCAAACGTTGAGCACAACCAGGAGAGATAAAAGAATGGGTAGAATCGGTATCTAATAAGGTATAAACTTTGCAAGAGTTTATGATTAGCTTACCAGTGATCACCTCGTTCGGATTCCTCGTGTTTTGGGCAGTCACGACAAATGCCCTTCTAGGAATCACCGACTTTAACTTGTCCGGGACAACCATTGGAGTCACCATCCCCGTTGAACTTTGTTTCGTAACAAGATATCACAGTTATAACACACCTTGGACTGTTGTGGGAAGTTTGGGCTGATGTGACCCTCTTTCTCGTATTTATAATAAATGACCGATGTTTGTTCTCCTCCCCTAGAAACAGCTGATGTTTGTGCTGACGTCTTCACGTTATCATTATTGTACCTTCTCTTTTTGAAATACCCCCCCCCCTGACTCGCTTCTTCTACCATCATAGCTACGATTACCACCAGAGTGGTTACCGCTTTTGTCCGAATGTTTTCTTCCCCGTTGGTTTTCATTGCTCCGATGACTGCTGCCACTGGTATAACCCTGGTTGTGGTCCCTCGGTTGAACATACTCATTATCTCGCTCTAATAATTGTGACATGTTTAAAACATCAAAATATAAAGAAAATTTATGAGAGATAAGATATTGCCGAATCTCTAATTTTAGACCTCTCAGAAATATCCGCGTCATTCGTTCCTCATTCTCTACCAAATGAGATGTAAACCTGGATAACTTTGCGAACTTCGTCTCATACTGGGACACAGTCATGTTATTTTGTTCCAGTCTAATAAACTTTACCTCCTTCATATGACGAATACTTTCAGGAAAGTACTTGCCATTAAATAATTTCTGAAATATTTACCAAGACATGTTGAGTGCGGCAGGCTGGGTGCGCTTCACAGATTCCCACCAGTAATCTGCCTCACCGTGGAACATAAAGGTGGCGAATGGAACCTTTTGTTCCTCTGTGTATCCCAAGACATCGAATATCTTGGTAATTTACTTGACCCACGTTTCTGCCTTGATCAGATCTGGCTTTCCCATAAATTTTGGTGGTCCCAACTCTTTGAACTGCTTGGCTGTGACAAGCCGCGCTTTGCTATCATTTCCACCCGTATTTTGTACACGAGTCTCCCTCGTCTGATTTTGAATGAACTACAAAAAGCTTCTAAACATCCCATCATTCATCATTTGTTCGATAGTGTTATTTACAGGAGGAATATTGCCTTCCTGTTGTATGTTCCACTGGGTGGTGATTAAAGGTGTCTCCACTGTATCATTCACTCCATTGTTAATATTTATAGCTGCCATTCTTAAATACTGCCAAAAAACAAGAGTTAATTAACAAATTAACATATCACATATTAACCATATGCTCCGACTGACCAACCAATTAAGCTTAGGTATGACATACTAACGAAGGATTACTCGTCTCTCCCCTCCTAGTTCTATTCCTCGATCTCCTCCAGAGACCATATCCCTAAGCTCTGATACCAACTGTGACGCCCCCAAAATAGGTATACATCACCCATTCTAAGTCGCCAAATACATGGTACAGAAATAAAAACAACTTCATTAATACAATTGTCGTGTAAAATACGACAACACATATACTGTGAGTTTGAATACAAATATTGTCTAATAGACAGTATACAAACTCAAAAGGAGTCCTCATTACAATTGTTGATACACTATTTTAAAAAATAGTGAGGACTAATAAAACAATTATCATCACTCCATACCCCGGCTAGTTCCTACTATGTTCTCACCTCTTGAGAAGAAAAATGTAACAAAAAGGAAAAGGGTGAGCTCAACTAGCCCAGTAAAGAATATTATGACTATGATAATATACAACAAATTATCATTATTCTTCAACAGGGAAAAATCTGATAGAATATAATAGACAACAAGTTTTAGATCAACAACTGTAGCGAAAACAGCAATCCATTAGAAGAGTCAAGTAGATAATGAATTCTACTATCTTCTATAATTTAAAAGTCCATCATCAATATTTTATCCCTGTAATATCAATCAATATACATCTTGAATCAAATATTCATCGCTGCACTAAAGGCCAAAGATATTCATTTGTATCACTAGTTGGTCATGTTCATCTCAACACTTGTTTATCTTTGCACTATAGGCCAAAGATGTTCATCAGTTAATCATTCATCGTTGCACTATAAGCTAAAGATATTCAGTAATATAATCATTTAGGATTGAGGATGATGAAAAATATCTTAAAGTAAACGAATCCAGTGAGATAAAAGATCAAAGATTAGGGATTCGTACTTTAGTTTATCCAAGTTCAAAAATACCTTATAATAATCAGTTGTGGAGCTAAATTCATGAATGAAGATCAAAACATGGATACAATCAAAGATAGTAACCATAATAGACAACTTGGACAAATAAAAGAAAATTTTACTTTTTCTGTGAATAGTGTCGTATTCGTGAATAGTGCCGTATACGTGAATAGTAACCTCGACATAAAAAATATAGAAATTCCATAATAAAATTCATACCAATATTTTGGTATAATGATATTGAAAGAATAACATCATTTAGAAGAAAATAATATCTCTTACCTTAAAATAACAGTACTTATAACATCCCCGAATCCGGGCCCCAAATCACCGCGGATTCGGTACACTAATCATTCTATAATTGTTTGCGGAAGATATAAACATAAATTATTTATACATTAAACTTACACATAATCTCCAAGGTCGAGTAACCTTAACTTAATACACATTTCATAACTTTTCTAACACATAACATCTTTATAAAAATATAATATTACAAACTAGCTGCACATTTTATCCCAAGCTGAACTTGGCCTTAACCTTTTCCTGTATCCGAACGCATTCACATTACCTGCAATGTTTTATCATGATATAGCAAGGGTAAGCATGAAAGTTACTCAGCAAGTTTAAGTTCAACAATATAACGATATATCATGATTGAAGAGTATGAATAATAAGCTGGTTATAATTCATCAATATAATTGAGAACTAGCACGAACAAACTTTTGACTGAACAAGTATTAAACATGAACAAACATTTCTGAACCAACTGGTAATGAATGTGATCAGCCTTTCATACCTGACTTATACATGCAAGATGTACAAAGTACTATTTTCGTGGCAATCAGTAATGATTAACCATAAGCTTGAATAAAATACTCTTAGTAGAGTTTAGTAAAAAGAAACTTGCCTGAACCGTTGATTACCGCTACGCAATTTATAATGCTTTACCCGAAGACCTAATATTAGTAATATAGATCTCCAATATTAGAATAATATTATCACAGTATAATACTGTTATATATATATATATATATATATATATATATATATATATATATATATATATATATATATATATATATATATATATATATATATATATATATATATATATACACACACACACACATAGAATAACCTAAACACATAGCACATAACCCTATCAGTCTATAACACACATAAAACTTAGTATCAGGTCAAACTATTTCAATCTGACTTGAAACCGACACAATTCTATCATCCTGACGGTCTAGTCAGACAATACTCGAGTTTAAGTTCAATTAAATTATGCTTAAACGCTTAATAATTATCCCAGATAATTATCTTATCAGTCAAAATAATTTTTAAAGACTTATAATAATTTTCAAATAATTATTATCATTTATCAACATTTTTCGATAATTAAAACCATATTTAATTGAATTAAACATCACATAAATCCTTAATCATTAATATTCATTTAATATAAAATATTAATGAAAATCATAACATAATATTATAATATAATTATAATATACCAAAGTATTTTTAATACCTTAAAATCATAATTATATGATTTTTAAACACTTAAATCCATTATCCGATAATTGCTATTAATATCAAAATATTAATATTTTCATGCCAAAATATCAAAAGTTATATTTTATAACTTAAAATATTTTTATAACACTTAAATCATTTTTATATGATTTTTAAAACATTAATTCTATTTTTCCATAATTTATTTAACATATCTATTAAATAAACTAATTATCATTAATATTGATTAATTAATGAATTTCATCACAAAATATTAAAAGTCATCAAAAATAACTTAAAATATTTTCTTATACCATAATATTATTTTTCATGATTTTTCATGAATTAAAGCTATTTTTAAATAATTTATTTAATATCATAATTAAATAAATAAATACCATTTATATTCCAAAAATATTAAATATTTTGAAAATATACTTAAAATAATTAAAAACTATTTTTCAAGCTTTAAAATAATTTTTTATAATTTATTATGTATTTTTAATAATTAAAAATCAATATTTTCTATTTTTTAATTCATTTTCTGCTTTTTCCGAAAATAAGCGTCGCTAAAGGGGCTTCTGGCGACGAATCCGTCGTTGTTGGTGTTCTTCACGTATTCTTCAGCATTTCCAGAAATTCATGTCACTGTTCAAGTGGGTAGGTTTGACCCGAATTTTATCTATGATCTAAATATTTTCTGGGCTTGTAAAAGCTTTAATGTTGTAGTACTACAACTATACACCAATTCCATAACCAAACAACAACAGATCTGTGAGATCTAATTGATAGAAAACCTTGTCAGACATGTTCTTCAATTTCTGGGTTTTCCAGAAATTGAAGAACAGTCGAGGTACTATATTTGAGCCCCTAAATCGTTGCTTTACAGACTTGGTTTATGTGATATGAAGGTTCAAGTATGTAGTATATATGTCATTTTACAATTCTAAAACAACCAATAATCATAACAACAACAGGTGCACAAGATTCAAGCCGGTCAAACTATGAGTCAAGTACTGTTCTTGAACGAATTCTGGGTTTCCCAGATCGTTCATCAGGCAGTTCGGTTAACGCATTTTGACCATGATTCTATACTGTTCTGTTTAAGATATGAGAGATCTAAGGACTTGGATATGTATTTCACATGGCAGACTACAAATTGCAATCAACAAAATAGCTAATACATCAAATAACAACAAGATTAAGAGCCTAGAAAATCTTGTCAGTCAACATAGAAAAATTTTTGGGTTGCCCAGATCTGGCTTCCCTTGAACGGTCAACGGACTTTGACTGCCTATAACTTTTAATCTACACGTGATCTGGGCTTGATTCAAGTTCCAGATCATAACCCATACAATATACTACAAGTTTATAACTTAAAACATAACAAACAATTAATACCGAGAGATCTAGAAGCCCTGACATATGGTTGTCAGGCCCTATTTCAACATTTTTCCAGATTACAAAAATCATCAAATTCGAGCATCAAAATGATATGGATCTAGGTTTTGACCACCCATATCATCAAGTGACACCCTCTAGCACATATCTAAACAACAAACAACAACATTAACTTAAGATCACAAATTTTGAAATTTTAGGGTTTTATACCTTTTAGGCTATGATCCTTTTATTCTGACTTTTTATTCTGTCTTTGGCTTGGTATGAACCGACCCTAGCTTTAATTCTTACTCTCTCTCACACTAAGTCCCGAATTTTAGAGAGAGAAGTGATTGGAGAAAATGAAAATGTAAGTAGCCCATTTTCTCTCTCTTTAATCTTATATAATTGATTGGGTTCAATGAATTTGTTAGCAAGATGTGGCTGATTTTGAACACATGGCTAGGTTATGGCTAGGATTAGTTCACCCACTCAATATTATGTCAAGATTTGCAAGCTACCAAATAAAAAAATGTGACATAAGGGCATTTTGGTCTTTTTGATTTTGATTTTAATGGCATTCTTGTAATTGGCCCAACCCTTAGAGCTTAGGGTTTGGTTAGGGTTTAGGGTTTGGAGCATTTAGAGTTTAGGGTTTAACATTTAACCCTTAAAGATTTAGCAACTTGATTTTCTAAAATTTCCAAATTTAGATTTTCAAAAAAAATAGAAATTTAATATTTCTAAATTATAATTAAAATTCTATAATTATAATTAAGATTTCCTAATCATAAATTCAATCTTGCTAATTAGGATTAGCATTTCATAATTACAATCGCTAATTAAGCAATTATATCAAAATGATCATTAGGGTTTATAAACCACTAATTAAGGTTTCTAATAGAAAATAATTTTCTAAAATAGAAATTAAATATTCGTAATTATATTAGAGTTTTCTAATTACTTAACTTGAAAATTAGAATTAATATATCCTAATTAACATAAAAAGTATTAAATTAACACTTTCGTTTTTTCTAACTATAAAATTAGGGTTTCAAATCCCGAGATTAGGGTTTTCTAAATTTGAAATTAAGGTTTGCTAATAATTAAGCTTTGCCCTAATTAGTAGTATAATTAATACCACATAAGCATTATAATTATCCTTTCTATTCCAGATTAGGGCTTCAATTTATCAGAATCTGAAACTAGGGTTTTCAGATCTGGTATTAGGGTTTTCTAATAATCAATTAGGATTTGCATAAATTCATTAGGGTTTTCCCTAATTAATTTATAATTAATGACGTTTAACCTTATATATATCATTGCATTCCCAATCTAGTGTTTTTAATATCCGAAGTAGGGTTTTAGATTCCCGGAACTGACATTAGGGTTTCCAGAACCAGTTTCTAGGATTTCTTATTAATCGCTAGGGTTTTCTAACCGAACATTAATGTTCTTAATATATAATTAGGGTTTGACACATATATAATTAATATGGTCAACCCTTGACCCTTAACCACATTCAGCAAACATACATAACCATATTCACAGAATTTAATCACATAAATCCTTAATCCTGAATAATTAACCTATATCTTTCATAGAATTTTGAAATCATCAAAATTTCACCCTAATATTATGAAACGCATACACTTATTTTCTGTTTAGGTCTATTATTTGACCTTAAATAAATCATTTAAGATTTTAATAAATTTTCCAAATTCTCGGGTTGTCACAGTACTTCTGATCGGAATATCAGATTTAAAGTTGAAGGAAACTTTGTACTGAATAGCAACTCTCAAAGTATCTAAATACTCACAAAAATACGTTCGATAATATAGAGAGAGAAAACTTATGCTAGAACACCAAAGGAGACAAAATTAATAAAATAATAATTTTTTCTTCCACGCCTCCTCCTTTGTTGAATAAGCAAGCCAGCCATTTTTGAAAAAAATTTATAGCCCACATGTTTTCAAACAAAAGGGGGTCCCACCCAATTTTAATAAAAGCATTTAATTTTTGAAACTTCAATAATTCATAATAAATAGCCCTTTTATCAAAAAAAAAATTTGAATCTAATGTCTATTCCATAGGAAATTAAATTCTCTACAACTTTGTGAGTTTAAGTTTTTCAAAATTCCAAACGAAAAATCACTGAAATCCACATATGGACGATTTTCAACACCTCTATTCTGATAAAATACGTATAAAACACCTAAGCATTTATTATTTCATTTATATCCACATAAAATAAATATATTCATCATTTATATCCACATAAAATAAATCTTTCCTTATCATATAAATCAATAATAATTATTCATAAATAATATTATAGAATCACAATTATGGCAATCAGGTCGTTCCCAGGAAAGAGGGGCTTTCCGATAAGGATTTCTCCTTATTGGTGCGCAATTAGGTGACCAAACCCCTTTTCTAGACAGAACTTCCTTAGACATTATCAATAATGCTATCTAACAATATTATTCAAATAATATGAATTATTGATCTGATAATGGAGATACTGTGCAGTTAAAATTATTTAAACAACAATAATATAAAATATCAACGTAGCAATTATTGAATCAATAAAATAAAATATTGAATAGTAAATACTGTAACAATTATTGAGTAGTGCCTTCTTACGTAAGAATCAATATTTAAAAAATAATGTGCAATACAGCGTGCTACTATGCAACCACACGTATTAATGTACTTTAACTACTGGGTATTCCAATACTGTTAACGGTAACAACTACGCCGTTATTTATAAAAACTCAAACTTGTCGTCTCTCCCCTCCTAGTTCTATTCCCCGATCTCCGCCATAGACCATATCCCTAAGCTCTGATACCAACTCTGACGCCCCCAAAATAGGTATACATCACCCATTCTAAGTCGCCAAATACATGGTACAGAAACAAATACAACTTTATTAATACAATTGTCGTGCAAAATACGACAACACTTATACTGTGAGTTTGAATACAAATATTGTCTAATAGACAGTATACAAACTCAAAAGGAGTCCTCATTACAATTATTGATACACTATTTTACAAAATCGTGAGGACTACAAAAACAACTATCATCACTCCATACCCCGGCTAGTTCTTGATATGTTCTCACCTCCTGAGAAGAAAAATGGAACAAAAAGGAAAAGGCTGAGCTCAACTAACCCAATAAAAAATATTATGACTATGATAATATACAACAAATTATCATTAGTCTTCAACAGGAAAAAATCTGATAGAATATAATAGACAAAAAGTTTTAGATCAACAACTGCAGCGGAAACAGCAATCCATTAGAAGAGTCAAGTTGATAATGAATTCTACTATCTTCTAAGATTTAAAAGTACATCATCAATATTTTATCCCTGTAACATCAATCAATTTACATCTTGAATCAAATATTCATCTTTGCACTACAAGCCAAAGATATTCATTTGTATCACCAGTTGGTCATGTTTATCTCAACATCTGTTCATCTTTGCACTACGGGCCAAAGAAGTTCGTTAGTTAATCATTCATCTTTGCACTACAGGCCAAAGATATTCAGTAATATCATCAGTTAGGACTAAGGATGATGAAAAATATCTTAAAGAAAATGAATTCAGTGAGATAAAAGATCAAAGATTAGGGATTCGTACTTTAGTTTATCCAAGTTAAAAAATATCTTATAATAATCAATTGTGGAGCAAAATTCAAGAATGAAGATCAAAACGTGCATACAATCAAAGATAGTAACCATAATAGACAACTTGGACAAAGAAAAGAAATTTTCATTTTTTCTGTAAGTAGTGTCGTATTCGTGAATAGTGTTGTATACGTGAATAGTAACCCCGACATGAAAAATGTAGAAATTTCACAATAAATTCATACCAATATTTCGGTATAATAGTATTGAAAGAATAACATTGTGACGCCCCCAAAAGAGGTATACATCACCTATTCTGAGTCGCCAAATACATGGTACAGAATACAAATACAACCTTAAATATACAATATGAGCTGTGAGTTTTAATACAAATATTATCTTCTAGAAGGTATTCAAACTCAAAATAAGTTGTCAATACATTTATTATCACACTATTTCATAGAATAGTGATGACTACTAATTCTATCATCTGGACCGTCACTCCGTTCTCCGACTAGTCCCTGCTATGTTCTCATTTCCTGAAGAGAACAATGAAAGTAAAAGGGTGAGCTCAACTAGCCCAGTAAAAATATTATGACTAAGATAATGCAGAATAAATTATTATTAGCCTTCAACAGTGTTAAACTGATATAATATATAAAAAAACATAAAGTTTAATAGCAGCGGAACAAGCAATCTATTAGAAGAGTCAAGTAGAGAATAAAATCTACTATCTTCTATGATTTAAAAGGTTTTTCATTACTTTTATCGCTGAGACTCGGCTTAATAAATAATCCACATTATCCCTGCACTACAGCCAAGGATATTCATTAGTATCACGACCACAAATTATCAATGCACAATGGGCCAAGGATATTTGTGTATTCATCAATGGTCTTGATCACGCCAACAACTATCCATCAATGCACTACGGCCAATGAGGATTTTTACCACATCACTTGTAACTTACGATCATGATTACACAGATAAATCCCTGGTCATAATCATACCAAGTCCATCTATGCACTACAGGCCACAGATGACTATAAACATGAGAATGATGACAATGATATAAGAATTCAATAAAAATAAGTTCAAGAATTAATTTATCCAGACACTAATAACGTCCAAATTGTCAACATGATACATCTTTGTAGAGTAAAATTCAAGAATGCTCAAAAGAATATTTCCATGAAAAGATACTGGATGAAGCGCAAATATCAAGGATATTTCACTAATTTTATGGAGTATAGAAGTCAAAATTTTGACCAACTGAGTATAATAAAGAATGGAATAACAAAAGAAATCACCAGGCATGCGATAGACCGCACAGATAGGTTATTCCAACAGAATAATAATTAACGGAACCAGGTCATGCGTAAAACACATACAAGATGTTCAAACAGAATGATAAATAATGGAATCAGGTCATGCGTAAAGCACAGACAGGATGTTCCAACAGAATGATAAAGAATAGAATAATAGAAGAATTTCATCAAGTATAGGGTAGTCCGCATATACAGGTTATTCCAACAGAATAATAATGAATGGAATAACAGAAGTTCTCTTCATAAATACAAAAGAAATAATACCCTTTACCTTAGTAGGAGATTGGATACTGCAATAGTGTAGCAACATAATACTCTTCTTCTTTCTCTCTTATTCTCTCTATACTTTCTCTCTCTATAGCTTGAATGAATTGATGAAAAATAATGAAGAAATGAGCTTCTATTTATAGGATTGGCAGAGTAAGGATAAAATAGTCTTTTTGCCATAATTTATGACATCATCGCTGACGTCATCTATCATAATACATCATTGTATACCTCATCATCTGATAACATCATCGATTACCTCATTGTTCGATGACATCATCGCTTGCATTATAGGAATTCAAATTCAATTTGTTCTTTTCTACCTCCTTTTACTTTTTTACCATGAATTTACTATAATATTGCTACCACTCAATTTATAAAAATCGTACTATTATATAATCACATCATACTACTATAATGTAATATTATAATAATATATTTGAATGAACTATTTTATCAGAAAAGATAAAATACAAACTTTCAACAAATGTCACATGCTAAAAATTCCTCAATTTAAATCCACTTCGAATAAATATTTTCTTATCTATCATTTGTGTCCACATAAAATAAATATTTTCTTATTATATAAATCAATAATTAATTATTCACAAATAATATTACAGAATCACAATAATGACAACCAGGCCGTTCCCAGTAAGGAGGGGGCTTTCCAATAAGGATTTCTCCTTACTGGCGCGCAATTAGGTGACCAAACCTTTCCTTGACAGAACTTTTTAGACTTTGCCAATAATTCTATCAAATAATATTATTCAAATAATATGAATTATTTATCGGATAATGGGAAATACTTTGCAGTGACAATTATTGAAACAACAATAATATAAAATATCAACGTATCAATTATTGAACCAATAAAATAAAATATTGAACAGTAATTACTGTAAGAGTAGTGCCTTCTTACGTAAGAATCAATAATTCAAAAATACAGTGCAATATCGTGTGCTACTGTGCAACAACGTGAATTACTGTATTTTAACCACCAGGTATTCCAACAGTGTTAACGGTAAAACTTTCGTCGTTATTTTATAAAAAGATATTTTTATCGTTTTCTCAATCCGACAATAATTCTGTTGTGGGGTCCAACAATGATTGTGTCGTTGTACAAATATTCCCTGTTAAAACGAATATTCCCCGATCAATCGAATATTATATAACAACTTGCGTACTTTGTAAAATTTATAAATATTACCCACAACTATAACATTATATCAAATTCATTCCATAATATTCAAAAATGATATTTATAGAAAATTCATCTTTATTCATAAAAGTTTGGGTCTTACAACCTCCCCTTCTTATGAAATTTTGCCCTCGAAATTAGGGTACATACTTTGTATGTCGAAGAGGTAAGGATGCCTTGATTTTATTTCAGATTCTAACTCCCAGGTCATTTCCTCAACATCGTGGTTCCTCCACAAAACTTTGACTTGAGGTATAACCTTGGAGCGTAGAACATGTTCCTTCTTATCCAAGATTTTAATAGGAACCTCTTCATACGTTAAATCTTCCGTTATTTCGTTCGGTTCTAACTCAATAATGTGGTGCGGGTCTTTCACATATTTACGTAACATAGATATGTGAAAAACATTATGAACACGAGACATACTTGGCGGTAAAGCGAGTCTATAGGCCACAGTTCCTACTCAATCGAGGATTAAAAATGGGCTAATGAATCGAGGATTGAGTTTTCCTCTCTTTCCAAATCTCGTAACTCCTTTCCATGGAGAAACACGTAACAACACATGATCTCCAATATTGAATTCTACGTCCTTTCGATGAAGATCAACATAACTCTTTTGTCGAACTTATGAGGTTTTTATACGTTGTTGGATCGTTTGAATCTTTTTCGTAGTCATACGTACCAACTCCAGTCCCAACAACGTTGCTTCACCCACCTCATCCCAGCATACTGGAGAACGACACTTTCTTCCATACAACGCCTCGAATGGAGCCATGCCAATACTTGCTTGATAACTGTTGTTGTAGGAAAACTCCACCAATGGTAAGAACTTATCCCAACTTCCCTTGAAGTCAAGGACACAGAGTCTTAATAAATCTTCAAGAGTTTAAATAATCCTCTCCGACTGCCCGTCCGTCTGAGGATGATATGCCGAGCTAAATCATAAATTTGTGCCCATAGCTTTCTGCAAACTAACCCGAAATCATGAAGTGAGTCTTGGGTCTCGATTAGAAACTATGGATACTGGCATACCATGTAGTCTTACAATCTCGTTTATGTATATACGAGCAAGATGTTCAAGTGTATAAGTTTCTTGTATCGATAAGAAATGAGCAAACTTGGTCAATCTATCAACAATGACCCAAATCGCATCTATGCCTTGAGAAACCTTAGGAAGACCGGTAACGAAATCCATTGTAATGTTCTCCCACTTCCATTCAGGAATTTCAAGTTGTTACAATGGACCTTTTGGTACTTGATGCTCTACCTTAACTCGTTGACAAGTTAGACACCTTGAGATACACAACGCTATATCTCTCTTCATATTGCTCCACCAAAATGTATGACGAAGAACACGATACATTTTGGTACTCCAAGGATGGATTGTAAATGGTGTGTTGTGCGCCTCCATCATGATTTTATAATTTAAATCAGGGTCGTTAGGAATACAAAGTCTGGAGTTGACTCGAAGTATTCCTTCTTCATCGATTCTTACTTCCGACATATCACCTTCTTGCACTTTCTTCCTCATACGCATCAGTTCCAGGTCTATAGCTTGAGAAGCTTTAACTTTATCGATTAAAGTCGGTTCTACTCGTATATTCGCCATGGTCACATGGGTCCCCAGAGTCTTTAACTCTATCTCCATCCTTTGTAAGTCACATAAAATGGACCTTTGCGTTGACAATATCGCACTCGTACCCGCATATGATCTTCTACTCAATGCGTCAGCTACCACGTTCGTTTTTCCAGGATGGTATTGGATGGTATGATCATAATCTTTTAACAGTTCAAGCCAATGTCGTTGTCTCATGTTGAGTTCCTTTTGAGTGAAGAAATATTTAAGGCTTTTATGATCCGTAAAGATCTCCACTTTCTCCCCATACAAGTAATGCCTCCAAATTTTAAGTGCGAAGACAACAGCTGCCAACTCTAGATCATGAGTAGGATAATTCCTCTCATATTCTTTAAGTTACCGAGAGGCATAGGCTATAACTTTCCCATGTTTCATGAGAACATATTCTAACCCTTTGCCTGATGCATCACTATAGATGACAAATCCCTCTGAGCCAGATGATATTTTCAAAACAGGTGCTGAAATGAGTCTCCTCTTGAGGTCTTGAAAACTCTTCTCACATTCCACGCTCCAACCGAATTTTATATCTTTCCAAGTCAGCTGAGTTAATGGAGTAGCGATTCGAGAAAACCCTTCCATGAATCTCTGATAATAACCAGCTAAGCCGAGTAAGCTACGTACTTCGGTCACTAATTTAGGTTGCTCCCAGCTTTGAATAGCTTCAATCTTTGTCAGATCAACAGATATTCCATGACTTGATACTACGTGCCCACGGAATGCTACTTCCTCAAGCCAGAACTCACATTTCTTCAACTTGGCATAAAGCTTATTTTAACGAAGCTTTTGGAGTATTAGCCTCAGGTGTTGCTCATGCTCTTCACGGCTTTTGGAATATATAAGGATGTCATCAATAAAGACGACCACAAAGTGATCCAAATATTCCTTGAATACTCGGTTCATCATATCCATAAAGGCAGCAGGAGCATTAGTCAATCCAAAAGACATGACTAAAAATTCATAGTGCCCGTACCGAGTTCTGAAGGCAGTCTTTGGAATATCCTCAGTTTTAACCTTCAGCTGATGATATCCAGAACGAAGATCGATCTTTGAAAAGAATTGTGCTCCTTGAAACTGGTCAAACAGGTCATCAATGCGAGGTAACGAATACCTATTCTTGATGGTGACATGGTTCAATTCTCGGTAGTCAATACAAAGTCGCATACTCCCATCTTTCTTCTTCACGAATGGAACAGGAGTACCCCAAGGAGACGTACTAGGATGAATGAAACCAATGTCTAATAATTCCTACAATTGGGTCTTTAACTCCTGAAGTTCAATAGGAGCCATTCGATTTGGGGCTTTGGAAATGGGTTTTGTACCGGGTTCCAAGTCGATACAAAATTCAATTTCACACTCTGGGGGTAGGCCAGGAAGTTCTTCGGGGAATACATCAGGAAATTTATTAACAATTGAAATATCATTCAAATCTGACGTATTTTTGTTTAAATCTATGACATGAGCTAAGAAAGCTTGACATCCATTTTTCAATATACGAATAGCTTTATGGCTTAAGATGACAGTGATTGATTTTAATGGTTTGGTTGCTTTAATTCGCATAATAGGTTGGTTAGGAATATGAAAGCTAACAACCTTACGAAAATAATCAATTTTTACATGATGAGTAGTTAACCAATCAATCCCTAAAATCACATCAAATGCAAGTATTTTCAATGAAATAAGATCGACATGTAATGTGAGGGTACCGATTTGAACCAAACAAGACTTATAAATAGTGGATGTAATGAAGGTTTCTCCCCCACGGAGTTTCCACAGATAATTCAAAGTCTAATTTCTCTGGAGTCAAATTTAATCGTTGAGTGCAAGTAGGAGAAATAAAAGAATGGGTAGAACCAGTATCAAAAAAGGTATAGACTTCGCTAGAGTTTATGATAAGCTTACCTGTGATGACCTCGTTCGGGTTCCTTGCTTTCTAGGAGGTCACAAAAAAAGCTCTCCCTTGAACTACTGGTTTTGACTTGTCTGGGATGGTATTTATTGTCACCGTTCCAACTGGACTTGTCTTCGGTACACGACAAAATCGGGCTAGGTGACCTTCTCTTCCACAATTATAACATGCTTTGGATGGCATCGCGCAGTTTGGACTGATATGTCCCTCCCCTCCGTATTTAAAACATTTGATAGGTGGTCGTTCTCCTTCCTTAACCACGGGTGCTAATGCTAACGTCTTTCCATCATTGTTGAATCTCCTCTTCTTAAAATTTCCATTCTTATTGTCTTAGCCATGATTACCACCGAAGTGGTTACCATTTCTGGCATGTTGATTCCCTCCACGTTTGTAGTCACCGCTTCGATGACTGCTACCACTGGTATTATCATTTTGCCGGATGCTTTCTCTTAGTTGAGTTTACTCGTTATCACGCTCTAATAACTAAGCCCTATTTACAACATCTGAATACAAACACAGTTTATGAGAAATTAGATATTGACGTATCTCGGGCTTCAAACCTCTTTGAAACATCCGCGTCATTCTTTCCTCATTATCAACCAAGTGAGACGCAAATTGGGACAACTTGGCAAACTTAGCTTCGTACTGCGACACAGTCATATTGTTCTGCTCTAACTTGATGAACTCTACCTCTTTCATGTAACGAATACTTTAGGGAAAGTACTTGTCGTTGAATAGTTCTTGGAACTTCTCCCAAGACATCTTCAGTGCGGTAGGTTGAGTACGCTTTACCGATTCCCACCAGTAATCTGCCTCTCCTCGCAACATAAAGGTGGCAAAGGGAACCTTTTGCTCCTCGGAGCATCCCAAGACATCAAATATCTTGGTGATCTGCTTTATCCACGTCTCTGCCTTAAGTGGTTTTGGCTCTCCAATAAACTCCGGTGATCCCAGCTCCTTGAACTGTTTAGCGGTGACCATCTGAGAGTTTTCAGTGTTTCCACCTATATTTTGGACAGGAGCCGCTCTCGCCTGATGTTGCATGAATTGCATAAAGCCTCTGAACATTCCATCATTCATCATTTGGTCAGTGTTGTTGTTAGCATGAGGATCGTCGCCTTCCTGATGCACATTATCCTGATTATTGATATATGGAGACTCAACGGTCTCCTGTTCTCCATTGCTATTCTCAACATTCTCGGATGTCATTTTCAGATACTACCACAAAACAAGGGTTAATTGACATGTAACATATTATCCATATACTCTAACCGACCAATTAAATACCAAATAAACTTAGGTAGGTCATACTAGCGAAGGAATTCCCCGTCTCTCCCCTCCTAGTTCTAGTCTCACATCTTAGTCAAGGATCATATCCCAAAGATTTGATACCAACTGTGATGCCCCAAAATAGGTATACATCACCTATTCTGAGTCGCCAAATACATGGTACAGAATACAAATATAACCTTAAATATAAAACATGAGCTATGAGTTTTAATACAAATATTATCTTCTAGACAGTATTCAAACTCAAAATAACTCCTCAATACATTTATTATCATACTATTTCATAGAATAGTGAGGACTACTAATGTTATCATCTGGACCGTCACTCCGTTCCATGACTAGTCCCTGCTACGTTCTCATTTCCTGAAGAGAACAATGAAAGCAAAAAGGGTGAGCTCAATTAACCCAGTAAGAAATATTATGACTAAGATAATGCAGAATAAATTATCATTAACCTTCAAAAGTGTTAAACTAATAAAATATAACAAACATCAAGTTTAACTGCAGCGAAACAAGCAATCCATTAGAAGAGTCAAGTAGAGAATAAAATCTACTATCTTCTATGATTTAAAAGGTTTTTCATTAATTTTATCATTGAGACTCGGCTTAATAAATAATCCACATTATCCCTACACTACGGCCAATGATATTCATTAGTATCACGGCCACAAATTATCCATGCACTATAAGCCAAGGATATTTGTGTATTCATCAATGGTCTTGATCACGCCAACAACTGTCCATCAATGCACTACGGCCAATGAGGATTTTTACCACGTCACTTGTAATATTACGGTCATGATTATACAGAGAAATCCCTGGTCATAATCATACCAAGTCTATCTATGCACTACAGGCCACAGATGACTATAAACATGAGGATGATGACAATGATATAAGAATTCAATAAAACAAATTCAAGAATTAATTTATCTAGGAACTAATAACGTCCAAATTGTCAACATGATACTTCTTTGTATAGTAAAATTCAAGAATGCTCAAAAGAATATTTCCATAAAAAGATACTGGATGAAGCGCAAATATCAAAGATATTCCATAAATTTTATGGAGTATAGAAGTCAAAACTTTGACCAACTGAGTATAATAAAGAATGGAATAACAAAAGAAATCACCAGGCATGCGATAGACCGCACAGACAGGTTATTCCAACAGAATAATAAATAATAAAACCAGGTCATGCGTAAATGCACAGATAGGATATTCCAATAGAATAATAATTAACGAAACCAGGTCATGCGTAAAGCACAGACAGGATGTTCAAACAGAATGATAAATAATGGAATCAGGTCATGCGTAAAGCACAGACAGGATGTTCCAACAGAATGATAAAGAATGGAATAATAGAAGAATTTCACCAAGTATAGGGTAGTCCGCGTAAACAGGTTATTCCAACAGAATAATAATGAATGGAATAACAGAAGTTCTCTTCATAAATACAAAAGAAATAATACCCCTTACCTTAGTAGGAGATTGGATACTGCAATACTGTAACAACAGAATACTCTTCTTCTTTCTCTCTTATTCTCTCTATACTTTCTCTCTCTATAGCTTGAATGAATTGGTGAAAAATAATGAAGAAATGAGCTTCTATTTATAGGCTTGGAAGAGTAAGGATAAAATAGTCTTTTCGACATAATTTATGACATCACCGCTAACGTCATCGATCATAATACATCATTGCATACCTCATCGTCTGATAACATCATCTATTACCTCATCATCCGATGACATCATCTCTTGCATTACAGGAATTCAAATTCAATTTGTTCTCTTCTACCTCCTTTTACTTTTTTACCATGAATTTACTATAATAATGTTACCACTCAATTTATAAAAAACATACTATTATATAATCACATCATACTACTATAATTTAATACTATAATAATATATTTGAATGAATTATTTTATTAGAAAAGATAAAATACAAACTTTCAACAAATGTCACATGCTAAAAATTCCTCAGTTTAAATCCACTACGAATAAATATTTTCTTATCTATCATTTGTGTCCACATAAAATAAATATTTCCTTATCATATAAATCAATAATTAATTATTCACAAATAATATTACAGAATCATAATAATGACAACCAGGCCGTTCCCATGAAAGAGGGGGCTTTCTAATAAGGATTTCTCCTTACTGGCACGGAATTAGGTGACCAAACCTTTCCTTGACAGAATTTTCTAGACTTTGCCAATAATGCTATCAAATAATATTATTCAAGTAATATGAATCATTGATCAAATAATGAGAAATACTTTGCAGTGACAATTATTGAAACAACATTAATATAAAATATCAACGCATCAATTATTGACTCAATAAAATAAAATACTGAACAGTAACTACTGTAAGAGTAGTGCCTTCTTACGTAAGAATCAATAATTCAAAAATACTATGCAATACAATGTGCTACTGTGCAACAACGCGTATTACTGTATTTTAACCACCAGGTATTCCAACAGTGTTAACGGTAAAACTTTCGTCGTTATTTTATAAAAAGATATTTTTGTCATTTTCTCAATTCGACAATAATTCTGTTGTGGGGTCCACCAAAGATTGTGCCGTTGTACAAATATTCCCTGTTAAAACGAATATTCCCTGACTAATCGAATATTATATAACAACTTGCGTACTTTGTAAAATTTATAAATATTACCCATAACTATAACATTATATCAAATTCATTCCATAATATTCAAAAATGATATTTATAGAAAATTCATCTTTATTCATAAAAGTTGGGGTCTTACAACCTCCCCTTCTTATGAAATTTCACCCTCGAAATTAGGGTACATACTTGGTATGTCGAAGAGGTAAGGATACCTTGATTTCATTTTAGATTTTAACTCCCAGGTCATTTCCTCAACATCGTGGTTCCACCACAAAACATTGACTTGAGGTATAACCTTGGAGCGTAGAACATGTTCCTTCTTATCCAAGATTTTAACAGGAACCTCTTCATACGTTAAATCTTCCGTTATTTCGTTTGGTTCTAACTCAATAATGTGGTGCGGGTCTTTCATATATTTACGTAACATAGATATGTGAAAAACGTTATGAACATGAGACATACTTGGCGGTAAAGCGAGTCTATAGGCCACAGTTCCTACTCGATCAAGGATTAAAAATGGGCCAATGAATCGAGGATTGAGCTTTCCTCTCTTTCCAAATATCGAAACTCCTTTCCATGGAGCAACACGTAATAACACATGATCTCCAATATTAAATTCTACGTCCTTTCGATGAAGATCAACATAACTCTTTTGTCGAACTTGTGAGGTTTTTATACGTTGTCGGATTGTTTGAATCTTTTCCGTAGTTATACGTACCAACTCTGGTCCAAACAACGTTGTTTCACCCACCTCATCCCAGCATACTGGAGAAGGACACTTTCTTCCATACAACGCCTCTAATGGAGCCATGCCAATACTTGTTTGATAACTGTTGTTGTAGAAAAACTCCACCAATGGTAAGAACTTATCCCAACTTCCCTTGAAGTCAAGGACACAAAGTCTTAATAAATCTTCAAGAGTATAAATAATCCCCTCCAACTGCCCGTCCGTCTGAGGATGATAGGCCGAGCTAAATCGTAAATTTGTGCCCATAGCTTTCTGCAAACTAAACCAAAATCATGAAGAGAATCTTGGGTCTCGATAAGAAACTATGGATATTGGCATACTATGCAGTCTTTCAATCTCATTTATGTATATACGAGCAAGACGTTCAAGTGTATAAGTTTCTCATATCGATAAGAAATGAGCAGACTTGGTCAATCTATCGACAATGACCCAAATCGCATCTATGCCTTGAGAAACCTTAGGAAGACTGGTAACGAAATCCATGGTAATATACTCCCACTTCCATTCTGGAATTTCAAGTGGTTGCAATAGACCCTTTGATACTTGATGCTCTGCCTTAACTCGTTGACAAGTTAGACACCTTGAGATAATCAACACTATATCTCTCTTCATATTGCTCCACCAAAATGTATGACGAAGAACACGATACATTTTGGTACTCCCAAGATGGATTGTAAATGGTGTATTGTGCGCCTCCATCATGATTTTATACATTAAATCAGGGTCGTTAGGAACACAAAGTCTGGAGTTGACTCGAAGTATTCCTTCTTCATCGATTCTTGCTTCCGGCATAGCACCTTCTTACACTTTCTTCCTCATACGCATCAGTTCCAGGTCTGTAGCTTGAAGAGCTTTAACTTTATCAATTAAAGTCGGTTCTACTCGTATATTCGCCATCATCACATGGGTCCCCGGAGTCTTTAACTCTATCTCCATCCTTTGCAAGTCACACAAAATGGGCCTTTGCGTTGACAATATCGCACTTGTACCCACATATGATCTTCTACTCAATGCGTCAGCTACCACGTTCGCTTTTCCAAGATGGTATTGGATCCTATGATCATAATCTTTCAACAGTTCAAGCCAATGTCGTTGTCGCATGTTGAGTTCCTTTTGAGTGAAGAAATATTTGAGGCTTTTATGATCCGTAAAGATCTCCACTTTCTCCCCATACAAGTAATGCCTCCAAAACTTAAGTGCGAAGACAACCGCTGCCAACTCTAGATCATGAGTAGGATAATTCCTCTCATATTCTTTAAGTTGTCGAGAGGCATAGGCTATGACTTTCCCATGTTGCATGAGAACACATCCTAACCCTTTGCCCGGTGTATCACTATAGATGACAAATCCCTCCGAGCCAGATGGTATTTTCAAAACAGGTGCTGAAATGAGTCTCCTCTTGAGTTCTTGAAAACTCTTCTCACATTCCACGCTCCAACCAAATTTTATATCTTTCTGAGTCAGCTGAGTTAATGGATTAACGATTAGAGATAACCCTTCCACGAATCTCCGATAATAACCAGCTAAGCCGAGTAAGCTACGTACTTCGATCACTAATTTAGGTTGCTCCCAGCTTTGAATAGCTTCAATCTTTGTCGGGTCAACAGATATTCCATGACTTGATACTACATGTCCAAGGAATGCTACTTCCTCAAGCCAGAACTCACACTTCTTCAACTTGACATAATGCTTATTTTCACGAAGCTTTTGGAGTATCAGCCTCAAGTGTTGCTCATGCTCTTCATGGCTTTTGGAATATATGAGGATGTCATCAATAAAGACGACCACAAAGTGATCCAAATATTCCTTAAATACTCGGTTCATCATATCCATAAAGGCAGCAGGAGCATTAGTAAATCCAAAAGACATGACTAAAAATTCATTGTGCCCGTACCGAGTTCTGAAAGCAGTCTTTGGAATATCCTCATTTTTAACATTCAGCTGATGATATCCAGAACAAAGATCGATCTTTGAAAAGAATTGTTCTCCTTGCAACTGGTCAAACAGGTCATCAATGCGAGGTAACAGATACCTATTCTTGATGGTAACATGGTTCAATTCCCGGTAGTCAGTACAATGTGGCATACTCCCATCTTTCTTCTTAACGAATAGAACAGGAGCGCCCCAAGGAGACGTACTAGGACGAATGAAACCAAAGTCTAATAATTCCTGCAATTGGGTCTTTAACTCCTGAAGTTCAATAGGAGCCATTCGATATGGGGCTTTGGAAATGGATTTTGTACCAGGTTCCAAGTCGATACAAAATTCAATTTCACGCTCTGGGGGAAGGCCAGGAAGTTGTTTCAGGGAATACGTTAGGAAATTTATTAACAATAGAAATATCATTCAAATCTGACGTATTTTTGTTTAAATCTGTGACATGAGCTAAGAAAGCTTGACATCCATTTTTTAATATACGAATAGCTTTATGGCTTGAGATGACAGTGATTGATTTTAATGGTTTGTTTGCTTGAATTCGCATAATAGGTTGGTTAGGAATATGAAAGCTAACAACCTAACGAAAATATTCAATTTTTACATTATGAGTAGTTAACCAATCAATCCCTAAAATCACATCAAATGCAAGTATTTTCAATGAAATAAGATCGACATGTAATGTGATGGTACCGATTTGAATCAAACAAAACTTATAAATAGTGGATGTAATGAAGGTTTTTCCCCCACAGAGTTTCCACAGATAAGTCAAAGTCTAATTTCTCTAGAGTCAAATTTAATCGTTGAGCGCAAGTAGGAGAAATAAAAGAATGGGTAGAGCTGGTATCAAATAAGGTATAGACTTCGTTAGAATTTATGATAAGCTTACTCGTGATGACCTCGCTCGGGTTCCTTGCTTTCTGGGAGGTCACAACAAAAGCTCTCCCTTGAACTACTGGTTTTAACTTGTCTGGGATGGTATTTTATGTCACCGTTCCAACTGGACTTGTCTTCGGTACACGACAAAATCGAGCTAGGTGACCTTCTCTTCCATAATTATAACACACTTTGGATGGCATCGTACAGTTTGGACTGATACGTCCCTCCCCTCCGTATTTAAAATATATGATAGGTGGTCGTTCTCCTTCCTTAACCACGAGTGCTGATGCTGACGTCTTTCCATCATTTTTGAATCTCCTCTTCTTAAAATTTCTATTCTTATTGTCATGGCCATGATTACCACCGAAGTGGTTACCATTTCTGGCATGTTGATTCCCTCCACGTTTGTTGTCACCGCTTCGATGACTGCTACCACTGGTATTATCATTTTCCCGGATGCTTTCTCTTGGTTGAGTTGACTCGTTATCGCGCTCTAATAACTGAGCCCTATTTACAACATCTGAATAAAAAAATAGTGTATGAGAAATTAGATATTGACGTATCTCGGGTTTCAAACCTCTTAGAAATATCCGTGTCATTCTTTTCTCATTATCAACAAAGTGAGATGCAAACCGGGACAACTCGGCAAAATTAGCTTCGTACTGCAACACAGTCATATTGTTCTGCTCTAACTTGATGAACTCTACCTCTTTCATGTGACGAATACTTTAGGGAATGTACTTGTCGTTGAATAGTTCTTGGAACTTCTCCCAAGACATCTTCGGTGCGGTAGGTTGAGTACGCTTTACCTATTCCCACCAGTAATCTGCCTCTCCTCGCAACATAAAGGTGGCAAAGGGAACCTTTTGCTCTTCGGAGCATCCCAAGACATCAAATATCTTGGTGATCTGCTTTATCCACGTCTCTGCCTTAAGTGGTTTTGGCTCTCCAATAAACTCCAGTGATCCCAGCTCTTTGAACTGTTTAGCGGTGACCGTCTGAGAGTTTCCAGTGTTTCCACCTACATTTTGGACAGGAGCCGCTCTCGCGTGATGTTGCATGAATTTCATAAAGCCTCTAAACATTCCATCATTCATCATTTGGTCAGTGTTGTTGTTTGCATGAGGATTGTCGCCTTCCTGATGCACATTATCCTGATTATTGATATGTGGAGACTCAATGGTCTCCTGTGCTCCATTGCTATTCTCAACATTCTCGGATGTCATTTTCAGATACTACCACAAAACAATGGTTAATTGACATGTAACATATTATCCATATACTCTGACCGACCAATTAAATACCAAATAAACTTAGGTAGGTCATACTAGCGAAGGAATTCCTCGTCTCTCCCCTCCTAGTTCTAGTCTCACATCTTAGTCAGGGATCATATCCCCAAGCTTTGATACCAACTGTGACGCCCCCAAAATAGGTATACATCACCTATTCTAAGTCACCAAATACATGGTACAGAATACAAATACAACCTTAAATATACAATATGAGATGTGAGTTTTTATACAAATATTATCTTCTAGACAGTATTCAAAATCAAAATAAGTCCTCAATACATTTATTATCATATTATTTCAGAGAATAGTGAGGTCTACTAATGTTATCATCTGGACCATCACTCCATTCCCTGACTAGTCCCTGCTACGTTCTCATTTCCTGAAGAAAACAATGAAAGCAAAAGGGTGAGATCAACTAGCCCATTAAGAAATATTATGACTAAGATAATGCAGAATAAATTATCATTATCCTTCAACAGTGTTAAAATAATAAAATATAACAAACATCAACTTTAACTGCAGCAAAACAAGCAATATATTAGAAGAGTCGAGTAGAGAATAAAATCTACTATCTTCTATGATTTAAAAGGTTTTTCATTACTTTTATCATTGAGACTCGGCTTAATAAATAATCCACATTATCCCTGCACTACCGCCAAGGATATTCATTAGTATCACGACCACAAATTATCCATGCACTATGGGCCAAGGATATTCGTGTATTCATCAATGGTCATGATCATGCCAACAACAGTCCATCAATGCACTACGGCCAATGAGGATTTTTACCACATCACTTGTAACATTACGGTCATGATTATATCGATTAATCTCTGGTCATAATCATACCAAGTCCATCTATGCACTACAGGCCAAATATGACTATAAACATGAGGATGATGACAATGATATAAGAATTCAATAAAACAATTTCAAGAATTAATTTATCCAGGAACTAATAACGTCCAAATTGTCAACATGATACTTCTTTGTAGAGTTAATTTCAAGAATGGTCAAAAGAATATTTCCATGAAAAGATACTGGATGAAGCGCAAATATCAGGGATATTCCACTAATTTCATGGAGAATAGAAGTCAAAACTTTGACCAACTGAGTATAATAAAGAATGGAATAACAAAAAAATCACCAGGCATGCGATAGACCGCACAGACAGGTTATTCCAACAGAATAATAAATAACGGAACCAGGTCATGCGTAAAGCACAGACAGGATGTTCCAACAAAATGATAAATAATGGAACCAAGTCATGCATAAAGCACGGACATGATGTTCCAACAGAATGATAAAGAATGGAATAATAGAAGAATTTTACCAAATATAGGGTAGTCCGCGTATACAGGTTATTCCAACAGAATAATAATAAATGGAATAACAGAAGCTCTCTTCATTAATACAAAAGAAATAATACCCCTTACCTTAGTAGGAGATTGGATACTGCAATAGTGTAGCAACAGAATACTCTTCTTCTTTATCTCTTATTCTCTCTATACTTTCTCTCTCTATAGCTTGAATGAATTATTGAAAAATTATGAAGAAATGAGCTTCTATTTATAGGCTTGACAAAGTAAGGGTAAAATAGTCTTTTTGCCATAATTTATAACATCACCGCTGACGTCATCGATCATAATACATTATTGCATACCTCATCGTCTGATAACATCATCGATTACCTCATCATCCGATGACATCATCGCTTGCATTACAGGAATTCAAATTCAATTTGTTCTCTTCTACCTCCTTTTACTTTTTTACCATGAATTTACTATAATAATGCTACCACTCAATTTATAAAAAACGTACTATTATATAATCACATCATACTACTATAATGTAATACTATAATAATATATTTGAATGAATTATTTTATCAGAAAACATAAAATACCAACTTTCAACAAATGTCACATGCTAAAAATTCCTCAGTTTAAATCCACTTCGAATAAATATTTTCTTATCTATCATTTGTGTCCACATAAAATAAATATTTCCTTATCATATAAATCAATAATTAATTATTCACAAATAATATTACAGAATCACAATAATGACAACCAAACCGTTCCCAGGAAAGAGGGGGCTTTCCAATAAGGATTTCTCCTTACTGGCGCGCAATTAGGTGACCAAACCTCTCCTTGACAGAACTTTCTAGACATTGCCAATAATGCTATCAAATAATATTATTTAAATAATATGAATTATTGATTTGATAATGGAAAATACTGTGCAGTGACAATTATTGAAACAACAATAATATAAAATATCAACGCAGTTTTTATTGAACCAATAAAATAAAATATTGAACAGTAATTACTGTAACAATTATTGAGTAGTGCCTTCTTAAGTAAGAATCAATAATTCAAAAATACTGTGCAATACCGTGTGCTACTGTGCAACAACACGTATTACTGTATTTTAACCACCAGGTATTCCAACAGCGTTAACGGTAAAACTTTCGTCATTATTTTATAAAAAATATTTTTTGTCGTTTTCTCAATCCGATAATAATTCTGTTGTGGGGTCCACCAATGATTGTGTCATTGTACGAATATTCCCTGTTAAAATGAATATTCCCCGACCAATCGAATGTTATATAACAACTTGCGTACTTTGTAAAATTTATAAATATTACCCACAATTATAACATTATATCAAATTTATTCCATAATATTCAAAAATAATATTTATAGAAAATTCATCTTTATTCATAAAAGTTGGGGTCTTACAAACATCATTATGAAGAAAACAACATCCCTTACCTCAAAATAACAATACTTCTGATCGAAATATTAGATGTAAAGTCGAAGGAAACTTTGTAATGCATAGCAACTCTCAAAGTATCTAAATACTCACAAAAATATGGTTGATAATATAGAGAGAAAAAATGTATGTTTCTGGTGTGATTTTCAATTCTAACCTAAGCACTTATTTATAGAAAAATGCTAGAACGTCAAAGGAGACTAAATTAATAAAATAATAAGCAAGCCTCCTCCTTTGTTAAATAAGCAAGCCAGCCATTTCTGAAGAAAAAAAATTTGCAGCCTACATATTTTCAAACAAAAGTGGGTCCCACCCAATTTTAATAAATACATTTAATTTCTAAAACTTCAATAATTTATAATAAATAGCCCTTTTATCAGAAAAATTCAAATTTCATGTCTATTCCATAGGAAATTCAATTTTCTACTACTTTCTAAGTTTAAATTTTTCCAAATTCCAAACGAAAAATGACCGAAATTCACATACGGACGATTTTCAACACCTTTATTCTGACAAAATACTGATAAAACACCTCAGCATTTATTCCTTCATTTATATCCACATAAAATAAATATTTCCTTATCTTATAAATCAATAATTAATTATTCATAAATAATATTACAGAATCATAATTATGACAACCAGGTCGTTCCCAGGAAAGAGGGGGCTTTCCGATAAAGATTTCTCCTTATTGGCGCGCAATTTGGTGACCAATCCCCTTTCCTAGACATAACTTCCTTAGACATTACCAATAATGTTATCTAATAATATTATTCAAATAATATGAATTATTGATCTGATAATAGAGATATTGTGCAGTGACAATTATTGAAACAACAATAATATAAAATATCAACTTAGCAATTATTGAATCAATAAAATAAAATATTGAACTGTAATTACTTTAACAATTATTGAGTAGTGTCTTCTTATGTAAGAATCAATAATTCAAAAATACTATGCAATATTGTGTGCTAATGTTCAACCACGCGTATTACTGTACTTTAACCACCGGGTATTCCAACAGTGTTAACGGTAATTTTTTTTTTCAAACAAAGAATTAGTTCATTGAATTAAAACTAAGAATCCACAATTGAATAATCATTAAAAGAGAAAGATAGAAGAAGTGAAAAGAAATAATCTATTGTCAGTAGATTTGATGTTCCCTCCTTGCTCCTACTTCAAATCTTCAATGGTCTCCAAGTTGCTTCAATCTCCAAATCTAATTAGAACTAGTGTTTTTCTCTAATTTACTCTAATCTAATTTAATAGAATTCTTCCAAAAACTCCCTAATCTCTCAATAATCCCCTCTAATCTGTGTTATTCCCCTCCTTTTATAAGCCTTTGTACATGTCTTTAAGTCCTATTGGAAGTTCTTGAATCAAACAACTCGAAACAATCCTTTCCGGACTCAAATTCGGACAAAATCTATTCTTTTTCGCATAGGCCAGCCCCGGCTGGGTAGTGGACTGTTAAAATGCCCAGGACCTCAGCCCTGGCTGGGTCCTATGGCATAAAAACGTCCAGCATCGGCTAAGGTGCAAACTGCCAATTAATTTTTTGCTGGAACCTCCTCTGCTAAAATTGTCATAACTTTTAAACCGAGAGGAGTTAAGGGGTCCACGACCTATCAAATCGAAGATATCGACGAGATCTACAACTTTCATTCTTTTAGCTTTCAGAAATAACAAATTCATGATGGTCGAAATTGGATTGGAAGTGACTGCTACGCAAATGACCACCCATAACGGTGAAGTTCAACGTCCGTTGCTAGAAATGTCATAACTCTTTCATCCGAACTCTAATTTGAATGATTAAAGATGTTCCAGAAAGCTAAGAAAACGCTCTACAATATAGTCCAAGCTCCAAGCTAATAACATGAATTGAACATGAAAGTATAAACGATGTCCGAATTGTTTTTTCCTTGTATTTTCCTTACTTTTCATTACCAATAGTCGCTCACACCGCTCCGAAATGTATAACCTACAAAATGAACATGAAATACATGAAAAGTAAATAAGAAACATGAGTTTAAGCAATAAATTCAAGTAATAAATACCGGATAAGTAGGTATAAAACCTACTTATCAAATACCCCCAAACTTAAACCGCTGTTTGTCCCCAAGCAACACAACATAATGCAATGCAATGAAATGAAATGCAACTAATCTACATGCCTACGAATCCAGCAGTATTGATAAACACAAATCTATTCACTCGGCCTTAGAGCAATCAAGCAAACACGATAATACTTCATATCAAAACCAATCAACAATTTCCTTGTCAATCATCAAGTCTTAAATTGTTATCACTGGTATAGTGCGTGTGTGTTCCACAACAATTTTAACTGATATAAAATCAAATTTAACACATAACAAGTCTCTTCAAAGGCATCATACAGTGTAAACACAAAAAATTCACGAACAAGCTAGATCCAACTAAAGTCAAACATCCACCAAGTTCAAGAGTCCAATCCGGGATACTTATGCTTTACTTTTCATTATGGGGGCTTTTTGCTCTTTTCCCGTTTTATTATTTTTTTGTCTTTTTTTTTTACTTTTTAACCATGACTGTGCAATGTCTCATTCCATTAGGCTAACAGTACTACCCCTTAGCGAGCTTTCGACCAACGACTCCCAGACCATATAAGACCTTAGGGCGCTAGGTTTTAAGACACCCCTTCGGGCGTACTTGCTCAAGTAACAAAGGCCCCGAAACAAAACTTGCCACGGTATTTTTTTTCTTTCTTTTTTCTTTTTTTTTGAAGCTTATATATCCCAAATTTTTCCCCTAAACTTAAGTTTTTATCGAACTTTAATCATCACTACTTATTCTTCTCATTCTTTCATTCAAACTAGCATTATCCTTTAGAGTCCCATTATGTATCAATTTAAACTTAATCAATCAACAAGTTGTTTTTATTGTGCTATCTTTATTATAACAGTTTTAAACAGAAAAAGATTCAATTCATAACAAGAAATCACATCAAAGCTCTAATAGTCAGTATTATACTTGCCTACTCAATCCCAATCTCATCATTGGCCAAAATAAACTGTAAATATCAAATAGCTGGACTCATGCAAGATGAACATAGTAACTAACTATTATTTTTGAATTTTTTTTTTGATTTTTTTTTAACAAAAAAAATAAATAAATTGAATATAATGCTATTCAAATTATACTATTATGCAACTACTTATGCAATTGTACTACATGAATGCAAACAACATGAACCTAAACTAAATTAACAATGTATGAAAAATAACATAACATAAACATGAAACTAAACATGCAATAAAGAACTAAACTAAACTCCCCCAAACCTAGCAATTACAATGTCCTCATTGTAAGAATATAGCGATAAATAGAAGAGAACTTCCCTGTAATCAGCTAAGCGTGAGTTGATGTTGGCGATGGCTACGATGATCATTTTGCTATCTATTGGACCTCCAATACCTGCAATGAAGAGAGACAACATGGATTAGATTATAAGAGAGCTTAATAAGAAAAATAATTTCTATCTACTAAATAAACTAGTAAAGCATATAAATATAAAAATTCCTGGGTTGCCTCCCAGTCAGCGCTTGATTTATAGTCTTTCAGCCTGACTTTGTCTGGTCAATGCTATCCAATTCCTCTTCGAAAGTTGAGGAACCCTCCATCCATCAGAAATAATATAGCTTTTGGTAGGTTCCCATTTGTGATAGCCATCGAGTTAAAGTCACCTAGCATGCTTTGTTTAGATAAGATTACATTGAAGAACGTCCAACATCTAGGTGTTTTCTCTGTTGTGTCTGCGAATAGATTCTGGCATTGAGGCTTGTCAGACACAACAGTCTCTTCTTCTATCTTCTCCAGCTCATCACACCATGGCTTCGAAGTTGTACTCGCTTTTACGTCACAAGGAGTATTGCCGACAACATGACTACCAATCGGACAAGGTTTTACAAATCTAATCGGATTCTTGAACTGTGGAGGAGAAGGCACTTGAGGCATAAATAACATCGGCTCATCATCGTTGGTTCTCAAAATTAGTTCTTCACCGACCTTGTTGTCATTATCCCCACTTGTCTCCTCTTTTTCAACATCTCGAGGCTCATCCAGTTGTAGATTTGGTTCGGGTTCTCCGTCAATTTCGTCATCCATGTCATAAAGCCAAGTCTTTGGAGGAAGTTTGCTTATAGCTTCGGTCATTTGCTCTATCTAATCAGTAAGATTTTGATATTCCCTCGCTTGATTACTCATTTTCTCCTCATCTACTATGAACTTGGACAATAATTCCCCCAGCCTTGAACTTTCTGTTTCAGTCTCGGAAGCCATGTATTGAGGACAATTGGTTGAGGCTGTGAAACGTTTTTCCATCCAATTATTAAAATTTTGGATTGACAGCTCCTGACTATTTATAAACTCTTCTTTTTCTGCTATAGCCCTTAACATGAATTCCATAAACTCTGATTTGTCTTCTTATCGCATTGGAGGTGAATATGAGAATTTCGGCGTGTATGTTGGACTTGGAGAAAAGTATTGGTATTGATAGTTGTATCTCCATGAAGAATCCGGGTAATACCCCCAAACTTGATCATAATTATCATATGCATACTGAGTGAGGTAGTTACCACCATACTCTACCGGCCCAAGATTGATGGTGCATTGATTACTTGAGTGATTACCTGCACAATGATTGCAAGTAAATGCTATCCTTCGATTATGTTCGGCTACAACAACGTCCAACCTCCTGGAAAGTTCTTTAATCTGTGTTGACATTGTGTAAAGTGTCGCTAGTCTGTCAATCTCCATTCCCCTTGGCTGAGTCATGTTTGTGTATGGCCATTGATATGCAAAGTCATCCATGGTACCTGCAAAGAGAGAAATATAGGAAGAGAATTAAAAATAAAAATATAAATGTTTAAATTAAGACTAATTTGATTGAAGTTGATATTGGTAAAAAAAATATTAAACTAATTCCCCGGCAACGGCGCCAAAAACTTATTGGGTAAAATCTATATGCGCACAACACGCAAGTATACGTGGTCAACAAGTAATAAAGTGATGAGTAGAGTATCGTTCCCACAGAGACTTATTAGCAAAAATCTCAACTTACAATTACCAATCTTTTATTAACCCTAATTTTATTAAACAAATCAAATTCAATGATTAAAAATAACTATTCTAAATTAAAAAGTAATTAAACTATCACAAACCAATCACAAATATCAAAATCTGGAATTTCAAATAATTAATGGAGAATTAGACTTATGATTTCACCCTAAGCTTCACTCTGATTTTAACACTTTTATTCCAATTCAACTCACTATTCTAGTTTATTAATCAAGAACACGAACGTAGTATTAACCACCTCTCGATGCACTAATACCGTATTAACGTCAATCCACAATTAAGATAGAAATTCGTTAAACACCTTAAGCAACTAACTCACTATATCTCTATGTGAATTACAATTGAAGAAGGTTGAAGAATAAGTTCTCTATCCGATTACATGCGATGTCAAGCATATCTCTACCTTAACATACATCAAGTTTAAGCTATTAACAAAATCCTGAACACATACTATATCAACTAGGTCTAGATTTGAATATCCTCTCTCTATTCCATCCAACTCCACAAAGAATTGTTGATCAGGCAATTCATAGATTCAAGCTCAAATTAATATAGATAAACTGAAAATAGTTTATTAAATTGGAAATCAAAGTTTACAAAACCATAGATTCACTCAACGATCCATCATAAGCCTAAAAAGTGATTTAATTCATAATAAACGAAATAAGCACTGAATAAATCATGGAAATCATCTTTTCAATTACAAATAATAAACTAAGATGAAGAATATTGAAAAACACCCCTCACGTAGCCTAGAATCGCAATCGTCTCGAAAATCGCCTTGAAATACTCCTCCAATGCTTGCTAGAAAAACTGAGATTAATCTTCGTAATTTGCCTTGTGTGTCTCTAAATCTCAGAGTTTTTTATGTCCATTTATATACTACCACATGTATTTTGACTATAATTTCATGCATATACAAGTCCCAAGTCATTACCATCTCTAAAACTCCACACTTGTAGCACTAGAAACCAACTAGGAGTCTTGATTTTACGAGTACCCAGCCCCAGCTAGATGTTTCCCATTGCACTACCCAGCCCCGGCTGGGTACCAACCTGTTAATTCATCCCAGGCCCCCAGCCCCGGCTGGGTGGTAAAGCTTAAAAAGGCCCAGCCCCGGCTGGATGATGTGTTTTTAAATAATTTTGCTACTAGAAACTCCTCTGCTAAAACTGCCATAGCTTTCAAACCAGGAGGAATTATTAGGTCCGCGACATATCAAAACGAAGTTATCGACAAGATCTACAACTTTCATTCTTTGAGCTTTCAGAAATACCAAACGCATGACTGTCGAAATTGTATCGGAAGCAGCTGCTACTGTGTAACGACAACCAAAACAACTCAAAACTTTGTCTTTGTTGCTAAAAACCATACTCTCGCATCCGAGCTTCCAATTAAAATGATGTAAGATGTTCCGGGATGCCAATAAAGAGTTTCTTAACATAATCCAAGTTCCACGCCACAAACAAGAAATGCACATAAAATAAACATGAAAACACGAACTTTAACCGGAATTACTTTTCCTTGCAAATTTTATACCAATAGTCGCTCATGCCGCTTCCAAGCATATAATCTACAAAATGGAAACAAAATGCATGAAAAGTAACTAAGAAACACGAGATTAAGCAAATAATTTAAGTAATAGATGTCGAATTAGTAGGTACAAAACCGACTTATCAGTAACAACTACGTCGTTATTTATAAAAACTCAAACTTGTCGTTATCTTCATCCGACCGTTTTCTGTTATGGGGGTCCACAAATGGTTGCACGTCATACGAATATTCTCTGTTGATCGATTTCGCAATCAATGAATACGTGCAAGTATACACGGTCAACAAGTAATAAAGTGAAAGTAGAGTATCGTTCCCACGGGGAATTATGTAATAAAAATCACCAAGTACTAATTTTTAACCAAACTAATTTTATTTAAACAATCTCAAATTATGTTTTTTCTAATTAAGAAAACTAAATTAACCAATTAAAACTATGTTACTTTATAAATGAATTCAAATAAATAAAGGCTAAGACTCCAATATCCCCAATTATGAACTATAAACCAATTATCCAATTATCCCAATTATTATGTCTACTGAATTTTTAACAGGAATTCTCAAATGTCAAAAGCCCTTTTCCAAGTGATCAATTGCCTTCTATTTAATTCAGATTAATCTTGCTATATTCCTATGCAAAACAATTGAATTAAACTCATTCAATTCCAATTCCTTATGTGTTACATGCGGTGAACAGATATTTTCATTCAATTCACAAACCTAATTATTCACTGTGCAAATAACTAAGTCACATGATATCATGCCCAGTTCTAACCCTAGAATTCCTCTTCCAATTCCTTCTAGAGTAACAAAGTAATTACTGATCAGATAATAAAGCAATAATTACAAGACAAGATAAACAACTCACTTTAATATAAATAACTGGAATATAATGAATAACTAATTCATAGCCATAAAAAGTTCAATTGAAATCTTAATAAAAGAGTTAGTTCATAATTAATGAATGGAAACCAAGAATCCACAATTGAATAGACATTAAAAGATAAAAGTATGATAAGAGAAGAGAATAGAATCTGTTGTCAGCAAATCTGATGCTCCCCTCTTGCTCTTGCTCTTGCTCTTGATCTTCAATGGTCTCCAAGTTGCTTCAATCTCCAAAACTAATAAGAACTAGGGTTATGTTCTAATCTAATGGAGTGTAAATCTAGGCTAAGCTATGTAATCCCCCTTTATTTTATGCCTTACATCATGTATTTATAGGTTACAAGTCTAATTTTTAGTTTTGGAACAATCCCAATCCTATTTGGAGTCAAAAAGGTGTCAAAATTCGCCCAAAACGCGTCCAGGCCCGCACCAGACCCTTCCCCAGCGCCCCAGCGCTGGGCACGGCGCTGGGATTCTGCCCCCAGCGCCCCGGCGCTGGAAATACACTAGAAATGGGCGCCCCGGCGCTGGTCAAAAAGTCAACATTTTCTGCTCCGACGTCCTTTGGGAAAACGGCCATAACTTCTTCGTCTGAACTCCGATTTAGATGATTCAAGATGATCCGGAAAGAGGAAAAGTAGATCTACAACTTTCATTCTTGAAGTTATTCAAAATAATGTCCGGAGCTATAGTCAAATTGGCTCTGAAGTGACTATTGTGTAAATGACAAGCCGAAAACGCGCATCTAGCCACCCCGAACGTCGATCCATGTAACTTTTGTCCCAAATCCTACAAAACAATATAAAACATGCATGAATAGACACAAACACATAAAAACATCCTAAAAGACTTGAGAACAACAATAAATTAAGCCCGAATGTATCCAATTCATGTGTATAAAACTCACTCATCAAATACCCCCAAACTTAAACCTTTGCTTGTCCTCAAGCAAAAATACAAAAATGTTATGTAATGTAATGTAATGAAACTAATCTATATGCCTACGAATCCAACAGTAATGACAGAAACAAGTCTATTCAACCGCCCTTAGAGAAATCAAGTAAACATGATAATACATCATATTAAAACAAATCAGTAATTTCCCAATCAATCATCAAATCTTAGGCTGTTATCACTGATATAGTGCGTGTGTGCTCCACAATAATGTTAACTGATATAAAATCAAATTTAAGATATAATAGATATCTTCGAAGGCATCATACAGTGAAAACTCACAAAATTCAAGAACAAGCTAGATCCAACTAAAGTCAGACATCCACCAAGTTCAAGAGTCCAATCTGGGATACTTATGCTTTACTTTTCATTACGGGGGCTTTTTACTCTTTTCCCGTTTTATTATTTTTTTTTAACCATGACTGTGCAATGTCTCATTCCATTAGGCTAACAGTGTCACCCCTTAGCGAGCTTTCGACCAACGACTCCCAGACCATATAAGACCTTAGGGCGCTAGGTTTTAAGATACCCCTTCGGGCGTACTTACTCAAGTAACAAAGGCCCCGAAACAAAACTAGCCACGGTAAATTATTTTTTCTTTTTCTCTTTTTTTCTTTTTTTTTTGATAGATGGTTGGTGAGTGCGTTTTACGCTCCATCTCACGCTTGTGTTTATGGGGAGTGTTTCTCCTCAACCCACCACAAGACTCAACATGTTTTTTTTAAAGCTTATATAACTCAAATTTTCCTCCCAAACTTAAGTTTTTATCAAAATTTAGCCATCTCCGCCTATTCATGTCTTTCATTCCTTCACACTAGTATTATCCTTAAGAAATCCATTATGTATCTATTTAAACTTAATCAGTCAACATAGCTGTTATTAACGTGCTAACCTTGGTTATACCAGTTTCAAACAGGAAAAGATTCAATTCATAACAAGAAATCACATCAAAGCCTGAATATTCAATACTATACTTATCTACTTAATTCCAGTCTCATCATTGGCCAAAATAGACTTTTACTATCTAACAGTTGGAATCATGTAAATATAAACTAACTGCAACAAACATAGTAAACTAACTACTATTTTTGCGATTTTTAATTTTTTTTTTTTAAACAAAAAAACTTAATGCAAAAACTAAATGTAAATAACCCGAAAATATAACGAACTTACAATGTAAATAACTAACTATATGCAATACGACACTAAAATGCCCCCAAACTTAAACTAGACATTGTCCTCAATGACTGAAATAGAAAAAATTAAAGCAGAGGACTTCCCTGAAAATATAGCAATCTTCCTCCTTGTCCGCTAAGTTTGGAGAATAGGCTAAGCACATGGAACAAATTGGGCACCACACTTGAATTTGACTTGAATAACCTATAAAACCATGATAGAAGCAATTTTATTAAATCCTAAATAAATGCAAATTTAAAACTACTAATATAAAACTTAATAAAAACTAAAAATAAAAAATAAAAATTAAACTTGGGTTGCCTCCCAATAAGCGCTTGTTTTATAGTCTCAGCCTGACTTTGTCTGGTCAATGCTATCCAATTCCTCTTCGAAAGTTGAGGAACCCTCCATCCATCGGAAATAATATAGCTTTTGGTAGGTTCCCATTTACGATAGCCATTGTATTAAAGTCACCTAGCATGCTTTCTTTAGATAAGATCACATTCAAGAAAGTCCAGCATCTAGGTGGTTTCTCCATTGTGTCTGCGAATATATTCTGGTATTGAGGCTTGTCAGACACAACAATTTCTTCTTCTATCTTCTCCAGCTCATCGCACCATGGTTTCGAAGGTGTACTTGCTTTTACATCATAGAGAGTATTGCCGACGACATGACTACCAATCGGACAAGGTTTTGCAAATCTAACCGGACTCTTGAACTGTGGAGGAGAAGGCACTTGAGGCATAAATAACATTGTCTCATCATCATTGGGTCTCACAATTAGTTCTTCACCGAACTTGTTGTCATTATCCCCACTTGTCTCCTCTTTTTCATCTCGTGGCTCATCCAGTTGTAGATTTGGCTCGGGCTCACCATCAGTCTCGGAATCCATGTCATAGGCCCAGGTGTATTGAGGACGGTTGTTCAACGCATGTGCTATCTGTTCCACTTGATTTTCCAGATTTTTGATCAACGCCCCTTGGCTTTGCAAATTCAGCTCTACTTGATTCATTTTCTTATCTTGTTCCTCGTTCTTTTTGTCAGAAGCTCTAATGAATTTTTCTAAGGCTTCTTCCAAACTCGATATCCTTTCTGGTTGTAGTGGAGGTGGACACAAGAAATCGTGTGGGTTTGTTGGACTTGGAGCATAAAATTGATCTTGATTGTTACTCCATGACAAATCCGGTTGATACCTCCAATCATGATGATAGTTGTTAGGATAGACATAATTATTGAGGTAATCACCACTATACTGTATCGGCTCAAAACTGATGGGGCATTGATGACTCATATGATTTCCAGCACAATAATCACAAGTAACCGCCATACTTTGACGACGCTGAGCTTCAAAAGCTTCAAACATCCTCGAAAGTGTCTCAATCTGTGCTGATAATGCAGAAAGTTTCTCGAGTCTGTCAATCTCCGATCCCCTTGGTTGAGTCATGTTCGTGTATGGCCATTGATACACAAAGTCATCCATAGTACCTGAAAAGAAAGAAATATAGAAAGAGAATTAAAAATAAAAATAAAAATGTTTAAATTAAAACTAATTTGATTGAAATTAATATTGAAAAATAATTATTAAATTAATTCCCCGGCAACGGCGCCAAAAACTTGTTGATCGATTTCGCAATCAATGAATACGTGCAAGTATACACGGTCAACAAGTAATAAAGTGAAAGTAGAGTATCGTTCCCACGAGGAATTATGTAATAAAAATCACCAAGTACTAATTCTTAACCAAACTAATTTTATTTAAACAATCTCAAATTGTGTTTTTTCTAATTAAGAAAACTAAATTAACCAATTAAAACTATGTTACTTTATAAATGAATTCAAATAAATAAAGGCTAAGACTCCAATATCCCCAATTATGAACTATAAACCAATTATCCAATTATCCCAATTATTATGTCTACTGAATTTTTAACAGGAATTCTCAAATGTCAAAAGCCCTTTTCCAAGTGATCAATTGCCTTCTATTTAATTCAGATTAATCTTGCTATATTCCTATGCAAAACAATTGAATTAAACTCATTCAATTCCAATTCCTTATGTGTTACATGCGGTGAACAGATATTTCCATTCAATTCATAAACCTAATTATTCACTGTGCAAATAACTAAGTCACATGATATCATGCCCAGTTCTAACCCTAGAATTCCTCTTCCAATTCCTTCTAGAGTAACAAAGTAATTACTGATCAGATAATAAAGCAATAATTACAAGACAAGATAAACAACTCACTTTAACATAAATAACTGGAATATAATGAATAACTAATTCATAGCAATAAAAAGTTCAATTGAAATCTTAATAAAAGAGTTAGTTCATAATTAATGAATGGAAACCAAGAATCCACAATTGAATAGACATTAAAAGATAAAAATATGATAAGAGAAGAGAATAGAATCTGTTGTCAGCAAATCTGATGCTCCCCTCTTGCTCTTGCTCTTGATCTTCAATGGTCTCCAAGTTGCTTCAATCTCCAAAACTAATAAGAACTAGGGTTATGTTCTAATCTAATGGAGTGTAAATCTAGGCTAAGCTATGTAATCCCCCTTTATTTTATGCCTTACATCATGTATTTATAGGTTACAAGTCTAATTTTTAGTTTTGGAACAACCCCAATCCTATTTGGAGTCAAAAAGGTGTCAAAATTCGCCCAAAACGCGTCCAGGCCCGCACCAGACCCTTCCCCAGCGCCCCAGCGCTGGGCACGGCGCTGGGATTCTGCCCCCCAGAGCCCCGGCGCTGGAAATACACTAGAAATGGGAGCCCCGGCGCTGGTCAAAAAGTCAACATTTTCTGCTCCGACGTCCTTTGGGAAAACGGCCATAACTTCTTCGTCCGAACTCCGATTTAGATGATTCAAGATGATCCGGAAAGAGGAAAAGTAGATCTACAACTTTCATTCTTGAAGTTATTCAAAATAATGTCCGGAGCTATAGTCAAATTGGCTCTGAAGTGACTGCTGTGTAAATGACAAGCCGAAAACGCGCATCTAGCCACCCCGAACGTCGATCCATGTAACTTTTGTCCCAAATCCTACAAAACAATATAAAACATGCATGAATAGACACAAACACATAAAAACATCCTAAAAGACTTGAGAACAACAATAAATTAAGCCCGAATGTATCCAATTCATGTGTATAAAACTCACTCATCAAATACCCCCAAACTTAAACCTTTGCTTGTCCTCAAGCAAAAATACAAAAATGTTATGTAATGCAATGTAATGAAACTAATCTATATGCCTACGAATCCAACAGTAATGACAGAAACAAGTCTATTCAACCGCCCTTAGAGAAATCAAGTAAACATGATAATACATCATATTAAAACAAATCAGTAATTTCCCAATCAATCATCAAATCTTAGGCTGTTATCACTGATATAGTGCGTGTGTGCTCCACAATAATGTTAACTGATATAAAATCAAATTTAAGATATAATAGATATCTTCGAAGGCATCATACAGTGAAAACTCACAAAATTCAAGAACAAGCTAGATCCAACTAAAGTCAGACATCCACCAAGTTCAAGAGTCCAATCTGGGATACTTATGCTTTACTTTTCATTACGGGGGCTTTTTACTCTTTTCCCGTTTTATTATTTTTTTTTAACCATGACTGTGCAATGTCTCATTCCATTAGGCTAACAGTGTCACCCCTTAGCGAGCTTTCGACCAACGACTCCCAGACCATATAAGACCTTAGGGCGCTAGGTTTTAAGATACCCCTTCGGGCGTACTTACTCAAGTAACAAAGGCCCCGAAACAAAACTAGCCACGGTAAATTATTTTTTCTTTTTCTCTTTTTTTCTTTTTTTTTTGATAGATGGTTGGTGAGTGCGTTTTACGCTCCATCTCACGCTTGTGTTTATGGGGAGTGTTTCTCCTCAACCCACCACAAGACTCAACATGTTTTTTTTAAAGCTTATATAACTCAAATTTTCCTCCCAAACTTAAGTTTTTATCAAAATTTAGCCATCTCCGCCTATTCATGTCTTTCATTCCTTCACACTAGTATTATCCTTAAGAAATCCATTATGTATCTATTTAAACTTAATCAGTCAACATAGCTGTTATTAACGTGCTAACCTTGGTTATACCAGTTTCAAACAGGAAAAGATTCAATTCATAACAAGAAATCACATCAAAGCCTGAATATTCAATACTATACTTATCTACTTAATTCCAGTCTCATCATTGGCCAAAATAGACTTTTACTATCTAACAGTTGGAATCATGTAAATATAAACTAACTGCAACAAACATAGTAAACTAACTACTATTTTTGCGATTTTTAATTTTTTTTTTTTAAACAAAAAAACTTAATGCAAAAACTAAATGTAAATAACCCGAAAATATAACGAACTTACAATGTAAATAACTAACTATATGCAATACGACACTAAAATGCCCCCAAACTTAAACTAGACATTGTCCTCAATGACTGAAATAGAAAAAATTAAAGCAGAGGACTTCCCTGAAAATATAGCAATCTTCCTCCTTGTCCGCTAAGTTTGGAGAATAGGCTAAGCACATGGAACAAATTGGGCACCACACTTGAATTTGACTTGAATAACCTATAAAACCATGATAGAAGCAATTTTATTAAATCCTAAATAAATGCAAATTTAAAACTACTAATATAAAACTTAATAAAAACTAAAAATAAAAAATAAAAATTAAACTTGGGTTGCCTCCCAATAAGCGCTTGTTTTATAGTCTCAGCCTGACTTTGTCTGGTCAATGCTATCCAATTCCTCTTCGAAAGTTGAGGAACCCTCCATCCATCGGAAATAATATAGCTTTTGGTAGGTTCCCATTTACGATAGCCATTGTATTAAAGTCACCTAGCATGCTTTCTTTAGATAAGATCACATTCAAGAAAGTCCAGCATCTAGGTGGTTTCTCCATTGTGTCTGCGAATATATTCTGGTATTGAGGCTTGTCAGACACAACAATTTCTTCTTCTATCTTCTCCAGCTCATCGCACCATGGTTTCGAAGGTGTACTTGCTTTTACATCATAGAGAGTATTGCCGACGACATGACTACCAATCGGACAAGGTTTTGCAAATCTAACCGGACTCTTGAACTGTGGAGGAGAAGGCACTTGAGGCATAAATAACATTGTCTCATCATCATTGGGTCTCACAATTAGTTCTTCACCGAACTTGTTGTCATTATCCACACTTGTCTCCTCTTTTTCATCTCGTGGCTCATCCAGTTGTAGATTTGGCTCGGGCTCACCATCAGTCTCGGAATCCATGTCATAGGCCCAGGTGTATTGAGGACGGTTGTTCAACGCATGTGCTATCTGTTCCACTTGATTTTCCAGATTTTTGATCAACGCCCCTTGGCTTTGCAAATTCAGCTCTACTTGATTCATTTTCTTATCTTGTTCCTCGTTCTTTTTGTCAGAAGCTCTAATGAATTTTTCTAAGGCTTCTTCCAAACTCGATATCCTTTCTGGTTGTAGTGGAGGTGGACACAAGAAATCGTGTGGGTTTTTTGGACTTGGAGCATAAAATTGATCTTGATTGTTACTCCATGACAAATCCGGTTGATACCTCCAATCATGATGATAGTTGTTAGGATAGACATAATTATTGAGGTAATCACCACTATACTGTATCGGCTCAAAACTGATGGGGCATTGATGACTCATATGATTTCCAGCACAATAATCACAAGTAACCGCCATACTTTGACGACGCTGAGCTTCAAAAGCTTCAAACATCCTCGAAAGTGTCTCAATCTGTGCTGATAATGCAGAAAGTTTCTCGAGTCTGTCAATCTCCGCTCCCCTTGGTTAAGTCATGTTCGTGTATGGCCATTGATACACAAAGTCATCCATGGTACCTGAAAAGAAAGAAATATAGAAAGAGAATTAAAAATAAAAATAAAAATATTTAAATTAAGACTAATTTGATTGAAATTAATATTGAAAAATAATTATTAAATTAATTCCCCGGCAACGGCGCCAAAAACTTGTTGATCGATTTCGCAATCAATGAATACGTGCAAGTATACACGGTCAACAAGTAATAAAGTGAAAGTAGAGTATCGTTCCCACGAGGAATTATGTAATAAAAATCACCAAGTACTAATTCTTAACCAAACTAATTTTATTTAAACAATCTCAAATTGTGTTTTTTCTAATTAAGAAAACTAAATTAACCAATTAAAACTATGTTACTTTATAAATGAATTCAAATAAATAAAGGCTAAGACTCCAATATCCCCAATTATGAACTATAAACCAATTATCCAATTATCCAAATTATTATGTCTACTGAATTTTTAACAGGAATTCTCAAATGTCAAAAGCCCTTTTCCAAGTGATCAATTGCCTTCTATTTAATTCAGATTAATCTTGCTATATTCCTATGCAAAACAATTGAATTAAACTCATTCAATTCCAATTCCTTATGTGTTACATGCGGTGAACAGATATTTCCATTCAATTCACAAACCTAATTATTCACTGTGCAAATAACTAAGTCACATGATATCATGCCCAGTTCTAACCCTAGAATTCCTCTTCCAATTCCTTCTAGAGTAACAAAGTAATTACTGATCAGATAATAAAGCAATAATTACAAGACAAGATAAACAACTCACTTTAACATAAATAACTGGAATATAATGAATAACTAATTCATAGCCATAAAAAGTTCAATTGAAATCTTAATAAAAGAGTTAGTTCATAATTAATGAATGGAAACCAATAATCCACAATTGAATAGACATTAAAAGATAAAAGTATGATAAGAGAAGAGAATAGAATCTGTTGTCAGCAAATCTGATGCTCCCCTCTTGCTCTTGCTCTTGCTCTTGATCTTCAATGGTCTCCAAGTTGCTTCAATCTCCAAAACTAATAAGAACTAGGGTTATGTTCTAATCTAATGGAGTGTAAATCTAGGCTAAGCTATGTAATCCCCCTTTATTTTATGCCTTACATCATGTATTTATAGGTTACAAGTCTAATTTTTAGTTTTGGAACAACCCCAATCCTATTTGGAGTCAAAAAGGTGTCAAAATTCGCCCAAAACGCGTCCAGGCCCACACCAGACCCTTCCCCAGCGCCCCAGCGCTGGGCACGGCGCTGGGATTCTTCCCCCCAGCGCCCCGGCGCTGGAAATACACTAGAAATGGGCGCCTCGACGCTGGTCAAAAAGTCAACATTTTCTGCTCCGACGTCCTTTGGGAAAACGGCCATAACTTCTTCGTCCGAACTCCGATTTAGATGATTCAAGATGATCCGGAAAGAGGAAAAGTATATCTACAACTTTCATTCTTGAAGTTTTTCAAAATAATGTCCGGAGCTATAGGTTAATTGGCTCTGAAGTGACTGTTGTGTAAATGACAAGCCGAAAACGCGCATCTAGCCACCCCGAACGTCGATCCATGTAACTTTTGTCCCAAATCCTACAAAACAATATAAAACATGCATGAATAGACACAAACACATAAAAACATCCTAAAAGACTTGAGAACAACAATAAATTAAGCCCGAATGTATCCAATTCATGTGTATAAAACTCACTCATCATTCTCCGACAGTAAGAATATTCCACGACCAAATGAATAATCTCCAACAAAATGAATATTTTATAACCACTTGCTTATTTTGCAAAATTTGCACATTTCACCAATAACCAAAGTATTATATCAAATTAACACATTTATTATTCACAATAATAATTAGAGGAAATTAGATTTTATTTATAAAAAATTGGGGTCTTACAATCATTGCCTGTAAACATGGTTAATATTGTCATGTCTTCTTCTTTAGATAAACCTTCTCCACTTACATATTCCTCCATCCAATTAGGTTGCCTTCTCAGCTTGTGTTCATGAGATTCAAGTGAAAGATCTGCATTTGAGCTAGATGAATTTCCTTCATCTGACCCATTCAAGACATCAATTTCAGCATCATCTCCATATTCATCACTTGCAACATCTCTATTTCCAGCAGTTGCATATGGTTCTGTGTCATTGTCATTGTCGCCCAAATCCAAGTCGGCCAAAATAGTTTCCTCGTGACTTTTGTCCCAATCCCAACTATTGTCTTCTTCAAAGACTACATCTCTGTTAGGTGTGCTAGAAACAAGTATATGGAATCAAATCACATAAACGAAGCGGAAGCGTAATAAAACAGATTTTAAAATTATCTAACAAACCATAAACCAAGATCAGTCGTGTGCTTGATTATCAATCTATAAAAGGAGAAGGAGAATCAGAATCATATCCTTGTAAATACGAGCTTCCACATGTACAAGTTCAACTCCTACTTCTCCGCTATCTTCTTGAATCTCCGGGTTAGATTCATTTTCTTTGATCAATGTTAGCCACCCAAGTGTATGGCCTCTACATATGATCCACCAAGAAAGAAGAATGGTGTATTGGCTAAAACCCTAGTTTTCTATCTTTATAGAAAAAGGGGCGTACTCTCCAACAATTGGAATCACATATATCTAATATCTGATATAAGACTCCACTTATAAAGATATCTGTTAACCCTTTTTAATATAATTAAAATAGGGTATTATTTAATTAATTAAACTCCTTTAATTAATTAGGCTCCCTAATCTCATTAGAGATAATTAATTAAACTCTTTTAATTAATTTGCCTCCTAATCTTATTAGAATAAATGAGAGTACTAATATTAAATTAATTCCTAAACTCCTTAGAAATTAAAATAATAATAATAATTGTAATAATATTAATAAGACCCCTCTTATTAATTTATATTCCCTCCGTCCCAGGATAAAAGTCCTTGTGGACTTTTCACACATATTAAGAAGAGGAATAAAATGACAAAATTGCCCATAATAATATGTCATTAATTATTTTCAATGTAAGTGAAAGAGTGACTTTCTAGCTATTCAATTCAAAATATTATATCTCCATACTTATTAAATATGGAGAGAGAATTAGAATAAAAAAAGTATGAGATATTTAATGCTAGGGGCATAATAGAAAAAAATGTGTAAAAGTTTAGTTATTAAAAGAAAGTTAACATTTAACATGAGATTACCCAAAATAGTAATAAGGACTTTTATCATGAGACGGAGGGCGTATTTAATATTTTCAAAATATTAAATAATAAATATTAAGCTATTTAATTTACTCTATAACCATAGATTAAGTTAAATACATTTAACATATTTTTACGATTATGTCATTAACTTCTTAAATAATTATTTTTCCTTTTATGGTGTGACCCTTTAGGTTCTCCATATTAAATCAGTTGTGAATAAATCAATTAGAACAATTCTAATCTCATTTAAATAAATAAATTAAACTATTAATTTATTTAAATAAATAATATTTATTCTACAATAAGGATAAGCCACTTAGCGATTAACGTCTTTTCAAATAATATAGATTTCAACATCAATCATAAAAGAACCTTTGAGTAAATAGTTACCGTACAATTCAATCCTTCCACCATATAATGTCCCAATTAAATATAAGATATGGAATTAATGTCAAGTCTTATTTTATTTAATTATATGTATTTTGATTCCTAAATGCACAACTCTGAATAAATGCAAATTAGAAACTACTTTCTAATTTCATTCCACCTTGGACAAGGATTCCTGGGTTGTCATTTATCAAATCACATATGACATATCTCTTCTTTTACTAGAAGTGGTAGATTCTTTATTGATCATTCATTATCTTCATATATAACTCATTATACCCTAGTATACCCTTTGATATACCCTAAGAGTCTTAAGGAATAAGTTAAAGTATAAATCATTATATACAAGATACTATGATGATCTCAATTCTAAGGATCATTTGTACTACTATCACTTCAGAAATTCCTATTGACATGTAAGTAAAACTCTATTTGGTATTCATTAGCGAGTCACGTTCAGTGAACTTATTCTCCAATAAGTACCTACATATTTGCTTTACTGTCTTCACACAAATGATCATGAGATCAATCATTCTCATCCAATGAACAAGTAACGTATGTACCAATCTATCTGGATTCACTAATCCCTTTTTTAGTAATTCATTGATTGGGAACATTTTAGTTTTTAAGCTATCTAAGAATTTAGATCTCATTTGCATGCTCCCATCATGATTCTAAAAGCATTGTTTAAAATTATGGGTTTATCACATATTATTAAAACAGAACCATGTAGATAATCAAATGCTTTTAGTAAATTAACACTTTTATTAATAAATAAATAAGATTGTTTACAAAGTATATGATTTATCATCATGCATGATTAACTTGTATGCATACTACTTTCAATCTCTACTTACTATAATTTTCTGAGAAATGGGATCATACAACCTATATGCCCTGGATTCCTCACCAACTACAAGTAAAACACATTTTACACTTTTATCATTGAGCTTTGTCCTCTTGCAATCAGGAATATGTACATGATATATACACCCAAACTCCCTGAAGTGATCCACAGATGTTTTGAATTCGCTCCAAGCTTCTTCTGGAGTTTTGTTCCTTACTACAAGAGTTGGACTCATGTTGAGAACATGAACTGTCCAATTCACAGCTTCAGGCCAGAATGTTTTTGGAATCTTCTTCCCTGAAAGCATGCTTCAAATCATATTCATGATAGTTTGATTTTTCCTCTCTGTAACACCGTTTTGTTGAGGAGTATATGGAGCTGTTAATTATCTTCGATTACCATTCTCACTAAAAAACAATTAGTGAATTCAAGTGATGTGAACTCACCCCCACGATTAGTACGAAAACCTTTTATACTCGAACCAGTTTCATTTTCAACACGATTCTTATATTTCTTGAAAGAAAGAAATGCTTATGACTTCTCAACCAAAAAATAAACCCAAACTTTTTGACTATAATAATCAATAAAGCTAATCATGTACCTTCTGTTGTTGTTGGACATAGGGCTAATTGGTCCACATATATCAACATGCACCAGTTCAAGAATCTGAGAAGCTCTCCATGTGCCTTCCTTAGGAAATGGATCTTTCTATTGCTTTCCCACCAAGCAGTCTTCGCATACTTTTGACAAGATTTCAAAACGAGGTTGTCCTCTCACCATCCCCTTTTGTAGAAAAATTTTCAGACCACTGAAGCTCAGATGAGCATACATGCAGTGCCAAAGTTAAGCTAGATCTTCCATGAAAGAATTGAAACAAGCTTCCTCCTTCAATTGTGTTTAAGCAAAAAGTTTGGACATTTGATTCGAGGACATTTTAGCCTTCATAATTAGCCCTCTCTCAGGATAATAAATTTTTCAAGTTCCTCTGTGTATGAGGATTGCAAGTCCCCTCTCGGCTATTTAACCAATGCTCATTAAATTGTTCTTCAATCCTGGAACATAGAATACACGCCAGTACTAATCTGTACAAAACCATTCACCAGCATTCCCACATAATGATGATAGTGAATGGTGTGATACGATAACATAAATGTGTGACATTTTTGGCTTTCGCTGGCCCATGTTGTGACGCCCCCAAAATAGGTATACATCACCCATCTTGGGTCGCCACTTACATGGTACATAGATTCAAATACAACTTAATAATACAACTGTCGTGTACAATACGACAAAACATAAACTGTGAGTTTGAATACAAATATTGTCTACTAGAGACTATACAAACTCAAAAGGAGTCTTTATTACAATTATTATTACACTATTTCACAGAATAGTGAGGACTACTAATGCTATCATCTGGTCCATCACTCAGTTCCCCGACTAGTCCCTGCTACGTTCTCATTTCCTGAAGAGAACTATAAAAGTAAAAGGGTGAGCTCAACTAGCCCAGTAGGAAATATTATGACTAAGATAATGCAGAATTTATTATCGTTAGCCTTCAACAGTGTTAAACTGATACAATATAACAACCATCAAGTTTAACTGCAGTGGAACAAACAATTCATTAAAAGAGTCAAGTAGAGAATAAAATCTACTATCTTTTATGATTTAGAAGGTTTTTCATCACTTTTATCGATGGGACTCAGCTTAATAAATAATCCACATCATCGAATCACTCCTGCACTACGGCCAAGGATATTCTTTAGTATCACGACCACAATTATCCATGCACTACGGGCCAAGAATATTTGTGTATTCAATAATGGTCATGATCATGCCAACAACTGTCCATCAATGCTCTACGGGCCAATGAGAACTTTTTCACATCATTTATAACATTACGATCATGATTACACCGAATAATCCCTGGTCATAATCATACTAAGTCCATCTATGCACTATAGGCCACAGATGACTTTCAATAAAATATAAACATGAGGATGATGACAATGATATAAGAATTCAATAAAACAATTTCAAGAATTAATTTATCCAGGAACTAATAACATCCAAATTGTCAACATAATACTGCTTTGTAGAGTAAAATTCAAGAATGCTCAGAAGATTATTTCTATGAAAAGATACTGGATGAAACGCAAATATCAAGGATATTCCACTAATTTCATAGAGTATAGAAGTCAAAACTTTAACCAAGTGAGTATAATAAGGAATGGAATAACAAAAGAAATCACCAGGCATACGATAGACTGCACATGCAGGTTATTCGAATAGAATAATAAATAACGAAATCAGGTCCGGCGTAAAACGCACAGACAAGATATTCCAACAAAATAATAAAGATGGAATCAGGTCCGGCGTAAAACGTACAGATAAGATATTCCAACAGAATAATAAAGACGGAATCAGGTCCGGCGTAAAACGCACAGACAGGATATTCCAACAGAATAATAAAGACGGAACTAGGTCCGGCGTAGAACGTACAGACAGGATGTTCCAACAGAATGATAAAGAATGGAATCAGGTCCGGCGTAAAACGCACAGATAAGATATTCCAACAGAATAATAAAGACGGAACCAGGTCCGGCGTAGAACGCAGAGACAGGATGTTCCAACAGAATGATAAAGAATGGAACAACAGAAGAATTTCACCAAGTATAGGGTAGCCCGCGTATACAGGTTATTCTAACAGAATAATAAAAAATGGAATAACATAAGTTCTCTTTATAGATAAGAAAGAAATAATACTCCCTACCTTGGAAAAAATTAGATACTGGAATAGTGAGGTAGCAGATTTCTCTTCTTCTTTCTCTCAATAATTTATCTCTATAATAATCGCTCTAAAGCTTTTGTGAATTGGTGAGAAATGAAGGAAGAATGAGCTTCTATTTATAGGAAAATATAGTTTCGATAATTGCACGTTTTGGGGCTCAAAAAATTACAGTATAATACATCCAACTTTTCTTTCATTTTTAAATTAGTCCTGCAAGTATTATCAATCTTGCACCAACTCCCCTAATAGTAAATAATGTGAATCAATAGTTCAATCATGTGAATCAATAGTATAATCATGTGAAAAATATGAATTACAATATAGTACCTCCATCTATACCTCCATTTTTAACTTAGTCATGCAAGTATTATCAATCTTGCACCAACTCCCCTAATAGTAAATAATGTGATTCAATAGTACACATATGTGAACAAATAGTTATATAAGCATGTGAATTAGTAGCAATTAATTGCTCATTTATCCGATAAATTACTTCGATTTATCAATATAACCCCTAGACATCAATTATCATCGGAATAAATGTCGATTTTCACTAACACAAACAATTCCAACATAATGAAACTATTTTTATCAAAAATATAAATTTTGAAATTTCAAAGTTTGACTTTTCCCAAAAAAGTCAATTGTTGACTTTTTGACCAAATAGTGAATCCCGGAATATTTTGTGTTTATAGACTATTTTTACTAATTTCGTCGTTTCGGACTCAAATATCACGTCTACGTCTCCAAATTCAACTCCGAACAACATTCATCATTAATATTATAACTCACAATATTTATCAACCAGGTCGTTCCCAAGAAAGAGGGGCTTTTCCAATAAGGATTTCTCCCTATTGGCGCGCAATTAGGTGACCAAACCTCTCCTTGATAGAACTTCTAGACATTGTAAATATTGCAATTTATAATATGAATAACTTTGTCGTCTCAAGTATTGATTTAATAAAAAAAAATATGCAGATGATACTGGGACAATAATTGAATCAATAATATGATAGATATGATGCAGCAATTACTGTAGCAATAATTGAGTATAACTGAGTGACTTCTCACGTAAGCATCAATAATCAATATCGTGTCCTACTATGCAACCACGCGTATTACTATACTTTTAACACCGGGTGTTTCAACAGTTAACGGTAAAACTTTCGCCGTTATTTTCATAAAGTATTTTTGTCGTTTTCTCAATCCGACAATAATTCCATTGTGGGGGTCCACCAATGATTGTGCCGTTGTACGAATATTCCCTGTTAAAACTAATATTCCACAACCAATCGAATATTGTATAACAACTTGCGTACTTTGTAAAATTTGTAAATATTACCCACAACTATAACATTATATCAAATCCACGCCATAATATTCAAAAATATATTTCGAGAAAATTTAATCTTTATTCAAAAAGTTGGGGTCTTACAACCTCCCCTTCTTATGAAATTTCATCCTCGAAATTAGGGTGCATACCTGGTATGTCGAAGAGGTAAGGATATCTTGATTTCATCTCAGATTCTAACTCCCAGGTCATTTCTTCCACATCGTGGTTTCTCCACAAAACTTTGACTTGAGGTAAAACCTTAGAGCGTAGAATATGATCCTTTTTATCCAAGATTTTAACAGGTAACTCTTCATAAGTTAAATCTTCCTCTATCTCGTCTGGTTCTAATTCAATAATGTGGTTCGGGTCTTTCACATATTTACGTAACATAGATATGTGAAAAACATTATGAAGACGAGACATACATGGCGGTAACGCAAGTCTATAGGCCACAATTCCTACTCGATCGAGGATTAAAAATGGGCCAATGAATCGAGGATTGAGCTTTCCTCACTTTCCAAATCTTGTAACTCCTTTCCATGGAGCAACACGTAACAACACATAATCTCCAATATCGAATTCTACGTCCTTTCGATGAAGATCAGCAAAACTCTTTTGTCGACCTTGTGAGGTTTTTATACATTGTCGGATCATTTGAATCTTTTTCGTAGTCATACGTACCAACTCTGGTCCCAACAACGTTGTTTCACCCACCTCATCCCGCATACTAGAGAATGACATTTTCTTCCATAAAACGCCTCAAATGGAGCCATGTCAATACTTGCTTGATAATTGTTGTTGTAGGAAAACTCCACCAATGGTAGGAACTTATCCCAACTTCCCTTGAAGTTAAGGATACAGAGTCTTAATAGATCTTCAAGAGTTTGAATGGTCCTCTCCGACTGACCGTCCGTCTGAGGATGATATGCCGAACTAAATCGTAAATCCGCGCCCATAGCTTTTTGCAAACTAACCCAAAATCTTGAAGTGAATCTTGGGTCTCAATCAGAAACTATGGATACTGGCATACCATGCAGTCTTACAATCTCATTTATGTACATACGAACAAGACGTTCAAGTGTATAAGTTTCTCACATAGGCAAGAAATGAGCAGACTTGGTCAATCTATAAACAATGACCCAAATTGCATCTATGCCTTGAGAAACCTTGGGAAGACCAGTAATGAAATCCATAGTAATGTGTTACCACTTCCATTCTGGAATTTCAAGTGGTTGCAATGGACCTTTTTGTACTTGATGCTCTGCCTTGACTCGTTGACAAGTTAAACACCTTGAGATAAACTCTGCTATCTCTCTCTTCATATTTCTCCACCAAAATGTATGTCGAAGATCACGATACATTTTGGTACTCCCAGGATGGATTGTAAATGGTGTGTTGTGCGCCTCCATTATGATTTTATACTTTAAATCAGGGTCGTTAGGAACACAAAGTCTGGAGTTGACTCAAAGTATTCCTTCCTCATCGATTCTTGCTTCCGGCATAGCACCTTCTTGCACTTTCTTCCTCATACGCATCAGCTCCGGATCTATAACTTGAGCAACTTTAACTTTATCAATTAAAGTCAGTTCTACTCGTATATTCTCCATCATCACATGGGTCCCTGGAGTCTTTAACTCTATCTCCATCCTTTGTAAGTCACACAAAAATGGGTTTTTGTGTTGTGAATGATGCACTCGTACTCGCATATGATCTTCTACTCAATGCGTCAGCTACCACGTTCGCTTTTCCGGGATGGTATTGGATGGTATGATCATAATCTTTCAACAGTTCAAGCCAACGTCATTGTTGCATGTTGAGTTCCTTTTGAGTGAAGAAATATTTGAGGCTTTTATGATCCGTAAAGATCTCCACTTTCTCTTCATACAAGTAATGCCTCCAAATTTTAAGTGCGAAGACAACAGCTGCCAACTCTAGATCATGAGTAGGATAATTTCTCTCATATTCTTTGAGTTGTGTTGAGGCATAGGCTATGACTTTCCCATGTTGCATGAGAACACATCCTAACCCTTTGCCCGAAGCATCACTGTAGATGACAAATCCCTCCGAACCAGATGGTATTGTCAGAACAGGTGCTGAAATGAGTCTCCTTTTGAGTTCTTGAAAACTCTTCTCACATTCCTCACTCCAACCGAACTTTGTATCTTTTCGAGTCAGCTGAGTTAATGGAGTAGCGATTTGAGAAAATCCTTCCACGAATCTTCAATAATAACCAGCTAATCCGAGAAAGCTACGTACTTTGGTCACTGATTTAGGTTGCTCCCAGCTTTGAATAGCTTCAATCTTTGTTGGGTCAAATGATATTCCATGACTTGATATCACGTGCCCAAGGAATGCAACTTCCTCAAGCCAGAACTCGCATTTCTTCAACTTGGCATATAGCTTGTTTACACAAAGCTTTTGGAGTATCAGCCTCAAGTGTTGCTCATGATCTTCACGGCTTTTGGAATATATGAGGATTTCATCAATAAAGATGACCACAAAATGATCCAAATATTCCTTGAATACTCGGTTCATCATGTCCATTAAGCCAGTAGGAGCATTAGTCAATCTAAAAGATATGACTAAGAATTCATAATGCTCGTACCGAGTTCTGAAGGCAGTCTTTGGAATATCCTCAGTTTTAACCTTCGGCTGATGATATCCAGAACGAAGATTGATCTTTGAAAAAAATTATGCTCCTTGTAACTGATCAAACAGGTCATCAATACGTGGCAATGGGTACCTATTTTTGATGGTGACAGGATTCAACTCCCGATAATCAATACAAAGTCGAATACTCCCATCTTTCTTCTTCAGAGCACCCCAAGGAGACGTACTAGGACGAATGAAACCAATGTCTAACAATTCCTGCAATTGGGTCTTTAACTCCTGAAGTTCAATAGGAGTCATTCGATATGGGTCTTTAGAAATGGGTTTTGTACCGAGTTCAAGGTCGATACAAAATTCAACTTCACGCTCTGGGGGTAGGCCAGGAAGTTCTTCAGGGAATACGTCAGGAAATTTATTAACAATAGAAATATCCTTCAAATCTGACGTATTTTTTTTAAATCCGTGACATGAGCTAAGAAAGCTTGACATCCGTTTTTCAATAAACGAATAGCTTTGTGGCTTGAGATGACCGTGATTGATTTTAATGGTTTGGTCGCTTGAATTCGCATAATAGATTTATTAGGAATATGAAAGCTAACAACCTTACGAAAACAATCAATTTTAGCATGATGAGTAGTTAACCAATCAATCCCTAGAATCACGTCAAATGCAAGTATTTTTAAGGAGATAAGATCGACAGGTAACGTGCGGTTACCGATTTGAATCAAACAAGACTTATAAACAGTGGATGTAATGAAGGTTTCTCCTAATGGAGTTTCAACAGATAAGTCAAAGTCTAATTTCTCCAGAGTCAAATTTAAACGTTGAGCGCAAGTAGGAGAAATAAAAGAATGGGTAGAACCGGTATCAAATAAGGTATAGACTTCACTAGAGTTTATGATAAGCTTACCCGTGATGACCTCTTTCGGGTTCCTTGCTTTCTGGGAGGTCACAACAAATGCTCTCCCTTGCACCACCGACTTTGACTTTTCTGGGACGGCCTTTGGTGCCTCCATCCTAGCTGAATTTGTCTTCGGTGAATGATAAAATCGAGCTAGGTGGCCTTCTCTTCCACAATTATAACACGCTTTGGATGGCATCGCGTAGTTTGGACTGATATGTCCCTCCCCTCCGCATTTGAAGCATATGATAGGTGGTCGTTCTCCTTCCTTAACCACGGTTGCTGGTGTTGACGTCTTTCCATCATTATTGAATCTCTTTTTCTTGAAATGTCCATTTTTACTGTCTTGGCCATGATTACCACCGAAGTGGTTACCATTTCTGGCATGTTGATTCCCACCACGTTTGTTGTCACCGCTTCGATGATTGATACCACTGGTATTTTCATGCTGCCAGCTGCTTTCTCTTGGTTGCATTGACTCGTTACCGCGCTCCGATAACTGAGCCCTATTTACAACATCTGAGTACAAACACAGTTTATGAGAAATAAAATATTGACGTATCTCCGGTTTCAAACCTCTTAAAAACATTTGTGTCATTCGCTCCTCATTATCGACCAAATGGGATGCAAACCGGGATAACTCCGCAAATTTAGCGTCATATTGCGACACGGTCATATTATTTTGTTCCAACTTGATAAACTCCACCTCCTTCATGTGACGAATACTTTCAGGAAAGTACTTGTCGTTGAACAACTCTTAGAACTTCTCCCAAGACATCTTGAGTGCATCAGGCTGGGTATGTTTTATAGATTCCCATCAGTAATCTGCTTCTTCACGCAACATAAAGGTGGCGAGGGAACCTTTTGCTCCTCGGAGCATCCCAAGACATCAAATATCTTGGTGATTTGATTTATCCATGTTTTCGCCTTAAGTGGTTTTGGCTCTCCAATAAACTCCGATGGTCCCAGTTCGTTGAACTGTTTAGCGGTGACCGTCCAAGAGTTTCATGTGTTTACACCTGCATTTTGAACAGGAGCCGCTCTCGCCTGATGTTGCATGAAGCCTCGGAACATTCCATCATTTATCATTTGGTTAGTGTTGTTGTTTGCATGAGGATTGTCGCCACGTTGTCCTGGTTATTGATCTGTGGAGACTCAACGGTCTCCTGTGCTCCATTGATGTTCTCAACATTCTCAGATGCCATTTTCAAATACTGCCACAAAACAAGGGTTAATTTACATGAAACATATTATCCCTACACTCTAACTGACCAATTAAATACCAAATAAACTTAGGTAGGTCATAATAGCGAAGGAATTCCCCGTCTCTCCCCTCCTAGTTCTAGTCTCACATCTTAGCCAGGGATCATATCCCTAAGCTTTGATACCAACTGTGACGCCCCCAAAATAGGTATACATCACCCATCTTGGGTCACCACTTACATGGTATATAGATTCAAATACAACTTAATAATACAACTGTCGTGTACAATACGACAAAACATAAACTGTGAGTTTGAATACAAATATTGTCTATTAGAGATTATACAAACTCAAAAGGAGTCCTTATTACAATTATTATTACACTATTTCATAGAAATAGTGAGGACTACTAAAGCTATCATCTGGTCCATCACTCCGTTCCCCGACTAGTCCCTACTACGTTCTCATTTCCTGAAGAGAACAATAAAAGTAAAAGGGTGAGCTCAACTAGCCCAGTAGGAAATAATATGACTAAGATAATGCAGAATATATTATCGTTAGCCTTCAACAATGTTAAACTGATACAATATAACAACCATCAAGTTTAACTGCGGCGGAACAAGCAATTCATTAAAAGAGTCAAGTAAAGAATAAAATCTACTATCTTTTATGATTTAGAACGTTTTTCATCACTTTTATCGCTGGGACTCAGCTTAATAAATAATCCATATCATCGAATCACCCCTGCACTACGGCCAAGGATATTCTTTAGTATAACGACCACAATTATCCATGCACTACGGGCCAAGAATATTTGTGCAATAATGGTCATGATCATGCCAACAACTGTCCATCAATGCTTTACGGGCCAATGAGGACTATTTCCACATTATTTATAACATTACGGTCATGATTACACCGAATAATCCCTGGTCATAATCATACCAAGTCCATCTATGCACTATAGGTCCTAGATGACTTTCAACAAAATATAAACATGAGGATGATGACAATGATATAAGAATTCAATAAAACAAGTTCAAAAATTAATTTATCCAGGAACTAATAACGTCCAAATTGTCAACATGATACTGCTTTGTAGAGTAAAATTCAAGAATGCTCAGAAGAATATTTTCATGAAAAGATACTTGATAAAGCGCAAATATCAAGGATATTCCACTAATTTCATGGAGTATAGAAGTCAAAACTTTAACCAACTGAGTATAATAAGGAATGGAATAATAAAAGAAATCACCAGTCATGCGATAGACCACACAGGCAATTATTCCAACAAAATAATAAATAACGGAATCAGGTCCGGCGTAAAACGCACAGACAGGATATTCCAATAGAATAATAAAGACAGAATCAGGTCCGGCATAAAACGCACAGACAGGATATTCTAACAGAATAATAAAGACGGAACCAGGTCTGGCGTAGAACGCACAGACAGGATGTTCCAACAGAATGATAAAGAATGGAATCAAGTCCGGTGTAAAACGCATAGATAGGATATTCCAACAGAATAATAAAGACAGAACCAGGTCCGGCGTAGAATGCACAGACAGGATGTTCCAACAGAATGATAAAGAATGAAACAACAGAAGAATTTCACCAAGTATAGGGTAGCCCGTGTATACAGGTTATTCCAACAGAATAATAAAGAATGGAATAACATAAGTTCTCTTCATAGATAAGAAAGAAATAATACTCCCTACCTTGGAAAAATCTGGATACTGGAATAGTGAGGTAACAGATTTCTCTTCTTCTTTCTCTCTATAATTTCTCTCTATAATAATCACTCTAAAGCTTTTGTGAGTTGGTGAGAAATGAAGGAAGAATGAACTTCTATTTGTAGGAAAATATAGTTTCGATAATTGCACATTTTGGGACTCGAAAAATTACAGTACAATACCTCCAACTTTTCTTTCATTTTTAATTTAGTCCTGCAAGTATTATAAATCTTGCACTAACTCCCCTAATAGTAAATAATGTGAATCAATTGTTCAATCATGTGAATCGATAGTATAATCATGTGAAAATACGAATTACAGTATAGTACCTCCATCTATACCTCCATTTTTAACTTAGTCATGCAAGTATTATCAATCTTGCACCAACTCCCCTACTAGTACACATATGTGAACAAATAGTTATATATGCATGTGAATTAGTAGCAATTAATTGCTCATTTATCCGATAAATTATCCGATTTATCAATATAACCCCTAGACATCAATTATCATCGGAATAAATATCGATTTTCACTAACACAAACAATTCCAACATAATGAAACTATTTTTATCAAAAATATAAATTTTGAATTTTTTTGACCAAATAGTGACTTTTTGACCACCAAATAGTGAATCCCGAAAAATTTTGTGTTTATAGACTATTTTTACTAATTTCGTCGTTCCGGACTCAAATATCACGTCCGCGTCTCCAAATTTAACTCCGAACAACATTCATCATTAATATTATAACTCACAATATTTATCAACCAGGTCGTTCCAAGAAAATAGAGGGCTTTCCAATAAGTATTTCTCCCTATTGGCGCGCAATTAGGTGACCAAACCTCTCCTTGACAGAACTTCTAGACATTGTAAATATTGAAATTTATAATATGAATAACTTTGTCGTCTCAAGTATTGATTTAATAAAAAACATTTTATGCAGATGATACTGTGACAATAATTGAACCAATAATATGATAGATATGACGCAGCAATTACTGTAGCAATAATTGAGTATAACTTAGTGACTTCTCACGTAAGCATCAATAATTAATACCGTGTGTTATTATGCAACCACATATATTACTGTACTTTTAACACCGGGTGTTTCAACAGTTAACGGTAAAAATTCCGCCATTATTTTCATAAAGTATTTTTGTTGTTTTCTCAATCCGACAATAATTCCGTTGTGGGGGTCCACCAATGATTGTGCCGTTGTACGAATATTCCCTATTAAAACGAATATTTTCAGACCAATCGAATATTATATAACAACTTGCGTACTTTGCAAAATTTATAAATATTACTCAAAACTATAACATTATATCAAATCCACCACCATAATATTCAAAAATATATTTCGAAAAAATTTAATCGTTATTCAAAAAGTTGGAGTCTTACACATGTGGTATTTTTTTACTCACCAATTTTATGTACACCACATATACCGGAATAGCACCTCTTTTGGCTATTCATACAATATTTCTTAACTAATCCATTCGTTTCAAAATTTAAGATATATTAACTTTTTATGATCAATTTAAGAGATCTTAAAATTCTAAACAAATACAAATTTTTTTAGGGAGTTACTATTTTCATAAGGAAAAAATGATATTTCTACAAGATTTCACTCACATAAAGATGGAGCTTAATCACTATTCATATGAGGAGGCTTGTAAAAATATCAATGTTTTTTTTTGTGAAAATATTAATTCCCAATTTTTAACAACAGTTGTGATTGTTATAAACTATAAAAGCTACTACTAGTCATGTTTGTTGTGTTTAGTGTGTGTTACATCTTAATTATTAACAACTTATTTCAAACCCAACGACCAAAAAAGATGCAGTGTGTTTGCTATTGTTACAAATGCTAATAGCCAATCCAACCACATAATAATACCTTATAATAATAAAAAAAAAAAATGGGCTCGGCACAACCTTCCACAACAAGCATTGCCCTTATTCTAATTAGATTTGACAATATAGTTGGTTAACTGTTGGGTCAATCCATATTAACTGGAATCAAATGAGTTGGCTAACTGTTTTTATTTATTTAGGTCGGTTAAAGTTTGGAACCATATTTTTAAAAAGAAATATAGTTCCAACCCGATTAACCATTTTTCGACCCATATTTTATTCTAAATCCAAATCAAAAGTTCTTTCCACCCATATTTACATATTCAAGAAGCTCAACCACCCACCCCCACTCCACCCCACCCCCACTCCCACCCCCACCCCCACCCCCACCCCCACCCCACGCCACCACAAAAATATATTATGTGATTATGTATACACCCCTTACCCCCACCCCTACCCCTACCCCTACCCCTACCCCACCCCCACCCCCACTCCCACCCCCACCAAAAATATATATTATGTGATTATGTATACACCCCTTACCCCCACCCACCCACCCACCCAGTCCCCACCTCCACCAAAAAAATATATTATGTGATTATATATACACCTCCTACCCCACCCCACCCCACCCCATCAAAAAAATATTATGTGATTATGTATACACTACCCACCCCCACCCCCACCCCTACCCCTACCCCCTACCCCACCCACTCACCCACCCCACCCACACCTCCACCAAAAAAATAATATTATGTGATTATGTATACACCCACCCCCCCCCCCCACCACGCCCAAAAAAATTTAATATTAAGCGATTATGTATACATCACCCACCCTCTGCCCGGCCCTACCCACCACCCCCACCCCACCCCACCTACCCACCCCTTATATCCGTCTCTCTATCTATAATATATATTAATTTCATTTTTTTTTAAAAATTTGTTTAAAAATTAAAACATCTTAAAATGGTTAATATGATTTTTAACCATAACCATGTGGTTCCAACCCACATAACCCATATTAAAAATGGTTCATATAGTTTTAGTTCTTAAATGGAACCATAACCATATTTTGAAAACCAAAACCAACCCATAACCATATTTTGTCATACCTAATTCCAACTATTGGTGAGTAATTTATAAAATGAGTCCTTATCATTTGACTTCTCTCTATAGTAATTTACAAAATCTTCTTGCAAGCCTAAAAGTTTCGATTTAGTAATTTTCCACCAGATTCAAACATGTATCTACTATATGTAACTTCTGGACTTGCATGACTATACTATCACAAAGAAGTTCAAAGGGAACTTTTCAATAATACAAAGTCCAGCTTAAAACTCGCTTATGGCCTTAATGATTCCATCTTGCAAATAAAAAAGACAGAAAATTGATATATAAATTATAAACCTTCTGATTAATAATTCAAAATAAAATAAAAGAATCAACAAGCTGCAGCACATTAAAAGGACCATACAGAAAATATATATATATATATATATATATATATATATATATATATATATATATATATATATATAAAGTTAAGCTTCCTACTCTTTTTTTTTCTTAAATTAAAAAAAATGAAAAGAAAAGGAGAGAGAGAGAAGGTTTCTAGCCCAACAAAAATCTACATCTGAGGTCCAAGGGGTAACCTATTCATAAGTTGATGATAGACTGATGAGCCATTGGAAAGGTTCAAACCAGGTTCCAACATGGGCTCCACCTTTGGTTCTCCTTTCGGCAACATAAAGCAAATTTCATTCGTGGGCCGCGGCAGCTGTCCAAAATAGGGCAGAACAGGCATCTTACCTTGGTTAGGACCCAATCCGGCCATTCCCAAATTGTCTAAGGCCGGTTGGTTCATTCCAAACCCGAAGCCGTGGGGAGGTCCCAGCTGTTGCCTTCCAGGTAACCCGAATGAGCCGAGTGAATGAGGCCTTTTGAACCGTGCCATGTTGTTCTGAACTTGCGATGGATCGGGCCTGTGGGCCTGAGTTTGAACAGCAGCAGCAGATTGTGATGGCCCACTGTTGGAAATCCAGGAATTAGCATGGCTGCTGTTGCGAGCAGCAGGAACATCATGATTGTGCTTTCCTTCATATGTTGTTATCACTGATTTAAGATCATGAGATGCCCTTTCCACATGTTTCCTTACAGTGCAGCCTCCATTCGTGCATTTATAGTAACTCCTGCATTATTAAAGAAGTAGCACATCATTTCTGATTGCAGTATTGCAATTCATTCTAGGGTGGTGTTCCAAAATTAGAGATACATTTTTCTTTTTTAGTCTGTTCCAAGATTAGAAATATACATTTCTATTTTAGTACCGAGTCAAATTATGCTGTCACATTGTCTGTTTCATATGCTGTCCCACTCCTATACATTGTAGTCACCTAATCCTTATCTATTTATCTACAATTACTTTGTAACTAAATAAAAATTACGTAGAGAGCAATACATGGGATGGGACAACAAATGAAACAAGGAATGGGACAACAAATTTGATGTCGAATTGGCTAGTGTATAAAGTTGCATGATAAAGTTTCTAATTTGCCATTACTTTTTTACTATCATTTCTATTTTGGAACGGAGGCAGTATTATGCATCAAAGTCTGCATGAGAGAATTAAAGAAAATTATATGATGACGATTACCTTGGATTTGGATTTCCTTTCACAACTTTCTGCCCATACTTGCGCCAGCGATATCCATCATCAAGAATGTCCACCTCACTGGTTGTTTGTACCACAACTCGAGGCTCTCTGATAGCTCTGGTGGCTCCACTTACTTCAGCGGCATAAGCTTCAACTTTCCTAGATTATAAAAAGAAAAAAAAACATTCTCATGATTATTCACCATATATTGTTCGGTATATATACCAAAATGATAAAAGTAACTGACCTTCTCTTTGAGTCGGATTCATCTCCTTCACCATCATAACCTAATGATAAACTGCCATGTGTTCCGCCATCATCTTCGTCTGCATCATTAGAAACCGTAGAAGAGCGATCCACCGCATCCCCCGATTCTAATTCAGAACCATTTTGAGCCTGTGGAGTGGTAAAAGTATTGCAGCATTCAGGCCCTAATGCTTCTGATGATGTCACCTCAAGATTATCGTGCCTCCAATCAGAGGCACCAGAAGTGGTTCCCTTTTTCATGGTTGTCCAAATTTGATCGCCATCGACACCAGATCCACCTTGTTCAGTGATTTCCTGCTGCATATCACTTAGTGTGTTTGAGGATCCAATAGCCGATCTACGATTTAATGGAGGTTTGGAGTGAGTATGGGCCCCCTTATAGATTATCTCTGTAATGTGACCTTCATGAGATCGCTCCACTTTTTTCTTGACTGGACAATTTGGATGCGTGCACTTGTAATAACTTCGTGGATACTCACTACCCTTTACTTGTTTCTGTCCATATTTCCTCCAATTATACCCATCCTCAGCCGGAGCATTACCCACATTTGAATCTCCACTTACCCGTTGATCTGCATCCTCGTCTTGCTGCTCGTCCAGAGGTGGAGAATGGTCTGCACTACCAGCAACAGTATTAAAAGCCCTATGTTCTGCTGAGATATTATTACCCCCAGTATCTTTTTCAGATGTTGATTGGGAGAAGTCTGCCTGAAAATGCCATGCGATTCCACTCAGAGAGTTAGCTTTTCCGGGTTCTACACTTGAAGGCAGATACGAGTTCTCTGATTGAACTGAAATCTCTGTACCAGGAAAAGATTGCTGAGGAAGAGTGGATGGAGCTCCCTATTCATGCAAAAGGAAAAGAAAAACAGAACTTAAGAACAAAAAAAAAGGCAACTTATCTTCTTATTGCAATACGAATCATTTTAGTGCTGAAGAATTCTTCACTTTTCAAGTGCAAGCAGACTTTTTAATCATCAAATAACAGATTTAAACACAGCCTTAAAGATGTTTTAGATCTCTATTGATCAAATAATAATTATGATACAATTTCTTCGTGATGCGCAAGCATGACTATTATGTGTCTTTTTACAGGCACGCATGCATGTGAGAGATAGGGACATTTTCTAATACAAATAGGCAATATATGTTTTGCCCCATTTAAGATGAGGATTGTCAGAGTATGATTACTTTGCTTACTGCACCGAGAAAAAGGGAAGGACTGGATTCTGCAACGGGCTTGAATGCAAAGGTTGAAGTATTCATATTCTCCAAGAAATTGTCTTTACTCTTATCAGGCCCCCCCATCATAAACATGGAGCTTCGACCATTGCCGCTAGAAGCAAATGGGAGTTTCCCTGTCGTTGGAGATGGCTGAATCTGCAGCAGGACAGATTCGGAAATAAGTCTTCAGAATGGGCTAGAACTATGTCAAAATTGAATACATTCAACTTTCACTATGATTGTATGGATCGTACAATTATGAAGAGAAAATAATACTGAGATAGGCAAGGAACCCATGAGCCAGAAAGTAACTTGTTGTCAAAGATGAGAAAAATCTTGCAACACAGACAGGTCTTGGTATATGAAATAGCAGTAAATATTTGCTTTAGTATATCATGCTGCACAGCTTCTTACCTCATCATCGTAACATATGTCAAAAAAGGTATGTAATAATTTAATAGATGTTAACTTTCCAAATCTAGTAATACTAACTTTAAAAATAAAGTACATAAATCAAGACTTAGCATTGACCTGCACCAGTTAAAAGAAAAGAACATAAATTCTCATGTGATGTAAAACATGCTTCTGCTGCAGCCAAAGCATTGGTTGAACTAAGAATACCATCCAAATCATAGGGCTAAAATGGCTCCCATCAGCATATGAAAATTCATTACATCAATCGAAGAAAAGGGTTTGTTACAATGATGGGGCCATTATCACATTCAATGGTATAGTTGTATATACCTCCTTTTTTGAAAACTCAAAGTACTCGTTAATCACGATGAAGGGAGTGGCGGCGAACATCACATCATTGGAGCACATCCAGTTTCATCAGATATATAGATTACTTAAACTATAAAAAGAAAGGGGATAGAGAGTAAAATGATCAAACACACCAAAAATTTGAAAAACCATAAACTTAAACATTAAAACAGTATTTCAAAGTTCTGAATAGATAGATTTCTACAATGTATTTCTCTAGCACAGTCTGTAGGCACTCAATGTATCTTTAAGTTGTGACAACTCAATTTTTAGAAAGGATTTCTGAAGTATAAACAATGGGATATGCTCCCACTTGCCCCTTGTTTATGCATCTAAGAAAACAGATTTCATATATCTAGCTAGCACTCAGATAATCTTCATTGATTGTCCTGAAAAGAAAGGACAAATGCCGACGTGTTAACAAAATGGTATCAAAATTTCAAATCTTACCTGTGAGTTTGAAAGGAAAACAGGGGAATCTAGCAGGGTAGTTGGACTGAGACCAGGCGGAATTGTCAAGTAAGGAGACAGAATTTCAGAGTTCTGTGAAAGGTCAGCAGGTCTGATGCTTTCAGTATTTAACCTGGGAGCATTAAAACCAGCTCTGGCTGCCATCCTTTCTAAAAGGCCTCCGCGTGAACTCATATTTTGCTCAGAAAATGGACCTGGATTAGTTGAGCAATCAGCTGCATCAGTTTGTTCCCTGTCCTTTCCATCAGCATTTACCAACATATTATGCTCTTCATTACCCGGAAAGAGGGCCCCACTTTTATCATCACCCATTGATCCAGATATTTCATCACCCAACATCGATGAGAAAAAAGTCCTCGGGCTAGGACTCGGAAGCATCCAATCTCCAATTATTGCAACATGATCATCAAATCCACCCATGATAAATGTAATGTTAATCAACTAAAATCAGGTCAGAACATACTCAAGGACTAGAACATGACACCTGAAAGCTTTTATATCATATACCAAAACAGAAAGAAACACAATTCAGTCTCACAAATCCATAATATCAGTTAGAACCATGAGAAATGTACATGATTACAATGTAGAACACGACACCTGAAAGCTTTTATATCATATACAAAAGCAGAAAGAAACACAATTCAGTCCAAATCCATAAATATCCTTTAGAACAGTGATAAATGCACATGATTACAACATAGAACACGACACCCAAAAGATTTTATATCATATCCAAAAGAAGAAAGAAACACAATTCAGTATGACAAATCCATAATATCATTTAGAACCTGTATATAATTACAATCATACGTGTCCAAGGACCTCAAATAGTTTCCATATTTTAATAAAACATTTTTTTTCACATAAAACCATCTTCCTAAAGAAAACAAAAATATAAACTACATCACATTTGGCTCAATATGACAAATTTCATTCCAATTTGAAGCAGTTTATTCATCAACTAATACGAAGCCTTTTAGAAAATAATTTTCCAGGAGACATTAGGTACCATTTTACGGCGAATCGAGCAGGCCATACTGGTGAAAGGGAATTGCATTGAATTAAAGAAGAAAATTTTAACTAATCCCCACCTCCCCCTTCTCTCGCTCAACGAAACAAAGATTTACTTTGCATATTAACTCATAAAAGTAGTAACTGACCACACTGGAAGTTTTTTCAAGAATCAACACCATCTAAAATAAGAAAAGAAAATAGTAATCATCAAAGACTAAATTAGTAAGGACCAATTCATCAATCATAATTCCTGAAAAAATCCCATACAGAGACCATTAAATTTGTCAACTAGCATATCTTCATTCTGATTTTCCATACAAAATGATAAATAATATCAAAATGAAAATCCAAGCTTCATATATATAGTAAATCAACAAATTCTGAAAGCTGAAAAGATCCAAGACAAGAAGTCACTGATGAAATGGACCCCATTTATTAAAAATCCACTGCCCAATTAAGATCTAATAACTTTCAAAGTTAGGCATCACTATATCTGTGGTGAATTTAAAAGAATTTATTTACATGGACCATCATTATCAGATACAAAAATGGGTGTACCTGAAATTGAACAAAGAACCATTGGTGATCCCAAAAAAAAACCCAAATTGAGAGTCAGAAACAAAAAAGAGAAAAGGGCAAAAAATTGAAACAGAACAGAATTACTTCATCATTATAAATGGTGACCAAGATTATCATGTTGAGTACCTGATAACAACACACATTCAAAACTAAGATGATATGAAGGAGACCCTTTTCTTACCTCCTAACCTCTGAGTAGTTTATGCTGCTTAATAAGTTTACCATTTCTTCAAAACAAAAAAGGGGAAAAGGGTAAAAAAATCCACTCTTCCTGTCAATTAGTTCTCTCTCTTCTTTCTCTCTCCAAAATGTCTTGGTACAAAATACGGTTGATGATGAGAAAATCACAAAAGAAGTAAATGATAAAAAAGTGGGATTGATTGAGTGTTATGGTGGACCATAGAAAGATGGAATCTTTGGGGAGAGAGGAAAGTTTAACACAGTTATCTGTCCATCCATTGATTACATCAGGGTTATTCAACTGCTAAATCATGGCATTGGGCTGGGTTTTGGGGCCTTTTACTAAATTTAGAAGAATTTATCCTATTGATAAAATGTTCTTAATATACTCCTCAATAGCTAAGAAAAATGCTTGGCTCACAAACTATATACAAAAATTGTGCATCAATAATAGGATTTACATGTCAATAAAAATATATAAAATATTTAATATAATTTTTTAATATTTTTTTCTCTTTTTTATTCAATTTGTGCATATCTTTTTGTATATAATTTGTGTTCATAAAGTTAATGTAGGACCCTAACTTTTTATGAATAAAAATTTAATTTTCTCTTAATGTTATTTTGAATAATAAAGTATTGATTTGATATAATGCTATAGTTATGTGTGACATGTGCAAATTTTGCAAAGTAAGCAAGTTGTCATAAAATATTCGGTTGGTCGGGGAATATTCCTTTTATCGGGGAATATTCGTACGACGGCGCAATCATTGGTGGACCCCACAACAGAATAACTGTAGGATATAGAAAGTGACAAAAATAATATTTTCATAAAATAACGGCAAGACTTTTACCGTTAAACTGTTGAGATACCTAGTGATAAAAGTACAGTAATACGCGTTGTTGCATAGTAGCACACTGTATTGCACAGTATCTCTGATTATTGGTGCTTACGTAAGAAATCACTCATTTTTATTCAATTATTGCAACATTAGTTATTACATAATATCTCATATTATTGATTTAATTATTGTCACAGTATCATCTGCATATCATTTTTTATTATTAAATCAATAATTGAGATGACACAATTATTCATATTATTATTGTGCGCCAATAAAGAGAAATCCTTATCGAAAAGCCCCTTCTTTCTTGGTAATAATCTGGTTGTCAATATTGTGAGTTATAATATTAATGATAAATAAGTGTTGAAAGATTAAAAATGAGTTGATTGAAGATAAGTGATTTGTGGTAGATATTTATGAAGAATTTGTTGTAAGTTTGGCTTATTATTCAATGGACCCCTAATGTGCCAATTTGTCAAACCGTCGGTAGAAAGTTATCTCAATTTTATTTTAGTATTATTATTATAGTAATAAAACATAAAACATTTTATATATAGCAGAATACTTTTTATAATATATATAAAGTTATTTGTTTTATTATATTATAATTAGAATATATTATATTTTATTTAAAGTTTTTATTTTATTAGAATATTTTATTGCACAGTGATGAATAGTAAAATCAAAATTTTGCCGAATTCGTCCGTGAACTTTGTCCGTAATTTTTTTTCTTGTGTGTCCGTGATTATATTTAAATAGTGTCATGTCATTCTCCTATAAATAGGATGTTTAGTTAACAAATGAAAATCACACCAGAATTAGAGAATTTTTTTTTCTATAATATTGTGCGTATTTCTTTCTAGTATAAGAATACTTTGAGTGTTACTAATAGTGAAAGATTTTCTCAAGAATATCTCCGTTATATTAGTCATATTTATTCTCCTACTAAGGTAAGAGATATTATTTTTGTTCAATATTCATAAAAATTATTATTTTTGTTCAATATTCGTAAGAAATATTATTTTCTTCCATACTCTATAGTATGTACGTGATATTATTTCGTTTCATATTCCTAAATCTACACTTACTTTGATAAGTATTGCTTCTATAATCCCTGGAATTAATAGAATATCCTTGAATTTTGCTCTTCATCTAGTATCGTTTCACTCAAATATTTGTCTGAACATTCTTATTAAATTTTAATATTTTTATTCGGGGTACTATTCACAAAAAAATTAGTTTCTTTTCTGTCCAAATTATTTTTGATATATGAATATCATTATTAAATTTTATTCCTCAATTAATTATAATGTTGACAATTTGGACAGTTTCTTAAACTCTGGATAAATTGAATTATAAATCTCTAATATTTATCATTGATTTCACTTGATTGATTTTTTATATCATTATCATCATCCTCATGGTTATATTGTGCTGAAAGTCATCTTTGGCCCGTAGTACAAAAATGAACTGTTGATTGGTATGATTATGATCATGAATTGTGTATTGGTATAAAAATAACCTTTAATGTTACAGATAAAGGTTTGTGGTGAAAGTCCTCTTTGGCCCGTAGTGCATAGATGGACAGGTGTTTCGCATGATTATGACCATTGGTGATGTTAACGATTATCTTTGGCCCGTAATGCATAGATAATTCGTTGATTGGAAATAATTATTAATTGGTGTTACAAAAATAAAATATTAATGATGGACTTTTAAATAATAGAAGATAGTAGACATCATGCTCTACTTAACTCTTCTAATGGATTGCTATTTCCGTTCTAGTTGTTGATCTAAAACTTGTTGTCTATTGTATTCTATCAGATTTATCTTTTTTGAGAACTAAGGATAATTTATTATGTATTATCTTAGTCATAATATTCTTTACAGGGCTAGTTGAGCTCACCCTTTTCTTTCATTGTTCTCTTCAGGAAATGAGTATATAGCTGAGACTAGTCAGTGAATGGAGTGATGGTTGTTATAGTAGTCTTCACTATTCTGAAAAATAGTGTGATAATAATTGTAATGAGGACTTTATTTGAGTTTGGATATTGTCTACAAGAAAATATTTGTATTTAAACTCACAACTTATGTTTTATCGTATTTTACACGACAGTTAATAATTATTGTAGACACTCAAAATTTTCTTCTCCTGTTACTAACCATGCAGGAGGGAAAAAACGTCTTTTTCACACTCCAAAGATAACCTTGGAGGACTACGACATCAACTTCAAACCCCGGAGATAACCCCAGGAGATCTAGTTTCCAACCACGGAGATAGCCTCGGGAAATCAGGTTTTAACCCTGGAGATAATCCCGGGAAAGTCAATTTCAACCTCGGAGATAACCCCGGAGGATCAAGATCAAAGCCTGGAGATAGCCCCAGGAGGTCAAGCCAACCTTAGAGATAATCCTGAGGACAGTCAAAGTCAACATCAAGTCAACCTCAGAGATAACCCTGAGAAACGACTGCTACAACTGCGCGAAAACCGGAGATAACCCCGGGAGGGGAAAAATGGTCATTTTGCCAACTCAACTTCACTTCAAATTAAATACACTCATTTCAACTCAAAATACTTCAAAAGGAAGTCCCACAAGAGCGATATCTTAACTCCAAAGCGCAAACTACACAAAACGGCTCACCGGATTGCCTAACGGAAACCCGAGAATGCCATTTCGGTCATGGACCCATCTTCCTGGAATCAATAAATGTCAAATCATATGTCATTGTGTAGCTCTCGGAAAGAGCTTTTCGGAATGGTATGACACGCTTCCATCAGACTCCCGGATTGAAAGTTATGAGCGACCGAGCGAACAACGCGTACGTACTTCGACACGGCGGGATCCACACTGCCCGAGGCACCCCGGGCAGCCGCAGGTACACCTGCTAATAGGTGCCGCAGGTAGACCTGCGGCTCCCCCCTCTATAAATAGAGGGCTTGGGGTGCTGATTTTCTAAGAAAAAAAGACGGGGAAACCCTGCACAATTCGCTCCGCACTCGCCCATACAGTGTATTTTCCCACTTTTAAACACCTGTGAGCTCATATATAGTCTCTTTTATACCCACAAAAGCCAGTGTTTACCCACTCTAAAGATATAGAAGCCTTTTTTAGCAGTCAACTGTAAGCCTTCTCACACACTTTAGAGTTTTTCTCTTCATATTTGCACACATCATTCTACACGTTGAGAGTCGTGTTGCTTGTTTTTGCCCGGACTTCGGTCCGTGGTTTCATTCCAGTCTGTATATATATATATATATATATATATATATATATATATATATATATATATATATATTGATTAACATTATCGAGTTATGCCTCGATTGAGCCTAGACTTTGGTCTAGAGCGTTTATTTGCTTTTATATATATATATATATATATATATATATATATATATATATGAACTGTGTGTAGAACTTTGTTCGATGAGCCTAGACTTTGGTCTGGAGCGTTTACTGCTTTAATATATATATATATATATATATATATATATATATATATATATATATATATATATATATATATTATATTAACTATGTGTCGAAGTCTGTTCAATGTGCCTGAAAATTTATATCCGGTGCATTTATTCGCTTATATATATATATATATATATATATATATATATATATATATATATATATATATATATATTCGTCCTGCCTAGAGTTTCCTTCGTGGCAGTTGATCGCTCTTACGACTGTATTTATATTTCTGATCGCTCATGGAGGTGCTTCGTGGTTGGTGATCATGTCTGTATATATATATTTATAGCTTTTATATATATATACCTGCTTACTGCTTTCATACAAATTGCAGCATTCTGTGCGCCTAGGAATCATGTGATCACATATTCATCCCATTGGATCTAGATTCGGTTCCCGTGATGGACATTTTCAGCTGTAAACAGCTTGTAATTATTCTGTGGTGTCTGAATTTCCTCAGATGGTTTCCATACCCACGAGGAAGTCGGCATTATTTTTGTATATTATTTTCGTACGGATGCCTCGCATCCGTCAAATAAAATCAATCAAGCCGATCACTTAATAAAATGGGAGTGTAAAAGGTCTCAATTCCTATTGAGCATCAGGGTTTGAAAAACCTCTTTTATAAAACATCACTGCCATATCTTGCTAAAAACTGAATTTTTACATAAATTCAAACCCTGTGTATATAGGTTCGAACGAGGCCTCGCACAACTTCCATATAACAGCACATTGAGCCACACACACACACACACAGATAATAGTTTCTTGAAAAGAAGCGGTCACCGTGGTAACACGGATGTCAGGGGGTGCCTAAAACCTTCCCCCACATAACCAAGTTCCCGGACCCTAAACGAATCTCGGTTTCACCGACCCGTATATCAGTGTCACACCACTGGGTCAATGTGCAAATCTTTTCTCTGTTGTGTTGGTACAACCATTTAAAAATCAACTGGAGACTCTTAACAGTCCCATCGTCGACATCATACATGTCGGACCTTTTTCACTTATTTTTTCAAACTAATCTCACCAAAAAATGAGAACACCAAAGAACAAGTAACGGAAAGGGACATCCAAAAAATCCCGACGTCGACAGGTGGTGACTCTGCTGGGGACTCCAGTAAGAGGACTTAAGCCGCTATTATAATCTTTTCAAAATTGTTTTTTTCTTGTGTGTGGATGTTGCATTTATATTTGATGAATGTGTACGAATGCATTTCCTTATTGCACTTAGTGCTTCGCACCATAACTACTTATGATATTAGTGCTTTGTACCATATTTGCTTGTGATATTAGTGCTTCGAACCATATCTGGTTGTGGTATTAGTGTTGCGCACATGTCATCATTTTCATATGGTGAGATGCGATGTATGTGAATGTATGTTGTGTGGTCCCTCCACCAGGAGGCTATCCCGTCGGTGTTTAATTACTGGACTCGTGAGAAGACTAATTCTCCGAGCCTCAGGAAAAGCACCACCCAAATTCGCTCCATTTGAAAGACCGGATTAACTTCCTGTCTAGTAGATTGCGATGATTTGGGAACCTTCATGCCAAAAAGTCGTGAGAGTAACCTAAGATATGTCAGCCTCTGATAAACCCAAAACGGAGGAAAGTCTCTTCATGATCTCATTTCAAATTACTTGTACTTACATTCCATATCTATCTCCATGTAATGAGAAATATGAAGAAATGTGTACACATACATATTTTTTTAGCATGCTACAAACAGCTGACATCCGTTTTGCAGAATAAAAATCCTAAAATGAACACATCACATAGCATGTTATTATACACATTCCCTAAAGACTAAACTATGCAAGTCTTTCGCAGGGAAGCAATCGGTCCCGTTACCCGGTTAAAGTCCAAGAAGGCACTGAGCCCACCATCAAACATGGATACAAGTGCCCATCCTGATCCTACTCCTGTTTCCCGAGAGGAGTTTGAAGGATTAAAGAATCTGATAGCAGAATTGGTTGTCTTTCTAAAAGAACAAAGTAAAAATACGCAGGGCCAGACAATGCCTACTCAACCAGAGTCCTTCACACTAGGGGGCAGTCAAGGCATTGGTTAAAAGATGGAAACCCAGATACCTAAACCTAATTCCAATAAAGAAATCACAAATCTCAGGGATGATCAAGAAACTGGGGATATAAGAAAGAAAGTCCAACAAATAGAGGATACCATCCGGTCAATTAAAGGGACTGGAAATTATGGGAGTGTCACCTATTCAGATCTCTGTATATTACCAGAGGCTCAATATCCTACCAAATTCAAAGTCCCAGAGTTTGAAAAGTACAATGGGGCAGGCGATCCCTATACGCACCTAAAAGTGTACATTGGCGAGCTGGGGTCTTATGCTGAAAATGAAAGCCTCAGAATGCAACTTTTTCAAAAGAGTCTCACTAGAGAAGCTAAAGCCTGGTATGCCCGACTTGACAATGCCAAAATTCACAACTGGGAAGAATTGGCCCACGTCTTTCTAAATCAGTATAGTTTCAGTCACAAATGGCACCAAATCGATATCAAGTGACTGAAGTGAAAAAGCAAAGTACTGAATCTTTTAGAGAATATGCCCAAAGGTGGAGAAATCTAGCAGCGCAAGTCATTCCATCAATGACAGAAACTGAGATGGTAATGACATTTATTGATATCCAAGAGGCTCATTACTATGAGAGGATCCTAGCAGGCATAGGAAAGCCATTTGCGAAAATGATCAAACACGGCGAAATGGCAGAGATGGGCCTGAAGGTAGGCAAGATTAAAGACTTCACTGCCTTGGAAGCAGTCGCCAAGCATATACAAACTGGCAAGTATGCGAGTGATCCCAAAGGGGTACCCAATAAAGGCAATGAACATGTATCCCTTGTTGTACAGGGGCAAGCTAGGAGACCAAACTATAGTCCCCCCATTTGGAAAATGCAAGACAATTTGCCATCTCCACAACATGCCACATTCAACCAATGCCAGGATAGAAAATGAAAATTCGAAAGATCGGAAAATCAGGTGTTCACTCCACTAGGCGATTCCCTTGAAAATGTATCGGCGATGTTAATGGATCATAAGGCAATTACCGAACTGGCTCCACCTCTGGAACCAGGGAGCAAAAGATATAATCCAAGCCAGAGATGTGCTTACCACTCAGGGTCTCCAGGACACGATACACAAGATTGTTGGTCCTTAAAACATAAGATTCAAAATCTGATCGAAAGTGGCAGTATTGTGGTCCAACAACCTGACCAACAAAATGTCAACACCAACCTTCCATTGCGACATGATACGGAAGAAGTAGACATGATACAGAAGAAGTAAACATGATCGGGTCAAGAAGCGCTGAAATGTATCCAATTCTTAAGTACATACGAAGGATGGAGGAATACCCCCAAAAGCACATAACAAATGTCCTAGAGTGGGAAAACTCGGAGGAGGGTATGCCAGTAATGCAAAAATTGGATGCGATCCAGAATCAAGTAAACTTGCTGGCTAAGCTGATAGTGCACCAACATCAGGAAACAAGGCAATTTTTCACTCAACTATCAGAAAGCCAAGAGAAAAAGGACTCCACGATGGGCCAACTAAATGAAGAAGATCAAAGCTGGCTAAAAATGCAAGAAAATGGGGATCATAAAATTGCTAGAAGATCTCACCAGCGGAAGAATCGATCGAGGGAATGCGAATTCTCAAAGATAAAAGGTCAAACAACCTCTAAAAGAGTCCAAAAATTCACCCCTCTGAGCAAATCCAATGAAGAAATGCTACACTTTCTGATAAGCGAAGGAAGGATTATTGAGTTGCTGCCTCCTATAAAGCCCAAGATAAAGAGTTATGATTCCACCAAGATATGTCTCTACCATTCTAACTCACTTGGACATACGACTGAAGAATGCTGGTCTTTGTGACATAAAATCCAGGATCTCATTGAAAATGGAGAGCTGGAGATAGAATTTCCCATGACCAAAAAAGGCGAAAAGGAAATAAAAAGCTTAAGATGTCCATTCGAGACAGACAGTTCAAATGAGGTGAAGGCTATGAGCGACAATTCTGCCAGAACATAAAGTGGACTGATCCTAATGCAATAAATGACAGATGAGACAAATGCATACCCAAAGGAGATTCCCCCGCCAACATCAAACGTCCTATGGTTCCAAGATATCAACCACGTTCCTGATTTTATCACCTTGGATGATGTAGAGGAAATACTAATCCTTTCCAAGGAAGAAAAAACCAAAAAGGAAAGTTCTTTGCAAGAAATGCAACAACAGTTCGAGGGAGATTTCATGGTTGAATCCTTTGAAACCCATGAAGAAGGCGAAGGAATAGATGAAGAAAAAGGTGGTGAGATTGTCGGGGAATCCAACTCATTAAAGAATCCAGAGTTCATCCCTTTTTGCAATGCGTCCATTTCAAGCGTCCCTGAGGAATGTACTGAATCAGGAAGCGATCAAGTTATGGCCATAAGCGAAGACATTCAGAATCAAGGGGTAACCTCTATCACGAGCCCTTAAGGCAACATAACCACTGACAACTGGACTATCAGGCCTCAACTAGCCGAGAAGATGTAGATCCAAGGGATGAAGTTGCGAGTTCCAGAAAATATTGGAACGGTATCACTTTCTTCGTAGTATGCCTTTTATTTTCCATGTATTTAAATAAATAAAAAAGGAAAAAAACATCTCTACACTCTTCTCACCACTTACCCCTTTGAACCTTTTTAAACCGAAGCCTGAACTACGAAAGACCTAATCTCCTCTTCAATAGGAGTACGTAGGCAGCCATCAAAGGTGCGGTCAAACCAAACAAAAACCCAAACAAACACTTCTCAAACACTTACACCCCAGACGATGATTGCCCAGATGCAATGGTCATCATTTGGGAGAAGGAGGTTGATGATAGTCCCTCCATCACTGCAGTCCACCAAGACTTCGCCCTCGATAATTGAAGTACCACTCCTTGCATTTTCCAACGAGGGTAAAAAGGGAAGAAACTCTCTCTACCTTGTAGATAACAATAACTGCTTACTTTTTCTGTATAGTATTAGCAGTTACTTTTGTCATTACAGGCTAACACTTTGTGTGATTGAACAATGTTATATACTAAGTGAACGCATATTTTGTTTCAGGACTCTGAATTTAGATGTGCCGGTACTTGCTGATGAGGTGCCTATTCTCCACAAGGACTGTAACTTTGATGTAAAGTTGGACTCAGACTTGATGGAAATAGAAGAGGACTATGAGATACCTCAGGAGATCAAAGAATGGGATGAAGACAAACCCAAGCAAAATCTTGATCAAACCACCTCTTTTAAACCTCGGAACCTTAGAAAACTCCAAACAAATCCAAATTGGTACAGACCTCACTCAAAACCAAAGGAATGACATGGTTACTCTATTAACCCTATTCCAGGATGTGTTTGCATGGTCTCACGAAGACATGGTTGGTTTATACACAAATATTATCATTCATCGCCTTCCCATAAAAGAGGGATTCAAGACACTCAGGTAGAAGCTCAGGCGATAAAAACCTGAGTGGAAGTTAAAAGTTAAAGAAGAAATTGTGAAACAATTTCAAGCCGGCATCATCATGGTGTCAACATAACCTGAATGGCTATCCAACATAGTCCCCGTGCCGAAACCGGGAAAGGAGGTGCGAGTTTGTGTGGATTATAGAGATTTGAATAAAGCTTGCCTCAAAGATAGCTTTCACGTGCCGTTCATCCACATACTCATTGACAATACAGCTCGATACGACATGTACTCCTTTGCTGATTGCTCCGCGGGGTACCATCAAATCATGGTTGCTGAATATGATCATGAGAAAACTTCATTCATCACGCCTTGGGGAACCCTTTGCTACAAACGATTGTCATTCGGCCTCATCAATGCCGGAGCTACCTATCAGTGAGCCATATGGATCTTTTACGCGATCTAATAGATAAAAAATAAAAAAAAGAAAAAAAAAGAAAAAAGAAAATAAAAAGAAAAAGAAAAAAAGAAAAAGAAAAAATCTCTTCAACGGGTTCTACAGTTGCTTCCTTACCATCAGCAGGTTCTATAGATGGCTTCGGAGTTTGAAGAAAAATCTTTCCTCCACATTCCTCAGAATAGGAATGATTTTACGGATGCTCTAGCAACCTGGGCCTCCTTGATCAACATACATGACAAGGAAGACATGCCAACCCTCACATTTGCCAAACAAAAGGCTCCAGCCTATGGGAATTATATTGGAGAAGTATCAGATGAGCTACCTCCCATCTAACACCGTTGATATCAATATATCAATGAGCACTCACAAGATAGATCTACACCCATTGAGGCAAGCCCGACTAGGAAAAGGCGGATCCATCGACTTGCTATGAAATTCTACCTGAACGGAGATGCACTATACGAAAAGAGATATAGAACGAGGTCTCCTCAGATGTCTGGATGAGGACCTAGCTCAGTGGCTCATGGATAAAATCCATGGGGGAGTATGTGGCTCACACATGAGCGTCCCTCTACTTGTAAAGAAGATCCTACAACAGAAAAGTCCGACTACGGCAGTTCAAACAACACAACTTGGTTTTAAAAAAGATCATTGATAACCAAGCTCAGTCTAAAGGAAAATTCTCCCTGAACTGGGAAGGCCCGTTTATTGTCAAGGAAGTATTGACAGGAGGCGTTTTCAGATTACAGGAAATGGACGACGATGAATTTCCACAGCTTATCAAATCGAACACCGTGAAACGGTGCTATGTCTGAGGTTACCATCAAGCGAACATCCTGGTTTTGGATCATCAGATTACCAGTCATTCCGGTTCTTTAACCCTTTACCACATACAACTCTTCCACACTTTGCCCCTCAGGGAAACATCCTTTCAAGCCAGCAACCTGGCTTCACTACGATCATACCACTTAGGTCATCTCACCGTGAATTGAACCTCTTACGTTTGCAGTTTGGCTGCCCATACATGGGATCAAACTTTTCACACTTTTAGTTTATCCTCAACCTAGGATCAAATTTTCTCTTCCCCGCAGTCTGACCTGCTCATGGGATCACGTTTTTTTAACTCACCTTGAAGGGTGAACTACGTCGACCTGATCTCCCTAATACAAGGGAGTACGTAGGCAGCCATGTTATATGTTCTGGTCTCACCACAGAAAAAACAAAAATAGACACACACTCCTATCCATAACCACATACAAAAATAAGTCCCAAGACACCAAAGATGGTAGGGAATACACACAGATCGACGATCCATTCTGAAAATCCTGAGACATCTCACTGTCCATCCATCAAGGAGGAGTTCAGAATACATCCAGATCACAAAGTCCTGGAGAAACAAGCGAATATCAAGCAAGTAGCAAGGCAAAACTAAAAGGGAAGTGAACCAACATATATTTCCCTGCCATATATAATGTTGTTTGATATATACAATGTGTACTGTACATGACAAAATGGCTAAGCTAGTCTGTGCAGGAAAATACAAGCCCATCTACAAATCAGTGTATGTGCGGGCTATCAAGTCCTACATGGATTCCCTCTCAGAAGAAGGAGGCAACACTATGATCTCCTACCCAAGGGATTCTACACGAGCCAACAGATCCACTGCCAACTACATGCGATATCTCGGGTGGATATAACGTCATCCCGCTCAGCAACAACGATATCCCTATGAGTTAGAGCATCATCTGTCTAACAAAGCGACATCTTTACCAGAAAGAGCTGTCAACATCAAAGCCCACATCCACTACCTGTTCACCAGATGGTACAGATGTAAAAGCCTCTTACGATCTCGACATCTTATCAGCTCATCTATCAAAGCAACTATCCCAGACAACAAGCGAGGCTGGGGCAATTCCAAAATTGGTGACAACCGGATATTGGATCCCTTACAACAAAATTGGGGGCAATCTCGAAAGCAGCGACAACTCAACACTGGGGCATTGATCAACCATCCTATAGTGGAAAATGCACCAGTCGGCGCCATCAGCATGGTCCATCATCATCTCAATGGCGATTCAGTCATCAACAAAGAGAGTTTCTCATATGAACCCTCGACATCAATATGCGAAAGGACTGAGGCATTTTTCCAATTCTAAGAAATAGAAGGAGTTTAAGGCGAGATCAAGCTTCTCATCAAAAAGAAAGGGGTGAACTCCTGAAAAAAATCACAGCGACATAAGCGTGCCTCTACGAAAGAAGGGGAAACTTCTCAACTCAAAAGCAGAAGGTTAACAACGAAAGGCCTAGCGAATGAAATCTACACCATCAACATGTGTTATGTCCTCACAAGTTGAGGCCTCTACACCGACGTTCAAATATGGGCAGCGAAAGAATGAATTACACCCTCCGGGAATTTTAGCGACATTCAAGTCATCAGTTTAGCCGCGTTGCGAATCAAACGTTTAAGGAAATGGGGCACAAGTACCCAACAGCGAAATGAGACTCCAAATCACCTCAAAAAGGATGAGACATCTGGTGGTTGTCATCAATCTAACGTAACATCAGGTGAAGTCTAGTGAAGTAATCCGTGGAATATTACTTCAGCGAAGGTATCGGAAGATCTGGTATTCTAAACCATTGCCATCAATATAGCGCGACATCAACACAGTTCAGCGATGAAAGCTTCGTATACCACCGTTTGAGTGGGAACTGGAAAAGTTTGGCGATCAACAGGATTGGCACCGTTGCAAACTACCAGCGAATACATCGGGAGGGTCTGGTGATTTCAAAACGTCATCCCCATCAGAGATATGGAAAGCATCTCAACTTATCTTCATCAAACAAGCATCAACGATTAAATGCCAAACCATTGGAGTCAATACTAGCATAGGCATCATCAATGATCGGTAAAGGTAAAGCGATTTGCAAAAACATTTTAACAACATTCATTACATTGTGATTTATGATTTGCCATATGCGATTTGCGATGCGATATGCGATGGGCGAATTGAGATTTGCGATATGCTATTTGCAATACAATATTTGAGGTGCGAATTGCGATGTACGAGTTGCGAAATGCGATTTGGCCAAATACAAAAATCGAAGTGCGAAGTGCGAAATACGATGTGCGATTTGCGAACTGCGATTTACGAAAACATTTTGACATTCATCATAAACATTCACTACATTGCGATTTGCCTCATTGAAAATACCTTGTCATGTTTAAAGTGTCTACTAATCTTTATTATGTCCATTCCATTGCATTGCATGAACATGATAAAGAGGGCCATCTGTAGACACTCGAAATTTTCTTCTCCTATTACTAACCATGCAGGAGGTCAAAAGCGTCTTTTTCACACTCCAAAGATAACCTTGGAGGACTACGACATCAACTTCAAACCTTGGAGATAACCCCGGGAGATCCAGTTTCCAACCCCGGAGATAGCCCCGGGAAATCAGGTTTCAACCTCGGAGATAATCCCGGGAAAGTCAATTTCAACCTCGGAGATAACCCCGGAGGATCAAGATCAAAGCCTGGAGATAGCCCCAGGAGGTCAAGCCAACCTCAGAGATAATCCTGAGGACAGTCAAAGTCAACATCAAGTCAACCTTAGAGATAACCCTGAGAAACGATTGCTACAACTGCGCAAAAACCGGAGATAATCTCGGTAGGGGCAAAATGGTCATTTTGCCAACTCAACTTCACTTCAAATCAAATACACTCATTTCAACTCAAAATACTTCAAAGGAAGTCCCACAATAGCGATATCTTAACTCCGGAGCGCAAACTACACAAAACGGCTCAACGGATTGCCTGACGGAAACCCGAGAATGCAATTTCGGTCATGGACCCATCTTCCTAGAATCAATAAAGGTCAAATCATATGTCAGTTTGTAGCTCTCGAAAAGAGCTTTTTGGAATGGTATGGCACGCTTCCATCGGACTCCCGGATTGAAAATTATGAGCGATCAAGCGAATAACGCGTACGTACTTCGACACGGCGGGACCCACACTGCCCGGGGCACCCTGGAAAGCCACAAGTACACCTGCTACTAGGTGCTGCAGGTAGACCTGTGGCTTCCCCCTCTATAAATAGAGGGCTTGGGGTGCTGATTTTCTAAGAAAAAAAGACGGGGAAACCCTGCACAATTCGCTCCGCACTCGTCCATACAGTGTATTTTCCCACTTTTAAACACCTGTGAGCTCATATATAGCCTCTTTTGTACCCACAAAAGCTAGTGTTTACCCACTCTAAAGATATAGAAGCCTTTTTTAGCAGTCAACTGTAAGCCTTCTCACACACTTTAGAGTTTTTCTCTTCATCTTTGCACACACCATTCTACACGTTGAGAGTCGTGTTGCTTGCTTTTGCCCGGACTTCGGTCCGTGGTTTCATTTCAGTCTGTATATATTATATATATATATATTTATATATATATTGACTAACATTATCGAGTTATGCCTCGATTGAGTCTAGACTTCGGTCTGGAGCATTTATTTGCTTTTCTATATATATATATATATATATATATACACGGGGAGGATCTAAAGCGGACCAAGGAGCGGACCAATGTAAAAACACGCGGGTTTCAGGGCCAACCCGTACCAACCCGCGGGTTGGCCCTGAAACCCGCGTGTTTTTACATTGGTCCGTTTTTTTGGTCCGCTTTAGATCCTGCCTGTATATATATATATATATATATATATATATATATATATATATATATATATATATATTATATTAACTGTGTGTCAAACTCTGTTCGATGAGCCTGAATTTTATATCTGGTGCATTTATTCGCTTATATATATATATATATATATATATATATATTTATACTTATATATATATGAACTGTGGTCGAACTCTGTTCGATGAGTCTGGATTTTACATCCGGTGCGTTTATTGCTTATATATATATATATATATACATATATATATATATATATATTTATTTATTTATTTTCGTCCTGCCTGGAGTTTCCTTCGTGGCAGTTGATCGCTCTTACAGCTTTATTTATATTTCTGATTCCCCATGGAGGTGCTTTGTGGTTGGTGATCATGTCTGTATATATATATATATTTATAGCTTTTATATATATATAAACCTGCTTACTGCTTTCATACAAATTGCAGCATTCTGTGCGCCTAGGAATCATGTGATCACAGATTCATCCCATTGGATCTAGATTCGGTTCCCGTGATGGACATTTTCAGCTGTAAGCAGCTTGTAAATTATTCTGCGGTGTCTGAATTTCCTCATATGGTTTCCATACCCACGAGGAAGTCGGCATTATTTTTGTATATTATTTTCGTACGGATGCCTCACATCCGTTAAATAAAATCAATCAATCCGATCACTTAATAAAATGGGAGTGTAAAAGGTCTCAATTCCTATTGAGCATCAGGGTTTGAAAAACCTCTTTTATAAAACATCACTGCCATATCTCGCTAAAAACTGAATTTTTACATAAATTCAAACCCTGTGTATATATGTTCGAACGAGGCCTCGCACAACTTCCATATAACAGCACATTGACCCACACACACACACACTCAGGTAATAGTTTCTTGAAAAGAGGCGGTCACCGTGGTAACACGGATGTCTGGGGGTGCCTAACACCTTCCCCCCGCATAACCAAGTCCCCGGACCCTAAACGAATTTCGGTTTCACCGACCCGTATATTAGTGTCACACCACTGGGTCAATGTGCAAACCTTTTCTCGGTTGTGTTGGTACAACCATTTAAAAAAGCAACTGACGACTCTTAACAGTCCCATCGTCGACATCATACATGTCGGACCTTTTTTACTTATTTTTTCAAACAAATCTCACCTAAAAATGAGAACACCAAAGAACAAGTAACAGAAAAGGACATCCAAAAAATCCCGACGTCGACAATTATATAAATGAAGTTTATATTTTAATTATGTACCATGTATTTGACAACTCAAAATGAGTTGTATGGACCTATTTTGAGGGCGTCACAGTTAATATTGTATTCGTTTGAAGAATTACTGCAATTTATTAAAGTATTTTTAAATTAATTTTTTTTTTTGGATACAAGTACTTTAACAAGAAGGTTAAACAATGTTTGGTTATGTAACCTTAAAAATATTTTTAAAAAATAAAATTTTTACAAAAGTGTGTGATATGGAATTTTTTTTTTAAAAATCCCAACAATTTAAGGACAAAATTGTAGTATTGTACTTCGGTCAAAAGTACTTTCGTCAAAAACATAGATTTTTAGCCTTTCTCAAGAGTGCTTTTGTGGGTAAAATCCTTACTCACTAGAAGAACTTTTAAATACTTAATTTTAAAGTTTTACTCTGTTGAATTGTTCTGCCAAACGAATTTATCCTGTTCAATGAGTTAAACTTAGACACATTTCAATTAATTCTTCACCCAAAATTGATTAATAAAATTAAAAATTGTATCCAATTTTTGATTTTCCTCTTGTTAGATCTTGCAAGCTAGTTTGATAAGCTAAATCTTTGGTTCAACTACTCCAATTTAAATTTTGAATTAACTCTTGTCAATTTTTATCCCCACTATATGATAACATGATCTATCATACTATCGAATCTTAAAACAATACACAATTCAATATGTACAATTTTTTTAAGTATGAATTATTATTCAATGTTCACACCTAATTAGATAATAAAAATATTACAATAATTTTAAAATATTGTGCCATTTTATATTATCATCAAAGAAATTGACTCTTTTCTACATATTAAAAATATAATAAATGAGACTTTTTATTATGAGCAGACATAATATTAAGTAATTTCTCAAGTTCTGTTTATTCGGGAAAGAAAGTATAAACATGAAACTGATATTTCCTTTTATTTCTTAAAAAAAAAGTTCAAAGTATTGTATGAACTATAAAGTAAGGTCAATGATGTTGTCAAAACAAAAATTATGTTATGATAACAAACAGTCTGCTTCCTATAACTATATTTAGCAACGGACAAAATCGTCGTTAAACTCATCGTCATATGGTCTGAACCGGGTTATAGCGACGGTTCTAAACTATCGCAATAGTTCAGATTCTATGATGACGAGTTTAGCGACGATTTTATCCAGCGACATAAGCATAACAAATATACATTTAGTAACGTTTTTACACTTATTTTAGTAATAATTATATTTCTGACGATAACATTTTTACTCTGATAAAGTCAACCACCTAAAATAATCGAAAACTGTTATTTATATTATTATTTCTCGACAAGCTAACCAATCGATATATGAGAGATTGAGTTGGAATAATTCGTTAGACGCTTTTGCATTCTAATGCGGAGCCACCAAGGGCAACATGTAGCCGTGTATTAGTCACAAGTCTTGCTACATAACAACTGTTTATATATATATATATATATATATATATATATATAGAGAGAGAGAGAGAGAGAGAGAGAGAGAGATATGGACAAATGAAGAGTGAAGACCGTTCAAATGTCCATATTATGTGTAGTGTTTCCATATTATGCGTACTTTGTCCGGTTAATTTGTTTCAAAGTCTTGCCTATATACATATTATGAAAATGATGTACATAATTTTAATTAATAAAACAATTATAGCAATATTTTATACTATCATCAATGGAAGTGATAAAAAATTTATTACCTCCCCTTGTTTGTATAAATTTTAAATCCCATACATCACTATGTATCAGATCAAGTGGTTCTGTATTTCTTTCAACGGTATGAAATGAAGATCTTGTTAATTTTGATTCAACACAAATTTCACATTTATGTTTACGATCAATTTGGAATATTGGAATATGTTGTAAATTAATTAACCTACGTAGGGTATTATAATTTACATGTCCAAATCTACCATGCCATAAATTAAGTGACTCAATGATATAAGCAGAAGAAGTATTATTCTTATTATTAATCATTGCATTGGACTTACTAGAGATGACATTAATTTTCCACATGACATTACAAACATACCCCTTTCCCACATACATTCCCCCTTTTGACGAAACAAACTTGTCCGATTCAAATACCATCATAAAACCATGAGTGCTTAGGAGGCTACCAGATACAAGATTCTTCCTAATTTCAGGAACATATAGAACATTCTTCAAAGTCAGTTCTTTTCCCGAAGCCATCTTCAAAATTACAGTACCACTTCCCTTGATCTTGGAAATTGCAGCATTACCCATGTAGAACTTCTCCCCATTCTTGATGGGAACCAATTCAGCAAAAGAATATTTGTCACAACAGACATGACGTGTGGCACCAGTATCCAGCCACCATTCCCTTGGATTTGAGTCAACGAGGTCGACTTCAGAAATCACAGCACATAAGTTGATGTTAGACACATCTCTAGCAATTTCTTCCACAACATGTGCTTCATTAGGTTTCAACTTTCTAGGCAGCCTACATTCAAAGGACTTGTGCTCCTCCTTGTTGTAATTGTAGTATTTTCCATTGAATTTTGGTTTCTTGGAAATGCCACCCTTAGGACCCAGTTTGGACCCAGATTGAGGTTTTTTCCCTTTCTTGGAGTCTTTATTGACCTCCATCACATTCACCCTAGCCTCAGACTGGCGGACAACGTTGGAGAATTTCTTCTCTGAACCTTTGTTGTCTTCCTCAATATGAAGCCTAACAATTAGTTCTTCAACTGTCATCTCCTTTCGCTTATGCTTAAGGTAATTTTTGAAGTCTTTCCAACCAGGTGGTAACTTTTCAATAATACAAGCCACTTGGAAAGATTCACTAATTACCATACGTTCAGCATGAATCCCATGGATAATCAGCTGGAGTTCTTGAAATTGATTCACAACAGTTTTGGAATCAACCATTTGGAAATTTAGGAATTAGCTCACTAAAAATTTCTTAGCGCCAGCATCCTCTGATCTGTATTTCTGGTCCAAGGATTCCCAAAGTTCCTTTGCCGTTTTCTTAATAGTGTATATACTATAAAGTGCATCAGTTAGACCGTTCAAAATGTAATTATGACAAAGGAAATCAGATTGTTTCCATGCCTCAATTGCATTGTAGGCGGTGACATTATCCACCTCATCATCTCTGATAACAGGAGGATCATCCTTCAAGCAATTAGCCAAATTCAACATAGTAAGGTAAAACAGCATCTTCTGTTGCCAAGTCTTAAAATTCACACCAGTGAATTTTTCTGGTTTTTCGCTGTGATTGACAGGTATGGTTTGGCGGGGAGCTGCAATCTGGAAAACAGACCCGTATATAGGACCAGAACCAATGTTCTGTGAACCAGATACGTTCTCTCCATCGGTGCCATTTTGTGAACCAGAACCTAGATTGTTCTGTGGACCAGTTGGAACAATTTCATTCTCAGGAATAATATTTATTCTGAAAATACAAACATACTAAGTTAGTCTAAAAAAAACAACAAACAAAAACTGTTTTGAATAGGAAATATATTATTATTTAATTATTCCAGCACGACCCAAGTGAGTATTAACCAAGAACAGTCCAAATAAGAAAACCAAGTCAAGGTATTCCAAAGCAAATGTATAATCTGCAACTTAATAAAAGATTAACCAAAACAAAAATGAATATTGTCTTAAGATTGTTGAGTAGTGGATGGAAATTGTTGAGTAACAGATGAAATATGAATGAGAATTGATTGTTGACTTTATGAAGGCTTAATGGACATCATTGATGGAGGTAATTACATGTTTAATTCTTTGTTGGATATCTCAACTCTTTAAAAGAAGATGATCCTTCTCCTAGATAGATAGAGGAAAATATAATGGAAAAAAAATAAGTTTAGGCCTTCTCTTTAGTTCTTCCTTCTTGCTCGGTGATAATTTTTATACACACGGTAGAGTTTGCTTCAGAGCTTTGTTGTATCCTGGGAGACAATTTGTCCCACCACGACCAAATATTGTCCTAAGGAAATTGTTCTTACAGTCCTCAAAGCTATAATTTTCTAGTCTGTTCAACGTCCATTGTATTAAGGTTAAATTTGTTTTTATTTTATTTTGGGTTTTACTTTAATATCAATATAGATATTTTTTCTGAATTTTATTTTATTTTTGTTTTGGTTAATCTTTTATTAAGTTGCAGATTATACCTTTGCTTTGGAATACCTTGACTTGGTTTTCTTATTTGGACTGTTCTTGGTTAATACTCACTTGGACCTTTCTGGAATAATTAAATAATAATATGTTTCCTATTCAAAATAGTTGTTGTTTGTTGTTTTTTTAGACTAAATTAGACTGTTTGTATTCTCAGAATGAATATTATTCCTGATAATGAAATTGTTCCAACTGGTCCACAGAACAATCTAGGTTCTGGTTCACAGAATGGCACCGATGGACAGAATGTATCTGGTTCACAGAACATTGGTTCTGGTCCTATATACGGGTCTTGTTTCCAGATTGCAGCTCCCCGCCAAACCATACCTGTCAATCACAGCAAAAAACCAGAAAAATTCACTGGTGTGAATTTTAAGACTTGGCAACAAAAGATGTTGTTTTAACTTACTATGCTGAATTTGGCTAATTGCTTGGAGGATGATCCTCCTGTTATCAGAGATGATGAGGTGGATAATGCCACCACCTACAATGCAATTGAGGCATGGAAACAATCTGATTTCCTTTGCCGTAATTACATTTTGAACGGTCTAACTGATGCACTTTATAGTGTATACAGTATTAAGAAAACGGCAAAGGAACATTGGGAATCCTTGGACCGGAAATACAGATCAGAGGATGATGGCGCTAAGAAATTTTTAGTGAGCCAATTCCTGAATTTCCAAATGGTTGATTCCAAAACTGTTGTGAATCAAGTTCAAGAACTCCAGCTGATTATCCATGGGATTCATGCCGAACGTATGAATTAGTGAATCTTTCCAAGTGGCTTGTATTATTGAAAAGTTACCACCTGGTTGGAAAGACTTCAAAAATTACCTTAAGCATAAGCGAAAGGAGATGACAGTTGAAGAACTAATTGTTAGGCTTCGTATTGAGGAAGACAACAAAGGTTCAGAGAAGAAATTCTCCAACGTTGTCCGCCAGTCCGAGGCTAGGGTGAATGTGATGGAGGTCAATAAAGACTCCAAGAAAGGGAAAAAACCTCAATCTGGGTCCAAACTGGGTCCTAAGGGTGGCATTTCCAAGAAACCAAAATTTAATGGAAAATACTACAATTACAACAAGGAGGGGCACAAGTCCTTTGAATGTAGGCTGCCTAGAAAGTTGAAACCTAATGAAGCACATGTTGTGGAAGAAATTGCTAGAGATGTGTCTGACATCAACTTATGTGCTGTGATTTCTGAAGTCAACCTCGTTGACTCAAATCCAAGGGAATGGTGGCTGGATACTGGTGCCACACGTCATGTCTGCTGTGACAAAGATTCTTTTGCTGAACTGGTTCCCATCAAGAATGGGGAGAAGTTCTACATGGGCAATGCTGCACTTCCAAGATCAAGGGAAATGGTATTGTAATTCTGAAGATGACTTCGAGAAAAGAAGTGACTCTGAAGAATGTTCTGTATGTTCCTGAAATTAGGAAGAATCTTGTATCTGGTAGCCTCCTAAGCACTCATGGTTTTAGGATGGTATTTGAATCGGACAAGTTTGTTTTGTCAAAAGGGAGAATGTATGTGGGAAAGGGGTATGTTTGTAATGGCATTTGGAAAATTAATGCCATCTCTAGTAAGTCCAATGCAATGATTAATAATAAGAATAATACTTCTTCTGCTTATATCATTGAGTCACTTAATTTATGTCATGGTAGACTTGGACATGTAAGTTATAATACCCTACGTAGGTTAATTAATTTACAACATATTCCAACATTCCAAATTGATCATAAACATAAATGTGAAATTTGTGTTGAATCAAAATTAACAAAATCTTCATTTCATACAGTTGAAAGAAATACAGAACCACTTGATCTGATACATAGTGATGTATGTGATTTAAAATTTATCCAAACAAGGGGAGGTAATAAATTCTTTATCACATTCATTGATGATAGTACAAAATATTGCTATGTATATTTGCTTAAAAGCAAAGATGAAGCTTTAGAGAAATTTGTTCTTTATAAGCAGGAAGTTGAAAACCAACTTAATACGAAAATTAAGGTGGTAAGGAGTGATCGTGGTGGTGAATAAGTTGAACCATTTGGTAAGTTCTTCTCCCAACATGGTATTATTCATGAGGTTACACCACCTTACTCCCCTTAATCTAATGGGGTAGCGAAACGCAAGAATTGTACTCTGAAAGAGATGATGAATACGATGCTAAATAGTTTTGGGTTGCCACAGAACATGTGGGAGGAAGCTGTCTTATCAGCTAATTACCTTTTAAATAAGGTTCCTCGTAAAAAATTAGACAAGACACCATATGAATTATGGAAAAGAAGGAAACCTTCTTATAACTACTTAAAAGTGTGGGGGTGTCTTGCAAAAGTTTTGGCTCCATTGCCAAAGAAAATGAAAATAGGTCCAAAGATGGTGGATTATAGTTTCATTGGTTATGCGATTCACAGTAACGCATATCGGTTTCTTGTTCATGATTCTAAGAATCCTGATATACAAAAGAACACATTCATGGAATCAAAGAATGCTTCATTCTTTGACATCATTTTTCCATGCAAACGTGAAGAGATTGAATCGGGTTCTAAACGATCTCTTGAGACTGTTAATGAAGACAGTCAAGACATTCAACATGAAGTTGAAGTAGAAGGAAATGAAGAGGTAGATCCTAGAAGAAGTAAAAGGGAAAGGGTTGAAAAATCTTTTGGACCAGACTTTCTAACCTATATGCTAGAGGTTGAACCTCAGAATTACAGTCAGGCTGTAAATTCAACAGATAGTCCTTAATGGAAAGAGGCTATAAGAAGTGAAATTGATTCCATTATGCAAAATCATACCTGGGAATTAGTGGCCTTCCTCTGGAAACGAAACCACTAAGTTCTAAATGGATTTTCACACGAAAAATGAAAGCAGATGGAACAATTGATAAGTACAAGACCAGATTGGTTATAAAAGGATATAGACAAAAGGAAGGCCTTGATTACTTTGATACGTATTCTCTAGTGTCGAGAATAACCTCTATTAAGATGATACTTACTATTGCCGCTTTACGGAATCTCGACGTACATCAAAATCACAAACAAAAGATATGTTATTCCGTGTTTGTATGTTGACGACATACTGATTGTGGGTAGTAATGAAAATATGGTGAAGAATACTAATGGCATGTTAAACTCTAAGTTTGATATGAAAGATATGGGACTAGCTGATGTGATTTTGGGAATCCAAATCAAGAGTTCACCTAATGGTTTCATTTTAACCCAGTCATATTAAATGGACAAGATACTTGGGAAGTTCAGCAAGGATGATTCTAGTGAAGCTAGAACTCCTCTAAACATCAGCCAACATCTCTGTAAAAACAAAGGTGAAAGCGTTGACCAAGTAGAATACGCAAGGGTTATAGGCAGTCTGATGTATCTCATGACTTGTACAAGACCTGATATTTCTTTCACTGTAAACAATTTAAGCAAATACACGAGTAATCCAGGGGATAATCACTGGAAAGCTATCGTTAGGATACTTCGGTATCTAAGTTACACTCGTAATTATGGACTGCACTATACGAGAGAACCTACAGTATTAGAAGGATTCTCTGATGCTAGTTGGATTTCTGATATAAATAACTCCAAAGGTACAAGTGGATACGTGTTCACTTTGGGAGGAGGAGCAGTGTCCTAGAAATCCTCAAGGCTAACGATCATAACCAGATCCACAATGGAGTCTGAGTTTGTAGCTCTGGATAAAACCAGAGAAGAAGCTGAATGGTTACAAAACTTCTTGGAGGATATTCCTGAATGGTCTAAGCCTGTGCACACAATTTGTTTATATTGTGATAATCAAGCATCGATCAAAAGAGCACAGAACGTGATGTAAAACGGTAAGTCGAGACACATGCGTCGTCGTCATAATACAGTTAGACAACTGATCAGAACGGGGGTTATCTCTGTTGATTATGTAAAATCAAAGGATAACATTGCGGATCCGCTAACCAAAGGTTTAAACCGAGATCAAGTTGAAACGACATCAAGAAGAATGGGATTGATGGCCATAAATATTTAAAGGTTCTATGTGAAGGAAAACCCAACCTTGTTGAATGGAGATCCCAGAATCTAGGTTCAATGGGACAACCTAATTGCATAGACAATGTATTATCATTGTAGGGTGTCTAACCCTTATCTGTAAACAATGGTATAAAATCGAATAAGGTTAAGCTATGATTTTAATGATTATTGTGTGTCAGTAATCTGAACAAAAAGATAAAATCACCTATGTGAGAATGAAGTGGGGTCGCTTCAAGGAAAACTAATGAGTTTGGTTCTCTTAAATTCTTGCAGAACCAGGAGATGTTCAAGACCATAATGAACATAACCATGAGAACCAAAATCGTGTTATGTTGGTATTTGTGTGAGGTATATCATCGTTTACACAAACGACATAATAGTTCAAGGACATCACGTCTACTAGTCAGCCAGTAAGGTAAATACACTTCACAAGGGAAGGTTCAAGGGTTGATGCCTACCTATCCTATGCTAATATCAAATGTAGAGAGTTATCACCACATCGAATTCCTTTATTTTTAATTTTCATTCATGTGGGGGATTGTTGAGTAACGGATGGAAATTGTTGAGTAACGGATGAAATATGAATGAGAATTGATTGTTGGCTTTATGAAGGCTTAATGGACATCATTGATGGAGTTAATTACATGTTTAATTCTTTGTTGGATATCTCAACTCTTTAAAAGAAGATGATCCTTCTCCTAGATAGATAGTGGAAAATATAGTGGGGGAAAAAAATAAGTGTAGGCCTTCTCCTTAGTTCTTCCTTCTTGCTCGATGATAATTTTTCTACACACGGTAGAGTTTGCTTTAGAGCTTTGTTGTATCCTAGGAGAAAATTTGTTCTGCCACGGTCAAATATTGTCTTAAGGAAACTGTTCTTGTATGGCCCCAACTTTTTATAAATATAGATTTAATCCCTCTATTTATTATTTTGAAATAGTATTGGTTGAATTGATTAAAGTGGTTAGTTATGAGTAAAATGCGCAAATATTTTAAAATAAACAGGTGGTTATAAAATATTCATTGTTGTTGGGGAATATTCGTTTGTTCGTGGAATATTCTTGCTGTCGGAGAATATTCGTACAACGACGTAGTCTTTTGTGGCGTCCATAACGGAAAGCGATTGGATGAAGAAAAAGACAAGTATGAGTTGATTATAAATAATGGCATAGTTGTTACCGTTAATACTGTTGGAATACCCGGTGGTTAAAACACAGTAATACGCGTTGTTGCACAGTAGGGCACGGTATTGCACCAATTATTGATTCTTACGTAAGAAGACACTACTCAATAATTGTTACAGTAATTACTGTTCAGTATTTTATTTTATTGATTAAATAATTACTGCGTTGATATTTTATATTACTGTTGTTTCAATAATTGTCACTACACAATATTTTTCATTATCGAAGCAATAATTCATATTATCTGAATAATATTATTAGATAACATTATTGGCAATGTCTAGAAAGTTCTGTCTAAGGAGAGGTTTGGTCACCTAATTGCGCGCCAGTAAGGAGAAATCTTTATTGGAAAGCCCCCTTTTTCCTGAGAACGGCCTGGTTGCCAGTACTGTGATTCTATAATATTATGTGTGAATAATTAATTATTGATTTATATGATGAGAAAAATATTTATTTTATGTGGTTATAGATGGAGAAATTTTTTTAAAGTGACAATTGTTAAAAATTGATATTTTATCTTTTCTGATAAAATAATATTTTATTATATTATTATAATATAATAATGATAATACTTTTATAATGAATGTGTGATATATGAGTATATGAGGAGGAAGAGTATTTTTGTGGCAAAAGTTGTTTAACACATATTTTGTGTGTCGATGGACCTCATTTTTTGACTGAAATTTGATTATAGCCTGTAAAATTGTAATATCCGCGAATCCAAGCCCCAAATCACCTCGGATCCGGTATACTATTTCTATAACTATTTGCGGAAGATATAAACATAAATTGTTTATACAATACATTACACATTATTCTCCAAGGTCGAGTAACCTTAACTTATACACAAATCATAAACTATCTATCACATAACAATATTTATCAAACTATACTATTACAAACTAGTCGCACATATTATCCCAAGATGAACTTGGCATTTTCCTTTTCCGGTTTCCGAACACGTTCGCCTTATCTGCAATGATTTATCATGATATAGCAAGGGTGAGCATGAAAGTTGCCCAGCAAGTTTAAATAAAATAATATAACGATATATCATGATTGAAGAGTATGAATAATAAGCTGGCTATAATTCATCAATATAATTGAGAACTAGCACGAACAAACTTTTGACTGAACAAGTATTAAACATGAACAAACATTTCTGAACCAACTGGTAATGAAGGTGATCAGCCTTTCATACCTGACTTATACATTCAAGATGTACAGAGTACAATTTTCGTGGCAATCAGCAATGATTAACCATAAGCTTGAATAAAACACTCTTATTAGAGTTAAGTACAAAGAAACTTGCCTGAACCGTTGATTACCGCAACGCAATTTATAACGCTTTACCCGAAGACCTAATATTAGTAATATAGATCTCCAATATTAGAATAATATCATCACAGTATAATACTATTATATTTATACACACAGAATAACCTAAACACATAACACATAAGCCTATCAGTCTCTAACACACATAAGACTTGGTATTAGGTCAAACTATTTCAGTTTGACTTGAAACCGACACAATTCTATCATCCCGACGGTCTAGTCGAACAATACTCGAGTTTAAGTTCAATTAAACTCTGACTTAACAGTTAACAATTAACTCAGATAATTTTCTAAGTAGTCAAAATAATTTTCATAAACTCGTAATAATTTTTAAATAATTATTACCATTTATCAACATTTTTCGATCATTAAAACCATATTTAATTGAATTAAATATCACATAATTCCGTAATCATTATTATTCATTTAATATAAAATATTAATGAAAATCATAACAAAATATTATAATATAATAATAATATACCAAAGTATTTTCAATACCTTAAAATCAAAATTATATGATTTTTAAACACTTAAATTTATTATCCGATAGTTGCTATTAATATTAAAATATTAATATTTTCATGCCAAAATATCAAAAGTTATAATTTATAACTTAAAATATTTTTATAACACTTAAATCATTTTTATATGATTTTTAAAACATTAATTCTATTTTTTCCATAATTTATTTAATATATTTATTAAATAAAATAATTATCATTAATGTTAATTAATTAATGAATTTCATCACAAAATATCAAAAGTCATCAAAAATAACTTATAATATTTTCTAATATCATAAAATAATTTTTCATGATTTTTCATGAATTAAAATTATTTTTAAATCATTTATTTAATATTATAATTAAATAAATAAATACCTTTTACATTCCAAAAATATTAAATATTTTTGAAATATACCCAAAATAATTAAAAGCTATTTTTCAGAATTTAAAATAATTTTTCAGAATTTATTTAGTATTTTTAATAATTAAAAACCATTTTTTTCTATTTTTAATTAATTTCCAAAAAATAATAATAATAAACTGTCGCTAAAGGGCAATAGCGACACTTTCTGTCGCTATTGGTGTTCTTGGTGTTCTTTAGTCCTTCATGTCAGTGGCTAAGTAGGCACGTTTGACCGATTCTAATTCAGTGTTCTTAAGGTTTTCTTGGCTTGTTCGAAGTGTGATCGTGTAGTATGTATGTAACACTACAACACACAACCAACATCTCAATCATAACACAACATATCAACGAGATCTAAGCTCCTCAATTCACTGTCAGACATGTTCTTCAATTTCTGGGTTTTCCAGAATTGAAGAACAGTCGAGGTACCCACTTTCCAATCCTTATAACGTGCAATCTAGACGTGATTTGTATGTTTTATTGATTTCATAATGAAATAGGGATGTCAGGGAAGACGTATAAAGCAACATATCATCATTTCATCAATACACCAAGAAGATCATGGCTGGTCAAAGTCTAACACAAAAATCGTACATGAAGATTTCTGGGTTTTCCAGAAATCCTCAAGAACAGCCGGTCAACCCTACTTTGACCCTTTGTATCTTTGATTATATACATGATCTGAGAGTTCTAAAAGCATGAGCATGAATCATAAATGTCAGTCTACAATTATATGACACAACCATGGCAAGATCATTTATAGAAGGAAGATCAGAGGCCATGAACAAGTTGTCAGACTCCTGGGTTTCTGGGCTGCCCAGAATTCCAGAAAACGTGAACGGTCAATGGTCTTTGACCGGTCATATCTCTTAGTCCATTCATGATCTGGTCGTGTTTCTTGTTTCAGAGAACAGTCGACATGACATAAAACATATATAAAACAACTAACACTCTAAAAATTAAACACACATAGATCTAAGGCCTCTGACATTTGATTGTCAGGCCATTTTTTTTTCCAATTTTCCAGATTTCTTAAAATGTGAAATCCGAGAACTTTGATGTTATGGATCTGGGATTTAACAACCCAGATCACTAAAATACACCTTATTACACATCTTTAACCAATCAATTACAACTTTTAACATCAGATCTAAGGATTTTGAAAATTTTAGGATTTTATACCTTTTAGGCTTTGATTTCTTGAATCTGACTTCTGATCCTGATCTTGGAGAGCTAAGAACTGATCATGATTTATCCCATCACTCTTTATCTATCTAACTCCCGAATTTTAGAGAGAGAGAATGGTTGGAAGAAAATGAAAATGCAAGCAACTTTTTCTCTCTCCTTTAATCTTATAATTATACAAATGCAATGTATTTGGCTGAGTTAGATGGCTGAGAATTGACACATAGCTAGGCTAGAGCTATTGGTTAGTTCACCAACCCAACATCTTGCCAAGATTTGCAAGCTAAGGCACAATAATGCATTAAGGGCAAAAATATCATTTTAATTTCTAATTTAATGGCATAATGGATATTAGCCAAACCCTTAGGGTTTAGGGTTTGGAACAATTTAGGGTTTAGGTTTTGAACATTAGAGTTTAGATTTTAACCCTTTAGGGTTTAACCCTTTAGATTTTAAAAATAAATTCTAGGATTTCAAAATTGAAAATTAACATTTCTAAATTATAATTAGGATTCTATAATTATAATTAAGATTTCCTAATCATAAATTCAATCTTGCTAATTAGGATTAGCATTTCCTAATTACAATCGCTAATTAAGCAATTAGGGTTAAAATTGTACATTAGGTTTCAAAACCACATTTTAGGGTTTTAAATAGAAAAATAATATTTCAATTTTATAAATTAGATTTCCTAATTAGATTAGGGTTTCTAGTAACTTGACAATTAGGATTTCTAATTCCTAATTAATATTGCTAATTTGGCAATTAAATCCACCACTGTACAATTAGGGTTCAAAATGGTCATTAGGGTTTTCAATCCCACAAATTAGGGTTTCTAATAGAAAAATAATTTTTCTAATTTAGATATTAAATTTTCGTAATTAGATTAGGCTTTCTAATTACTATAACTTGAAAATTAGGATTAAGGTTTCCTAATTAACATTAAAATTATTAAATTAACACTTTCGTTTCCCTAACTATAAAATTAGGGTTTCAAATCCCGAAATTAGGGTTTTCAGAACCAGTTTCTTGGATTTCTTATCAGACGTTAGGGTTTTCTAACTGAACGTTGTCGTTCTTAATATAAACTTAGGGTTTGACACATATATAATTAATCTGGTCAACCCTTGACCCTTAACCACATTCTGTACACTTACATAACCATAAACACAAAATATATTCACATAAATCCTTAATCTTGAATAATTCACTTAAATCCTTCACAAAATTCTGAAATTCTCAAAATTCCATCCTAATAACTTCAAACGCATACACTTATTTTCTGTCTAGGTCAATTATATGACTTTAAATAAATCATTTAAGATTTTAATAAATTGCCCAAATTCTCGGGTTGTCACATTCACCTCTCCTTATAAGAATTTCGTCCCTGAAATTCACCTTACACCTTACACCGTGCACCTTACACCGTTTATAGTGAGCGATCACACAAGATCTTGAACTTATTTTCTCGGGTATCTACCAAAGATACTCAAACTTCTCGGGTATCTATCAAAGACACTCAAAAACACGCAAAGGTCAAATTCACACTAAGTATTCCTGTATTTACAACTCCATCACATTTTTATCATCTCTGCACCAGGTTACATGGTACATGAGTTATAATTAAAAACCAATTTTGATATTTCAAATCATTTGCTTAAACATTCTATCTGTTCCTATAATCCTTAACACTTCCTTTACACACAACTATACCCAGTTCATAAAACCACACTTATGAGTTCATAACCTGGCCACAATTAGATGAGTTTACAAACTTACCCTAGTCTGACCTTTAGCGTCCGTTCGCTGAGGGGCTCATAAACATTTCATATAACTATGAGTCAAGAATGTCATATAAGTATGAGTTCTAAGAACTCGTACTTAATCCTATATTCTCTACCTATGACCTATTTATCTGTATATAATAACTAGCGTGACACAACATTTCAATGATTACCCATGCCACCAACTAAGTAGTTTTTACACCAAGTACAATTCCCCGCCCATACAAGAAATCATACAACTCAGTTGCCGACACGAGTCCTCATTGAAATCCCCACCTAATACTTAACCCCCTTTTTCAATACGAATTCTATTAGTATTCATAATCCATAACTCTTTCATGAGTTTTCATAGTACAATTTCATAGTACAACTGATACACAACATCTTGCTGTAAACTTTTCAATCATCAGATTGATTCTTTCTGGCTGTCATAACCTTATCAGATCACGGGGTGATCTTATCGTATATATTACGATTCAATTCCATGCACTATGATCGTTTTGTTTTACGATCTCCTATTCCTGCACTTTCAGTCTTTTAGACTCGATCTATTCACCATTACTGTTCAACTTTATTATCAGAGTTAGGGAACTCTGTATCTTAACAACTTACCGAGATTCGTCTTTGAATCTTACCGACCAACTAACTCTATTTGAGTTAGCACTTATCCTAATCATTGCGGTTATTGGTGTCAGGTATTCCTACCTAAGCTTCATAACCAACAACTTTGATACCAACTGTGATATCCCCGAATCCAAGCCCCAAATCACCTCGGATCCGGTATACTATTTCTATAACTGTTTGCGGAAGATATAAACCTAAATTGTTTATACAATACATTACACACTATTCCCCAGGGTCGAGTAACCTTAACTTATACACAAATCATAAACTATCTATCACATAACAATATTTATCAAACTATACTATTACAAATTAGCCGCACATATTATCCCAAGATGAACTTGGCATTTTCCTTTTCCTGTATCCGAACACGTTCGCCTTATCTGCAATGTTTTATCATGATATAGAAAGGGTGAGCATGAAAGTTGCCCAACAAGTTTAAATACAATAATATAACGATATATCATGATTGAAGAGTATGAATAATAAGCTGGCTATAATTCATCAATATAATTGAGAACTAGCACGAACAAACTTTTGACTGAACAAGTATTAAATATGAACAAACATTTCTGAACCAACTGGTAATGAAGGTGATCAGCCTTTCATACCTGACTTATACATGCAAGATGTAAAGAGTACAATTTTTGTGGCAATCAGCAATGATTAACCATAAGCTTGAATAAAACACTCTTATTAGAGTTAAGTACAAAGAAACTTGTCTGAATCGTTGATTACCGCAACGCAATTTATAACGCTTTACCCGAAGACCTAATATTAGTAATATAGATCTCTAATATTAGAATAATATCATCACAGTATAATACTGTTATATTTATACTCACAGAATAACCTAAACACATAACACATAAGCCTATCAGTCTATAACACACATAAGACTTGGTATTAGGTCAAACTATTTTATTTTGACTTGAAACCAACACAATTCTATCATCCCGACGGTCTATTCGGACAATACTCGAGTTTAAGTTCAATTAAACTTTGACTTAACAGTTAACAATTAACTCAGATAATTTTCTAAGCAGTCAAAATAATTTTAATAAACTCGTAATAATTTTTAAATAATTATTAACATTTATCAACATTTTTCGATCATTAAAACCATATTTAATTGAATTAAATATCACATATTTCCGTAATCATTAATATTCATTTAATATAAAATATTAATGAAAATCATAACATAATATTATAATATAATTATAATATACCAAAGTATTTTTAATACCTTAAAATCATAATTATATAATTTTTAAACACTTAAATTCATTATCCGATAATTGCTATTAATATTAAAATATTAATATTTTCATGCCAAAATATCAACAGTTATAATTTATAACTTAAAATATTTTTATAACACTTAAATCATTTTTATATGATTTTTAAAACATTAATTCTATTTTTTCTATAATTTATTTAATATATTTATTAAATAAACTAATTATCATTAATTTTAATTAATTAATGAATTTCATCAGAAAATATCAAAAGTCATCAAAAATAACTTATAATATTTTCTAATATCATAAAATAATTTTTCATGAATTAAAATTATTTTTAAATAATTTATTTAATATTATAATTAAATAAATAAATACCTTTTACATTCCAAAAATATTAAATATTTTTGAAATATATCTAAAATAATTAAAAACTATTTTTAAGAATTTAAAATAATTTTTCAGAATTTATTAAGTATTTTTAATAATTAAAAACCATTTTTTTCTATTTTTAATTAATTTCCGGAAAATAATAATAATAAACTGTCGCTAAAGGGCTATAGCGACACTTTCTGTCGCTATTGGTGTTCTTGGTGTTCTTCAGTCCTTCATGTCAGTGGCTAAGTAGGCACGTTTGACCGATTCTAATTCAGTGTTCTTAAGGTTTTCTTGGCTTGTTCGAAGTGTGATCGTGTAGTATGTATGTAACACTACAACACACAACCAACATCTCAATCATAACACAACATATCAATGAGATCTAAGCTCCTCAATTCACTGTCAGACATGTTCTTCAATTTCTGGGTTTTCCAGAATTGAAGAACAGTCGAGGTACCCACTTTCCAATCCTTATAACGTGCAATCTAGACGTGATTTGTATGTTTTATTGATTTCGTAATGAAATAGGGATGTCAGGGAAGACGTATAAAGCAACATATCATCATTTCATCAATACACCAAGAAGATCATGGCTGGTCAAAGTCTAACACAAAAATCGTACATGAAGATTTCTGGGTTTTCCAGAAATCCTCAAGAACAGCCGGTCAACCCTACTTTGACCCTTTGTATCTTTGATTATATACATGATCTGAGAGTTCTAAAAGCATGAGCATGAATCATAAATGTCAATCTACAATTATATGACACAACCATGGCAAGATCATTTAACAGAAGGAAGATCAAAGGCCATGAACAAGTTGTCAGACTCCTTCTGGGTTTCTGGGCTGCCCAGAATTCCAGAAAACGTGAACGGTCAACGGTCTTTGTGACAATCCAAGAATTTGGTCAATTTATGAAAATCTTAAATGATTGATTTCAGGTCAAATAATAGACCTAGACAGAAAATAAGTGTATGCATTTGATGTTATTAGGATAGAATTTTGAGGTAGCTAATTTCTTAAGCTACACACTAGAAATGATTTTTGAAAAATACTAAAAGAAGTTAGAAAATTATGGAAAAATACTTTTTATGCATGAAATACATCTATATGTGTTTGACCAAAGGATAGGAAAATAATAAACTGATTTGGTATTTTGGTGATACGAATTTAGAATACAGCTTGCTAGATTATATAATTTGTGAATCCAGTTTGCTGGATTGAAAAACAGTTTGCTGAATTGAAAAATTTGTTGATATCGGTTTGTTGGATTGATGTTTAGATTGATGGATTAGTGAATCCACATTGATTAATTAAAAATTTGGTTGCTAGATTTAGAATCCAGGTTGCTGGATTAGTATTTAACTTATTAGGTGTTAACGAATAACTTATGAAATGAAAAAGGCGAGTGTTAAATCATATAAATGTGATTCTAAGTAATTGTTAAGTGCTTAGGTAGAGTTTAATTGAACTTAAACTCGATATTTATTCCGACTAGACTGTCGGGATGTTAAAATTGTGTCGGTTTCAACTCAAACATAATAGTCTAACCTGATACGAAGTTTTATGTGCTGTATAGACTTATATGATTATGTGTTATATGTTTAGGTTATCCTGTATATATATATATATATATATATATATATATATATATATATATATATATATATATATATATATATATATATATAACAGTATTATATTGTGATGATATTATTCTAATATTGGAGATCTATATTACTAATATTAGGACTTCGGGTAAAGCGTTATAAATTGCGTTGCGGTAATCAACGATTCAAGTAAGTTTCTTTGTACTTAACTCTAATAAGAGTATTTTATTCAGGCTTATGGTTAATCATTGCTGATTGCCATGAAAATTGTACTCTGTACATCTTGCATGTATAAGTCAGGTATGAAAGGCTGATCACCTTCATTACCAGTTGGTTCAGAAATGTTTGTTCATGTTTAAAACTTGTTCAAAACTTGTTCAGTCAAAAATTTGTTCGTGCTAGTTCTCAATTATATTGATGAATTATAGCAAGCTAATTATTCATACTCTTCAATCATGATATATCGTTATATTGTTGTATATAAACTTGCTGGGCAACTTTCATGCTCACCCTTGTTATATCATGATAAAACATTGCAGATAAGGCGAATGCGTTCGGATACAGGAAAAAGATAATGCCAAGTTCAGCTTGGGATATAAAGTGCGGCTATCTTGTAATAGCGTATTTTGATAAATGTGTTGTATTTTAGATAGTTTATGAATTGTGTAAAAGTTAAGGTTACTCGACCTTGGGGATAAGTGTGTAAAGTTTAATGTATAAACAATTTATGTTTATATCTTCCGCAATAGTGATAGAAATAGTATACCGCATCCAAGGTGATTTGGGACCTGGATTCGGGGCTATTATAGTTGGTATCAAAGCTGTTGGTTATGAAGCTTAGGTAGGAATACCTGAGACCAATAACCGCAGTGATTAGAATAAGTTTCTAACTCACAGAGAGTTAGTTGGTCGGTAAGATTCAAAGATGAATCTCGGCGAGTGTAAAGACACAGAGTTCCCTAACTCTGATAATAAAGTTGAACAGTAACGGTAAATAGATCGAGTCTAAAGGACTCAAAGTGCATGGATAGAAGATCGTAAAACAAAACAATCAAGGCATAGAAATAAATCGTAATATATACGATAAGATCACCAGGTGATCTAATAAGGTTATGATATGGGAAAAGATCAATCTGATGATTGAAAAGTTTGCAGCAAGATGCTGTGTATCAGTTGTACTATGAAATTGTACTATGAAAACTCATGAAAGAGTTATGGATTATGAATACGGATTAAATGAAATTCGTATTGAGAAGGGGGTTAAGATTAGGTGGGGATTTCAATGAGGATTTATGTCGGCAGCTGAGTTGTATGATTCCTTGTATGGGCGGGGAATTTGTACTTGATTTTAGAATCACTTAGCTTCCTGGTCGATGTAGTGGTTAGGTTGACCAATTCTTTGTATGGGCGGGGAATTGTTCACTTAGCTTCCTATATTGATTAATGGCCGAGTTTGGTTTGACAACCACTTAGTTTCTGGCATTGATAATCATTGAAATGTTTGTGTCGCGCTATTTGCTATATGCGTGTTAAGAGGGTGATTCCTTTCTCATGTGTATAACAAATAGATAGGTCATAGGTAGAGAATATAAGGTTAAGTACGGGTTCTTAAAACTCATACTTATGTGACATTCTTGATTCATAGTTATATGAAATGTTTATGAACCCCTCAGCGAATGGACGCCAAAGGTCTGTCTAGGAAAGTTCGTGAACTCATATGATTGTGGCAATTTATGGACTCATAAGTGTGGTTTTATGAACTGGGTATAGTTATGTGTGAATGGAGTATTGAGGATAATAGGAACAGATAGAATGTTTAAGCAAATGATCATTAGTGGAGACTTAGGTTTTCCTAAACTCCTAGCTATGCTAAACCTCAAATTTTTGACATTAAGCTAAATACGCACTATGTGCCTTTTAAAAAAAAATTGTTTTTATTTATCACTTATGTACCATGTAAACTGGTGCAGAGATGATAAAAAATGATGGAGTTATCAATGCAGAATTACTTGGTGCTGGATGTGATCTAAGGATTGTCAGCCCACTATAGTATGATGTAGTATAACAAAGTCACAAAATGACGAAATCCTCAACGGACTGTTAAATACAGTGCGGCATCATGACGTCATTCTAAAAAAAATGTTTTCAAAAACTCCAAGTGTTTATTGAAAGAAATTTCCTGAACTAAATTGTTTTGCTGCGGAATCAAATAAGACCGAGGTAAGAAATTTTGTGCGCCTAAGGCAGATAAGAGGAACAAATTGTTCCGACCAGGAGTACTTGGCCAGTACAGGGCATAACGGGCTAATTACCCTTTTTGTCCATAAGTTATGACGGTTTGCGGATGAATTTCTATAAAACCTTTGCGAAAATGACAAACAAATAGTCTATACGATTCCTCAGCACAGTTTTAAAATTTTACCCTTGTGAGTGGTGTATTGGGTAGCATGTGAAATATGTGTGCACGGTGTGAGGTGTAAGGTGAATTTCAAGGATGAAATTCTTATAAGGAGGGGTGAATGTGACAACCCAAGAATTTGGTCAATTTATGAAAATCTTAAATGATTGATTTAAGGTCAAATAATAGACCTAGACAGAAAATAAGTGTATGCATTTGATGTTATTAGGATGAAATTTTGAGGATTTCAAAATTCTGTGAAGGATTTAGGTGAATTATTCAGGATTAAGGATTTATGAGAATATGTTTTGTGTTTATGGTTATGTATGTGTTCAGAATGTGGTTAAGGGTCAAGGGTTGACCAGATTAATTATATATGTGTCAAACCCTAAGTATATATTAAGAACGTCAACGTTCTGTTAGAAAACCCTAGCAATGGATAAGAAATCGTAGAAATCGGTTCTGAAACCCTAGTTTCAGTTCCGGGAATCCGAAACACTAAAATTATGATATGAATATGGTGATTAAGTTAGAAAACCCTAACGATATGTTCAGAAACCCTAATTTGGGAAATGAAAGGCTAAATATAATGGCTTATGTATTTTGATAATATATTAGAGATAACCCTAATTGCTAAATTAGAAACTCTAATGCTATGTATAAAATCCTAAGGATTAATAGTTATGTGAGTAATGAATATGAACATTATGTGATAGTTTATCTTTGTTTATTATATAAACAAACAAAAGAAACTAGTGAAACCCTAAATATATATTAGGAATGAAGGATTTAATAACTTAAGGGTTATGAAAAAAGAGAATTGTGGTATTTAGAATATATACTAATTTTAAGAGATTTATTTTATATATCTCAAATGATTAATTTTATAACCTAATTATAGCAAGTCTAATTGGGTTAAGGAAATAAGTGGGCATGCGTAAGGATTTGTGTTATAATTGAGGAAGTAAAAAAAACCTAATTAAATGAATTGGGTTGGATAAGAATTTAAGGTATTGGATTATGTATATTTTAGAGGCCCAAGCAATACATTAATTGAGTGGCTCAAATATTTTTATTGTTAAGCCGAAAAGATTTAAGAAGTGGCCCAAATTTGGAGCCCAATTGAAGGAAGGGCATAATGGATATTTTGTTATATTAATAGTGTTGGACTATGATTGATTTACATGGCCCAAAGAATTAAATTTTAATGTTCAATGGGTTAATTTTGGAAAGCCCAAAACATTAAAAGAGTGACCCAACTTTTAGCCCAAGTGGGAGAGGACTTTTTGGACATTTAGTTAATCAAATAAAGCATAAAAGGAAACCAATTTTGGGCAAGAATAAGGCCACATGGCCGGAGGTTGAGAGAAGTAAAGGGAGGATAAAAAATGTAATGATTGCTTACTTTATTAGGTGACTAACTCCTCATATGTGTCATTTGGTTAATTCATCAACATTCTTGTACATTCTTGAAAGCAACCACTAAGTAAGTGAGAGAGACAAAGAGATGAGAATGTGGGGAAATGTATTACATATACATATTATATCTATACATTTTTTACTACAACAAAAATCTAAGTCTTACCTTTTTCATTTCATTATATTTTCTAGCATATACTAAGAAAGAAAGAGAGAGACTAGAGAAGAAAGAGGAGAGAGACGGATGGAATAAGGGAGCAAGAGAAGAGAAGACTTTGATCTTCATGCACCCAAGATACATCTCATAGTTTTTTTAGAAGGAGAAAGAAAATCAAGCTAAGGAATAGCAAAAATTTTTACTTATGTGGTTTATTTTCCTTTGTGGTTTAATTTGATTTTTGGACAATATGAAGTTGTGATCTTGAGGCTTATAACCTTAGATCTTGGTGAATAAAAGTGTTTAATATGTAGATCCAACTCTTTTGTAGATCAAAAGTTAGATCTAAAGTATGAAATGGAGGGTAGGTTTTTCAAAAGATAGAAAACCTAAATTTTTTTTCTTAGCTTTGATTGTGTTTGATGCTTGTTTAATGAAATAAGAAACTTTGTTTCTAAACTCAAAAACTATGTATATACATGTTAATGAGTGTTTATTGTTTAGATCTAACCATATTGAGTGTTGATTTGGTTGAAATCAAAGGAAGAGAAAAAATGTAATTTTTCCGGAAAAGTTTAAACTTTTATAGTATGAGCTAGGTTTTGATTTTTATTGAAATCTATGATGGATATTTGTGATTTATGTTCTTGGGAAGCTAGATCTATATATGAAGGATAAAACCCCTTTGGAATTACTCAAATAGGTTGAAAAATGAGCAAGTTATGGAATTTTTCCCAAACTACTCAAAGTTAATAAAATTGTTAGAAGGATAGTTTTGAACAGGCACTTCCGGGCTAAATTCCGGGAGTTTAACATGTCCAAATATGGATTGTGATAGATGAATATTGAAGATCGGAAAGATACGAATCCAAAAAAAATTGATGGATCGTTAATTGGGGTTACAGATCTCGTTTTATATAAGTTTTAGCAAAGGACTCCAAAACTGCAAATAGCCAAAAAGTTGCTGCCCATATTTTTGCGAGGGCTGTGTCGACAACTTAAATTGTGAAATAAATCTCGGCCTTTAGGGAAATGAAAATATAAGGTATTATGTAGCTCGTGTGCAAAAATGAGCTAATTCCGAGTTAAAACGACCAAGTTATGACCATTACAATTTTGGTGATTTTCCGACGGAAATCTCTATAAACGGAGTTCTACAACTCTGATTGCCACGAAATTTAAAATGGAGCATCACGTTAACATATATAAGGTTATCCCAAGAGATGGGAATGTTTGGATTTAAACACGAGGTAGCTAATTTCTTAAGCTACGCACTAGAAATGATTTTTGAAAAATACTAAAGGAAGTTAGAAAATTATGGAAAAATACTTTTTATGCATGAAATACATCTATATGTGTTTGACCAAAGGATAGGAAAATAATAAACTGATTTGGTATTTTGGTGATACGAATTTAGAATACAGCTTGCTGGATTATATAATTTGTGAATCCAATTTGCTGGATTGAAAAACAGTTTGCTGAATTGAAAAATTTGTTGATATCAGTTTGTTGGATTGAGGTTTAGATTGATGGATAGGTGAATCCACGTTGATTAATTAAAAATTTGGTTGCTAGATTTAGAATCCAGATTGCTGGAATAGTATTTAACTTACTAGGTGTTAACGAATAACTTATGAAATGAAAAAGGCGAGTGTTAAATCATATAAATGTGATTCTAAGTAATTGTTAAGTGCTTAGGCAGAGTTTAATTGAACTTAAACTCGATATTTATTCCGACTAGACGACCGGGATGTTAAAATTGTGTCGGTTTCAACTCAAACATAATAGTCTAACCCGATACGTAGTTATATGTGCTGTATAGACTTATAAGATTATTTGTTATGTGTTTAGGTTATCCTGTATATATATATATATATAACAGTATTATATTGTGATGATATTATTCTAATATTGGAGATCTATATTACTAATATTAGGTCTTTGGGTAAAGCGTTATAAATTACGTTGCGGTAATCAACGATTTAGGCAAGTTTCTTTGTACTTAACTCTAATAAGAGTATTTTATTCAAGCTTATGGTTAATCATTGCTGATTGCCATGAAAATTGTACTCTGTACATCTTGCATGTATAAGTCAGGTATGAAAGGCTGATCACCTTCATTACCAGTTGGTTCAGAAATATTTGTTCATGTTTAAAACTTGTTCAGTCAAAAACTTGTTCGTGCTAGTTCTCAATTATATTGATGAATTATAACAAGCTCATTATTCATACTCTTTAATCATGATATATCGTTATATTGTTGTATATAAACTTGCTGGGCAACTTTCATGCTCACCCTTGCTATATCATGATAAAACATTGCAGATAAGGCGAATGCGTTCGGATACAGGAAAAAGATAATGCCAAGTTCAGCTTGGGATATAAAGTGCGGCTATCTTGTAATAGCTTATTTTGATAAATGTGTTGTATTTTAGATAGTTTATGAATTGTGTAAAAGTTAAGGTTACTCGACCTTGGGGATAAGTGTGTAAAGTTTAATGTATAAACAATTTATGTTTATATCTTCCGCAATAGTGATAGAAATAGTATACCGGATCCGAGGTGATTTGGGACCTGGATTCGGGGCTATTATAGTTGGTATCAAAGCTGTTGGTTATGAAGCTTAGGTAGGAATACCTGAGACCAATAACCGCAGTGATTAGAATAAGTTCTAACTCACAGAGAGTTAGTTGGTCGGTAAGATTCAAAGATGAATCTCGGCGAGTGTAAAGACACAGAGTTCCCTAACTCTGATAATAAAGTTGAACAGTAACGGTAAATAGATCGAGTCTAAAGGACTCAAAGTGCAGGGATAGAAGATCGTAAAACAAAACAATCAAGGCATAGAAATAAATCGTAATATATACGATAAGATCACCCCGTGATATAATAAGGTTATGATATGGGAAAAGAATCAATCTGATGATTGAAAAGTTTGCAGCAAGATGCTGTGTATCAGTTGTACTATGAAATTGTACTATGAAAACTCATGAAAGAGTTATTGATTATGAATACGGATTAAATGAAATTCGTATTGAGAAGGGGGTTAAGATTAGGTGGGGATTTCAATGAGGATTTATGTCGGCAGCTGAGTTGTATGATTCCTTGTATGGGCGGGGAATTTGTACTTGGTTTTAGAATCACTTAGCTTCCTGGTCGATGTAGTGGTTAGTTTGACCAATTCTTTGTATGGGCGGGGAATTGTTCAGTTAGCTTCCTATATTGATTAGTGGCCGAGTTTGGTTTGACAACCACTTAGTTTCTGGCATTGATAATCATTGAAATGTTTGTGTCGTGCTATTTGCTATATGCGTGTTAAGAGGGTGATTCTTTTCTCATGTGTATAACAAATAGATAGGTCATAGGTAGAGAATATAAGGTTAAGTATGAGTTCTTAAAACTCATACTTATGTGACATTCTTGATTCATAGTTATATGAAATGTTTATGAACCCCTCAGCGAATGGACGCCAAAGGTCTGTCTAGGAAAGTTCGTGAACTCATATGATTGTGGCAATTTATGGACTCATAAGTGTGGTTTTATGAACTGGGTATAATTATGTGTGAATGGAGTATTGAGGATAATAGGAACAGATAGAATGTTTAAGCAAATGATCATTAGTGGAGACTTAGGTTTTCCTAAACTCCTAGCTATGCTAAACCTCAAATTTTTGACATCAAGCTAAATACGCATTATGTGCCTTTTAAAAAAAAATTATTTTTATTTATCACTTATGTACCATGTAAACTGGTGCAGAGATGATAAAAAATGATGGAGTTATCAATGCAGAATTACTTGGTGCTGGATGTGATCTAAGGATTGTCAGCCCACTATAGTATGATGTAGTATAACAAAGTCACAAAATGACGAAATCCTCAACGGACTGTTAAATAAAGTGCGGCATCATGACGTCATTCTAAAAAAAATGTTTTCAAAAACTCCAAGTGTTTATTGAAAGAAATTTCCTGAACCAAATTGTTTTGCTGCGGAATCAAATAAGACTGAGGTAAGAAATTTTGTGCGCCTAAGGCGGATAAGAGGAACAAATTGTTCCGACCAGGAGTACTTGGCCAGTACAGGGCATAACGGGCTAATTACCCTTTTTGTCCATAAGTTATGACGGTTTGCGGATGAATTTCTATAAAACCTTTGCGAAAATGACAAACAAACAGTCTATACGATTCCTCAGCACAGTTTTAAAATTTTACCCTTGTGATTGGTGTATTGGGTAGCATGTGAAATATGTGTGCACGGTATAAGGTGTAAGGTGAATTTCAAAGATGAAATTCTTATAAGGAGGGGTGAATGTGACAACCCAAGAATTTGGTCAATTTATGAAAATCTTAAATGATTGATTTAAGGTCAAATAATAGACCTAGACAGAAAATAAGTGTATGCATTTGATGTTATTAGGATGAAATTTTGAGGATTTCAAAATTCTGTGGAGGATTTAGGTGAATTATTCAGGATTAAGGATTTATGAGAATATGTTTTGTGTTTATGGTTATGTATGTGTTCAGAATGTGGTTAAGGGTCAAGGGTTGACCAAATTAATTATATATGTGTCAAACCCTAAGTATATATTAAGAACGTCAACGTTCTGTTAGAAAACCCTAGCAATGGATAAGAAATCGTAGAAATCGGTTCTGAAACCCTAGTTTCAGTTCCGGGAATCCGAAACACTAAAATTATGATATGAATATGGTGATTAAGTTAGAAAACCCTAACGATATGTTCAGAAACCCTAATTTGGGAAATGAAAGGCTAAATATAATGGCTTATGTATTTTGATAATATATTAGAGATAACCCTAATTACTAAATTAGAAACTCTAATGCTATGTATAAAATCCTAAGGATTAATAGTTATGTGAGTAATGAATATGAACATTATGTGATAGTTTATCTTTGTTTATTATATAAACAAACAAAAGAAACTAGTGAAACCCTATATATATATTAGGAATGAAGGATTTAATAACTTAAGGGTTATGGAAAAAGAGAATTGTGGTTTTTAGAATATATACTAATTTTAAGAGATTTATTTTATATATCTCAAATGATTAATTTTATAACCTAATTATAGCAAGTCTAATTGGGATAAGGAAATAAGTGGGCATGAGTAAGAATTTGTGTTATAATTGAGGAAGTAAGAAAAACCTAATTAAATGAATTGGATTGGATAAGAATTTAAGGTATTGGATTATGTATATTTTAGAGGCCCAAGCAATACATTAATTGAGTGGCTCAAATATTTTTATTGTTAAGCCCAAAAGATTTAAGAAGTGGCCCAAATTTGGAGCCCAATTGAAGGAAGGGCATAATGGATATTTGGTTATATTAATAGTGTTGGACTATGATTGATTTACATGGCCCAAAGAATTAAATTTTAATGTTCAATGGGTTAATTTTGGAAAGTCCGAAACATTAAAAGAGTGACCCAACTTTTAGCCCAAGTGGGAGAGGACTTTTTGGACATTTAGTTAATCAAATAAAGCATAAAAGGAAACCAATTTTGGGAAAGAATAAGGCCACATGGCCGGAGGTTGAGAGAAGTAAAGGGAGGAGGAAAAATGTAATGATTGCTTACTTTATTAGGTGACTAACTCCTCATATGTGTCATTTGGTTAATTCACCAACATTCTTATACATTCTTGCAAGCAACCACTAAGTAAGTGAGAGAGACAAAGAGATGAGAATGTGGGGAAATGTATTACATATACATATTATATCTATACATTTTTTACTACAACAAAAATCTAAGTCTTACCTTTTTCATTTCATTATATTTTCTAGCATATACTAAGAAAGAAAGAGAGAGACTAGAGAAGAAAGAGGAGAGAGACGGATGGAATAAGGGAGCAAGAGAAGAGAAGACTTTGATCTTCATGCACCCAAGATACATCTCATAGTTTTTTTAGAAGGAGAAAGAAAATCAAGCTAAGGAATAGCAAAAATTTCTACTTATGTGGTTTATTTTCCTTTGTGGTTTAATTTGATTTTTGGACAATATGAAGTTGTGATCTTGAGGCTTATAACCTTAGATCTTGGTGAATAAAAGTGTTTAATATGTAGATCCAACTCTTTTGTAGATCAAAAGTTAGATCTAAAGTATGAAATGGAGGGTAGGTTTTTCAAAAGATAGAAAACCTAAATTTTTTTCTTAGCTTTGATTGTGTTTGATGCTTGTTTAATGAAATAAGAAACTTTGTTTCTAAACTCAAAAACTATGTATATACATGTTAATGAGTGTTTATTGTTTAGATCTAACCATATTGAGTGTTGATTTGGTTGAAATCAAAGGAAGAGAATAAATGAAATTTTTCCGAAAAAGTTTAAACTTTTATAGTATGAGCTAAGTTTTGATTTTTCTTGAAATCTATGATGGATATTTGAGATTTATGTTCTTGGGATGCTAGATCTATGTATGAAGGATAAACATCCTTTGGAATTACTCAAATAGGTTGAAAAATGAGCAAGTTATGGAATTTTTCCCAAACTACTCAAAGTTAATAAAATTGTTAGAAGGATAGTTTTGAACAGGCACTTCCGGGCTAAATTCTGGGAGTTTAACATGTCCAAATATGGATTGTGATAGATGAAAATTGAATATCGGAAAGATACAAATCCAAAAAAATTGACGGATCGTTAATCGGAGTTACAGATCTCGTTTTATATAAGTTTTAGCAAAGGACTCCAAAACTGCAAATAGCCAAAAAGTTGCTGCCCATATTTTTGCGAGGGCTGTGTCGGCAACTTAAATTGTGAAATAAATTCCGACCTATAGGGAAATGAAAATATAAGGTATTATGTAGCTCGTGTGCAAAATGAGCTAATTCCGAGTTAAAACGTCCAAGTTATGACCATTACAATTTTGGTGATTTTTCGACGGAAATCTCTATAAACGGAGTTCTACAACTCCGATTGCCACGAAATTTAAAATGGAGCATCACGTTAACATATATAAGGTTATCCCAAGAGATGGGAATGTTTGGATTTAAACACGAGGTAGCTAATTTCTTAAGCTACGCACTAGAAATGATTTTTGAAAAATACTAAAGAAAGTTAGAAAATTATGGAAAAATACTTTTTATGCATGAAATACATCTATATGTGTCTGACCAAAGGATAGGAAAATAATAAACTGATTTGATATTTTGGTGATACGAATTTAGAATACAGCTTGCTGGATTATATAATTTGTGAATCCAGTTTGCTAGATTGAAAAACAGTTTGCTGAATTAAAAAATTTGTTGATATCGGTTTGTTGGATTGAGGTTTAGATTGATGTATTGGTGAATCCACGTTGATTAATTAAAAATTTGGTTGCTAGATTTAGAATTCAGGTTGCTGGATTAGTATTTAACTTACTAGGTGTTAACGAATAACTTATGAAATGAAAAAGGCGAGTGTTAAATCATATAAATGTGATTCTAAGTAATTGTTAAGTGCTTAGACAGAGTTTAATTGAACTTAAACTCGATATTTATTCCGACTAGACCGTCGGGATGTTAAATTGTGTCGGTTTCAACTCAAACATAATAGTCTAACCCGATACGAAGTTTTATGTGCTGTATAGACTTATAAGATTATGTGTTATGTGTTTAGGTTACCCTGTACATATATATAACAGTATTATATTGTGATGATATTATTCTAATATTGGAGATCTATATTACTAATATTAGGTCTTCGGGTAAAGCGTTATAAATTGCGTTGCGGTAATCAACGATTCAGGTAAGTTTCTTTGTACTTAACTCTAATAAGAGTATTTTATTCAGGCTTATGGTTAATCATTGCTGATTACCATTAAAATTGTACTCTGTACATCTTGCATGTATAAGTCAGGTATGAAAGGCTGATCACCTTCATTACCAGTTGGTTCAGAAATGTTTGTTCATGTTTAAAACTTGTTCAGTCAAAAATTTGTTCATGCTAGTTCTCAATTATATTGATGAATTATAGCAAACTCATTATTCATACTCTTCAATCATGATATATCGTTATATTGTTGTATATAAACTTGCTGGGCAACTTTCATGCTCACCCTTGCTATATCATGATAAAACATTGCAGATAAGGCGAATGCGTTCGGATACAGGAAAAAGATAATGCCAAGTTCAGCTTGGGATATAAAGTGCGGCTATCTTGTAATAGCGTATTTTGATAAATGTGTTGTATTTTAGATAGTTTATGAATTGTGTAAAAGTTAAGGTTACTCGACCTTGGGATAAGTGTGTAAAGTTTAATGTATAAAAAATTTATGTTTATATCTTCCGCAATAGTGATAGAAATAGTATACCGGATCCAAGGTGATTTGGGACCTGGATTCGGGGCTATTATAGTTGGTATCAAAGCTGTTGGTTATGAAGCTTAGGTAGGAATACCTGAGACCAATAACCGCAGTGATTAGAATAAGTTCTAACTCACAGAGAGTTAGTTGGTCGGTAAGATTCAAAGATGAATCTCGGCGAGTGTAAAGACACAGAGTTCCCTAACTCTGATAATAAAGTTGAACAGTAACGGTAAATAGATCGAGTCTAAAGGACTCAAAGTGCAGGGATAGAAGATCGTAAAACACAACAATCAAGGCATAGGAATAAATCGTAATATATACGATAAGATCACCCCGTGATCTAATAAGGTTATGATATGGGAAAAGAATCAATCTGATGATTGAAAAGTTTGCAGCAAGATGCTGTGTATCAGTTGTACTATGAAATTGTACTATAAAAACTCATGAAAGAGTTGTGGATTATGAATACGGATTAAATGAAATTCGTATTGAGAAGGGGGTTAAGATTAGGTGGGGATTTCAATGAGGATTTATGTCGGCAGCTGAGTTGTATGATTCCTTGTATGGGCGGGGAATTTGTACTTGGTTTTAGAATCACTTAGCTTCCTGGTCGATGTAGTGGTTAGGTTGACCAATTCTTTGTATGGGCGGGGAATTGTTCACTTAGCTTCCTATATTGATTAGTAGCCGAGTTTGGTTTGACAACCACTTAGTTTCTGGCATTGATAATCATTGAAATGTTTGTGTCGCGCTATAAGGTAGAGAATATAATGTTAAGTACGAGTTCTTAAAACTCATACTTATGTGACATTCTTGATTCATAGTTGTCTGAAATGTTTATGAACCCCTCAGCGAATGGACACCAAAGGTCTGTCTAGGAAAGTTCGTGAACTCATATGATTGTGGAAATTTATGGTCTCATAAGTGTGGTTTTATGAACTGGGTATAGTTATGTGTGAATGGAGTATTGAGGATAATAGGAACAGATAGAATGTTTAAGCAAATGATCATTAATGGAGACTTAGGTTTTCCTAAACTCCTAGCTATGCTAAACCTCAAATTTTTGACATCAAGCTAAATACGCACTATGTGCCTTTTAAAAAAAAATTATTTTTATTTATCACTTATGTACCATGTAAACTGGTGCAGAGATGATAAAAAATGATGGAGTTATCAATGCAGAATTACTTGGTGCTGAATGTGATCTAAGGATTGTCAGCCCACTATAGTATGATGTAGTATAACAAAGTCACAAAATGACGAAATCCTCAACGGACTGTTAAATACAGTGCGGCATCATGACGTCATTCTAAAAAAAATGTTTTCAAAAACTCCAAGTGTTTATTGAAAGAAATTTCCTGAACCAAATTGTTTTGCTGCGGAATCAAATAAGACTGAGGTAAGAAATTTTGTGCGCCTAAGGCGGATAAGAGAAACAAATTGTTCCGACCAGGAGTACTTGGCCAGTACATGGCATAACGGGTTAATTACCCTTTTTGTCCATAAGTTATGATGGTTTGCGGATGAATTTCTATAAAACCTTTGCGAAAATGACAAACAAATAGTCTATACGATTCCTCAGCACAGTTTTAAAATTTTACCCTTGTGAGTGGTGTATTGGGTAGCATGTGAAATATGTGTGCACGGTGTAAGGTGTAAGGTGAATTTCAAGGTTGAAATTCTTATAAGGAGGGGTGAATGTGACAACCCAAGAATTTGGTCAATTTATGAAAATCTTAAATGATTGATTTAAGGTCAAATAATAGACCTAGACAGAAAATAAGTGTATGCATTTGATGTTATTAGGATGAAATTTTGAGGATTTCAAAATTCTGTGAAGGATTTAGGTGAATTATTCAGGATTAAGGATTTATGAGAATATGTTTTGTGTTTATGGCTATGTATGTGTTCAGAATGTGGTTAAGGGTCAAGGGTTGACCAGATTAATTATATATGTGTCAAACCCTAAGTATATATTAAGAACGTCAACGTTCTGTTAGAAAACCCTAGCAATGGATAAGAAATCGTAGAAATCGGTTCTGAAACCCTAGTTTCAGTTCCGGGAATCCGAAACACTAAAATCATGATATGAATATGGTGATTAAGTTAGAAAACCCTAACGATATGTTCAGAAACCCTAATTTGGGAAATGAAAGGCTAAATATAATGGCTTATGTATTTTGATAATATATTAGAGATAACCCTAATTGCTAAATTAGAAACTCTAATGCTATGTATAAAATCCTAAGGATTAATAGTTATGTGCGTAATGAATATGAACATTATGTGATAGTTTATCTTTGTTTATTATGTAAACAAACAAAAGAAACTAATGAAACCCTAAATATATATTAGGAATGAAGGATTTAATAACTTAAGGGTTATGGAAAAAGAGAATTGTGGTATTTAGAATATATACTAATTTTAAGAGATTTATTTTATATATCTCAAATGATTAATTTTATAACCTAATTATAGCAAGTCTAATTGGGTTAAGGAAATAAGTGGGCATGAGTAAGGATTTGTGTTATAATTGAGGAAGTAAAAAAAAACCTAATTAAATGAATTGGGTTGGATAAGAATTTAAGGTATTGGATTATGTATATTTTAGAGGCCCAAGCAATACATTAATTGAGTGGCTCAAATATTTTTATTGTTAAGCCCAAAAGATTTAAGAAGTGGCCCAAATTTGGAGCCCAATTGAAGGAATGGTATAATGGACATTTGGTTATATTAATAGTGTTGGACTATGATTGATTTACATGGCCCAAAGAATTAAATTTTTATGTTCAATGGGTTAATTTTGGAAAGCCCAAAACATTAAAAGAGTGACCCAACTTTTAGCCCAAGTGGGAGAGGACTTTTTGGACATTTAGTTAATCAAATAAAGCATAAAAGGAAACCAATTTTGGGCAAGAATAAGGCCACATGGCCGGAGGTTGAGAGAAGTAAAGGGAGGAGGAAAAATGTAATGATTGCTTACTTTATTAGGTGACTAACTCCTCATATGTGTCATTTGGTTAATTCACCAACATTCTTGTACATTCTTGCAAGCAACCACTAAGTAAGTGAGAGAGACAAAGAGATGAGAATATGGGGAAATGTATTACATATACATATTATATCTATACATTTTTTACTACAATAAAAATCTAAGTCTTACCTTTTTCATTTCATTATATTTTCTAGCATATACTAAGAAAGAAAGAGAGAGACTAGAGAAGAAAGAAAGAGATAGACTAGAGAAGAAAGAGGAGAGAGACAGATGGAATAAGGGAGCAAGAGAAGAGAAGACTTTGATCTTCATGCACCCAAGATACATCTCATAGTTTTTTTAAAAGGAGAAAGAAAATCAAGCTAAGGTATAGCAAAAATTTCTACTTATGTGGTTTATTTTCCTTTGTGGTTTAATTTGATTTTTGGACAATATGAAGTTGTGATCTTGAGGCTTATAACCTTAGATCTTGGTGAATAAAAGTGTTTAATATGTAGATCCAACTCTTTTGTAGATCAAAAGTTAGATCTAAAGTATGAAATGGAGGGTGGGTTTTTCAAAAGATAGAAAACCTAAATATTTTTCTTAGCTTTGATTGTGTTTGATGCTTGTTTAATGAAATAAGAAACTTTGTTTCTAAACTCAAAAACTATGTATATACCTGTTAATGAGTGTTTATTGTTTAGATCTAACCATATTGAGTGTTGATTTGGTTGAAATCAAAAGAAGAGAAAAATATAATTTTTCCGGAAAAGTTTAAACTTTTATAGTATGAGCTAGGTTTTGATTTTTCTTGAAATCTATGATGGATATTTGTGATTTATGTTCTTGGGATGCTAGATCTATGTGTGAAGGATAAAAACCCTTTGAAATTACTCAAATAGGTTGAAAAATGAGCAAGTTATGGAATTTTTCCCAAACTACTCAAAGTTAATAAAATTGTTAGAAGGACAGTTTTGAACAGCCACTTCCGGGCTAAATTCCGGGAGTTTAACATGTCCAAATATGGATTGTGATAGATTGAAATTGAAGATCGGAAAGATACGAATCCAACAAAATTGACGGATCATTAATCGGAGTTACAGATCTTGTTTTATATAAGTTTTAGCAAAGGACTCCAAAACTGCAAATAGCCAAAAAGTTGCTGCCCATATTTTTGAGAGGGCTGTTTTGGAAACTTAAATTGTGAAATAAATTCCGGCCTTTAGGGAAATGAAAATATAAGGTATTATGTAGCTCGTGTGCAAAAATGAGCTAATTCCGAGTTAAAACGACCAAGTTATGAACTTTACAATTTTGGTGATTTTTCGACGGAAATCTCTATAAACGGAGTTCTACAACTCCGATTGCCACGAAATTTAAAATGGAGCATCAAGTTAAAATATATAAGTTTATCCCAAGAGATGGGAATGTTTGGAGTTAAACACGAGGTAGCTAATTTCTTAAGCTACGCACTATAAATGATTTTTGAAAAATACTAAAGGAAGTTAGAAAATTATGGAAAAATACTTTTTATGCATGAAATACATCTATATGTGTTTGACCAAAGGATAGGAAAATAATAAACTGATTTGGTATTTTGGTGATACGAATTTAGAATACAGCTTGCTGGATTATATAATTTGTGAATCCAGTTTGCTGGATTGAAAAACAGTTTGCTGAATTGAAAAATTTGTTGAAATCGGTTTGTTGGATTGAGGTTTAGATTGATGGATTGGTGAATCCACGTTGATGAATTAAAAATTTGGTTGCTATATTTAGAATCCAGGTTGCTGGGTTAGTATTTAACTTACTAGGTGTTAACGAATAACTTATGAAATGAAAAAGTCGAGTGTTAAATCATATAAATGTGATTCTAAGTAATTGTTAAGTGCTTAGGCAAAGTTTAATTGAACTTAAACTCGATATTTATTTCGATTAGACCGTCGGGATGTTAAAATTGTGTCGGTTTCAACTCAAACATAATAGTCTAACCCGATACGAAGTTTTATGTGCTGTATAGACTTATAAGATTATGTGTTATGTGTTTAGGTTATCCTGTATATATATATAACAGTATTATATTATGATGATATTATTCTAATATTGGAGATCTATATTACTAATATTAGGTCTTCGGGTAAAGCGTTATAAATTGCGTTGCGGTAATCAACGATTCAGGCAAGTTTCTTTGTACTTAACTCTAATAAGAGTATTTTATTCAAGCTTATGGTTAATCATTGTTGATTGCCATGAAAATTGTACTCTGTACATCTTGCATGTATAAGTCAGGTATGAAAGGCTGATCACCTTCATTACTAGTTGGTTCAGAAATATTTGTTCATGTTTAAAACTTGTTCAGTCAAAAATTTGTTCGTGCTAGTTCTCAATTATATTGATGAATTATAGCAAGCTCATTATTCATACTCTTCAATCATGATATATCATTATATTGTTGTATATAAACTTGATGGGCAACTTTCATGCTCACCCTTGCTATATCATGATAAAACATTGCAGATAAGGCGAATGCGTTCGGATACAGGAAAAAGATAATGCCAAGTTCAGCTTGGGATATAAAGTGCGGCTATCTTGTAATAGCGTATTTTGATAAATGTGTTGTATTTTAGATAGTTTATGAATTGTGTAAAAGTTAAGGTTACTCGACCTTGGGGATAAGTGTGTAAAGTTTAATGTATAAACAATTTATGTTTATATCTTCCGCAATAGTGATAGAAATAGTATACCGGATCCGAGGTGATTTGGGACCTGGATTCGGGGCTATTATAGTCTTTGACCGGTCATATCTCTTAGTCAATTCATGATCTGGTCGTGTTTCTTGTTTCAGAGAACAGTCGACATGACATAGAACATATATAAAACAACAAACACTCTAAAAATTAAACACACATAGATCTAAGGCCTCTGACATTTGACTGCCAGGCCATTTTTTTCCAATTTTCCAGATTTCTTAAAATGTCAAATCTGAGCACTTTGATGTTATGGATCTGGGATTTAACAACCCAGATCACTAAAATACACCTTATTACACATCTTTAACCAATCAATTACAACTTTTAACATCAGATCTAAGGATTTTGAAAATTTTAGGATTTTATACCTTTTAGGCTTTGATTTCTTGAATCTGACTTCTGATCTTGATCTTGGAGAGCTAAGAACAGATCATGATTTATCTCATCACTCTTTATCTATCTAACTCCCGAATTTTAGAGAGAGAGAATGGTTGGAAGAAAATGAAAATGCAAGCAACTTTTTCTCTCTCCTTTAATCTTATAATTATACAAATGCAATGTATTTGGCTGAGTTAGATGGCTGAGAATTGACACATAGCTAGGCTAGAGCTATTGGTTAGTTCACCAACCCAACATCTTGCCAAGATTTGCAAGCTAAGTCACAATAATACAGTAAGGGAAAAAATGTCATTTTAATTTCTAATTTAATGGCATAATGGACATTAGCCAAACCCTTAGGGTTTAGGTTTTGAACAATCTAAGGTTTTGGTTTTGAACATTAGAGTTTAGGTTTTAACCCTTTAGGGTTTAACCCTTTAGATTTTAAAAATAAATTCTAGGATTTCAAAATAGAAAATTAACATTTCTAAATTATAATTAGGATTCTATAATTATAATTAAAATTTCCTAATCATAAATTCAATCTTGCTAATTAGGATTAGCATTTTCTAATTACAATCGCTAATTAAGCAATTAGGGTTAAAATTGTACATTAGGTTTCAAAATCACATTTTAGGGTTTTAAATAGAAAAATAATATTTCAATTTTATAAATTAGATTTCCTAATTAGATTAGGGTTTCTAGTAACTTGACAATTAGGATTTATAATTTCTAATTAATATTTCTAATTTGGCAATTAAATCCACCACTGTACAATTAGGGTTCAAAATGGTCATTAGGGTTTTCAATCCCACAAATTAGGGTTTCTAATAGAAAAATAAATTTTCTAATTTAGATATTAAATTTTCGTAATTAGATTAGGCTTTCTAATTACTATAACTTGAAAATTAGGATTAAGGTTTCCTAATTAACATTAAAATTATTAAATTAACACTTTCGTATTCTCTAAGTATAAAATTAGGGTTTTAAATCCCGAAATTAGGGTTTTCAGAACCAATTTCTTGGATTTCTTATCAGACGTTAGGGTTTTCTAACTGAACGTTGTCGTTCTTAATATAAACTTAGGGTTTGACACATATAATTAATCTGGTCAACCCTTGACCCTTAACCACATTCTGTACACTTACATAACCATAAACACAAAACATATTCACATAAATCCTTAATCCTGAATAATTCACTTAAATCTTTCACAAAATTCTGAAATCCTCAAAATTCCATCCTAATAACGTTAAACGCATACACTTATTTTCTGTCTAGGTCAATTATTTGACTTTAAATAAATCATTTAAGATTTTAATAAATTGCCCAAATTCTCGGGTTGTCACATTCACCTCTCCTTATAAGAATTTCGTCCCCGAAATTCACCTTACTCTTTACACCGTGCACCTTACACCATTTATAGTGAGCGATCGCACAAGATCTTGAACTTATTTTCTGGGGTATCTATCAAAGATACTCAAACTTCTCGGGTATCTATCAAAGACACTCAAAAGCACGCAAAGGTCAAATTCACACTAAGTATTCCTGTATTTACAACTCCATCACATTTTTATCATCTCTGCACCAGGTTACATGGTACATGAGTGATAATTAAAAATAAATTTTGATATTTCAAATCATTTGCTTAAACATTCTATCTGTTCCTATAATCCTTAACACTCCCTTTACACACAACTATACCCAGTTCATAAAACCACACTTATGAGTTCATAACCTGGCCACAATTATATGAGTTTACGAACTTACCCTAGTCTGACCTTTGGCGTCCGTTCGCTGAGGGGATCATAAACATTTCATATAACTATGAGTCAAGAATGTCACATAAGTATGAGTTCTAAGAACTCGTACTTAATCCTATATTCTCTACCTATGACCTATTTATCGGTATATAATAACTAGCGTGACACAATATTTCAATGATTACCCATGCCACCAACTAAGTAGTTTTTACACCAAGTACAATTCCCCGCCCATACAAGAAATCATACAACTCCGTTGCCGACACGAGTCCTCATTGAAATTCCCACGTAATACTTAACCCCCCTTTTCAATACGAATTCTATTAGTATTCATAATCCATAACTCTTTCATGAGTTTTCATAGTACAATTTCATAGTACAACTGATACACAACATCTTGATGTAAACTTTTCAATCATCAGATTGATTCTTTCTGGCTGTCATAACCTTATCAGATCTCGGGGTGATCTTATCGTATATATTACGATTCAATTCCATGCACTATGATCATTTTGTTTTACGATCTCCTATTCCTGCACTTTCAGTCTTTTAGAATCGATCTATTCACCATTACTGTTCAACTTTATTATCAGAGTTAGGGAACTCTGTATCTTAACAACTTACAGAGATTCGTCTTTGAATCTTACCGACCAACTAACTCTATTTGAGTTAGCACTTATCTTAATCACTGCGGTTATTGGTGTCAGGTATTCCTACCTAAGCTTCATAACCAACAGCTTTGATACCAACTGTGATATCCCCGAATCCAAGCCCCAAATCACCTCGGATCCGGTATACTATTTCTATAACTGTTTGCGGAAGATATAAACATAAATTATTTATACAATACATGAAACACTATTCTCCAAGGTCGAGTAACCTTAACTTATACACAAATCATAAACTATCTATCACATAACAATATTTATCAAACTATACTTGTTAGGTTTGTAATATTCATGAACGCAATCAAATTGCAAAATATGCGGAAGCGTGTAAAAATCAGAGTTTTAAAAATTTTACAAACCATAAACCCGGATCACCCTTTATGCACAATTATTAATTTAACGAAAAGATAAGAACAAGAACCATACCCTTGAAGATCTGAGCTTCCTCAGGTACAAGTTCACCTCCAATCCTTTTCGCGTTCAACTTGAATCCACCGGGTTTGGTTCTTTCCTTTGATCAACGTTAGCCACCCAAATGTTTGGCCTCTAGAGGTGATCCACCAAGGAAGAAGAAGAATTCAAGAAGATGGGTATTTGGCAAAACCCTAGTTTTCTATCTCTATAGAAAAGGCGTACTCTCCAACAATTGGAATAACCTATATCAGATATCTGATATAGGACTCCTCTTATAAAGATATCAAGTAACCCTATTAAAAATAAGGTATTATTTATTTAATTAAACTCTTTTAATTAAATGGGCTCCCTAATCTTATTAGGGATAATTAATTAAACTCCTTTAACTAATTTTCCCTCCTAATCCTATTAGGAATAAATGAGAGTACTTATATCAAATTAATTCCTAAACTCTTTTAGAAATTAAAATAATAATAATTGTAATAATATTAATAAGACTCCTCTTATTAATTTATATTTAATATTTCTAAAATATTAAATAATAAATATTAAGCTATTTAATTTATTCTATCACCATAGATTAAATTAAATATACTTAACATATTATTACGATTATGCCATTAACTTCTTAAATAATTATTCTTCCTTTTATGGTGTGACCCTTTAGGTTCTCCATATTAAACCGGTTGTGAATAAATCAATTAGAACAATTCTAATCTTATTTAAATAAATAAATTAAACTATTAATTTATTTAAATAAATAATATTTATTCTACAATAGGGATAAGCCTCCCTAGCGATCAACGACTTTCCGGATAATACAGATTTCAACATTAATCATAAAAGAACCTTTGAGTAAATAGTTACCGTACAATTCAATCCTTCCACCATACAATGTCCCAATTAAATATAAGACATGGAATTTCTGTCAAGTCTTATTTTATTTAATTATATGTATTTCGACTCTTAAATGCACAACTCCAAATAATGCAAATTAGAAACTCCTTTCTAATTTCATTCTGCCTTGGCCAAGGACTACTGGGTTGTCATTTATCGAATCACATAGGACATTTCTCTTCTTTTACTAGAAGTGGTAGATTCTTTATTGATCATACATTATCTCCATGTACAACTTATTATACCCAAGCATACCCTTTGATATACCCTAAGGGTCTTATGGAATAAGTCAAAGTATAACTCATCATACACAAGATACTATGATGATCTCAAGTCCAAGGATCACTTGTACTACTATCACTACAGGAATTCCTATTGACATGCAAGTAAAACTCCATTAGGTATTCCTTAGCGAGTCACGTTCAGTGAACTTATTCTCTAATAACCACCTACATACTTGCTTTAGTGTCTCCACACAAATGATCATGAGATCAATCATCCTCATCCAATGAGCAAGCAACGTATGTACCAATCTATCCGGATTCATTAATCCCCAATTTAGTAATCCAACGATTGGGAACTATTTTAGTTTTAAGCTTTCTAAGAATTTAGATCTCATTAGAATGATCATCATCATTATTCTAAAAGCATTGCTTAAAACTATGGGTTTATCACATATTATAAAACAACATCATGTAGATAATTAAAAGCCTTTAATAAATTAATACTTTTTATTAATAAATGAATAAGATTGTTTACAAAGTATATGCTTTATCATCAAACATGATTGGCTTGTGTGCATACTACTTTCAATCTCCCACTTGCACTAAAGCCAATCGTCATGGTATCTCATACTCTTCTTCTCTAAGTGACGATTATCCTACTGTTGGATAAGCTTTAGTTAATGGATATGTAATGTTGTTCTTGAGAGTCCACTATCTCTATAGTGATTTTCCATCTTTCAATGATTCTTCTAATCAAATGAAAGTGCCACAACACATGTTTAGATCCAAGATGAGACTTAGGAACTATTCCTAGTTCTGTAATGAACTTTTCATCCAAACAATCAACTTGTAGCTTCATTTATAGCTATATACTTTGTATTTATCACTAAACCAGCAACTCTTTGCTGTTTGGAACCTTTCCAATTCACTGCACCACCGTTTAAGGTAACCCTTTACCTTAAAGTGGATTTTCTGTCGTCTTGGTCTGTCTGAAAAAACTTGAGTCTGTTAAGCCCTCTAGTTTTAATTCAGACCCACCATGTATTATGATCACATCCTTAGTGCCGGTTAAGTACTTTTAGATGTTTTTCACTGTCTCACAGTGAACTTCTCAAGAATATGACTGATCAACATCAAGTCTCATACATTTCATTGCATACATGATAGTAACTCATGCAATCTCTCTTTTGGAGTCTATGGGGACTATTAAGAGAGATACACTCCTGGCTCATCAACATGAGACATCTTTTGGAGTTTGCCATGCTAAACAACTTTAACATCAAATAAATATACGTTCATTGGGTTAAGTCGAGCTCTTCCCAAATCATTCATGGAGGAATGTTTAGACAACTTTATCTTTACTGATTTTAGCATTGGCATGTCATTCCTTATCCATATTATATCAACATATAATACCAGAAATGTCACGACGCTCCCACTGACCCTTTTGTACACACTAGGTTCATTCTTGTTTTTGATAAAATCAAACTCTTTTGATTATCATATCAAAATGAATGTTCCATTTTTGAGAAGATTGCTTCAATCCATTTCTCTGAGTGTCTACAACTCTTACCTCATCGTATGTAACTGGATCATCATATTCTATGATACGTACCTCATCATCATCATCCATGATGAATCCATACCTCCTAGGTATCTTCGATACTATTCCAGATTTACGATTCGGTTGTGGTACAATAGGTCTATCTATAGGTTCCTCTTATTTGACTTGTAGTTTTTTGTGGTTCTTGAACTTTTCAAGATGTATTATCCTCCCACTAGCCCTTTCAACGATAAACACCTTTATCTTAGAAGGCAGCATGTTTTGCAACAAACACCTTTTGCTAAGTAGGATTATAGAACATATGCCCTAAACTTTCTTTAGGATGTCCCACAAATCTTTACTTTTCAAATTTTGTCCCAAGCTTATCCTTTGAAACCGTTTCACATAACTTGGACAACCCTTTATCTTAACATACTTAAGATTAGGAATCCTCCATGTCCATAACTTTTTATGGAGTCTTGGGGTCGGATTTTGAGGTTACCCTTTTGTAGATATGCAACCATTTCTAGGACATTACCCTAGAGGGATACTGGAATGTCGGTAAAATCATTATGGACCGCACCATGTCCAACAAGGTACGATTTTTCCTTTCAGATACATCAATCAATTATTGCGTATCAGGATGTGTCCATTATTAGAAAACCATTTGAGATGATCTAGAAACTTATTGCACAAGTATTTATTCCTTGATCTAATCAAAGAATCTTAATACTTTGTCAATTTGTTTCACTTCTGAATTCTTTGAACCTTTCAAATAATTCACACTTGTATTTCAACAAATACATACATTCAACTCTTTGAATGATCATCTCCTTTTCTTATACTAGTTTGTTCAATTTGAAAAATATATTTTTCACGTAAGTCAAGTATACAAAATCCATTAAGTAATATTCCAGTTCTATACAAAACATTATTATTATAAATAGAACAACAATTGTTCTTAATTATAATACCAAAGATTTCATTGTCCAACAATAAAATGGAAATAATGTTTCCAACGAGAACTGGAATACAATAACAACTTATTGACTTAATAGACTTGCCCGTAGGCATTGCTAAACTATAAGTTCCTATGGCTAATGCAACAACCTTTGCTTCATTTACCAGACATAGGATTACTTATCCTTTGTTTAGCTTTCTACTTCTGTTTGGTCCCTTCATAAATCTATATTTACGATAACCAAAGCCGGTATCAAATACCCAAGTAGAACATTGACTTAAAGAAAAATTTATTTTAAATCATGAACAAAATTGTATTTGTAACCGAAACTTCACTAAGCTTCTTTGGTTAGCCACTGCAAGATGCTTCTTGCAGTTTCTTTCCAGTGTCCAGGCTTATTGCAGTGGAAGCAAACTTCTTTCCTATCCGTATCAGTTTTGTTCTTATTATCCTTTGTTTTTGCCCTTTCTATTTACCTTCTTAGAATCGTTCTTTTTTTTAGAAGATCCTTTGGCCCCTATCAGTAAGACTTGGTCTTTCTTGATTGGAAAGTGACTCTCAACATTTTTCAACATTTTAAGCAAATCAGCGAGGCTGATATCTAGCTTATCTATATGAAAAATTCACAACAATTGTGAAATGAGTCCGGGAGTGAGTGCAAGATCAAATCTTGGCTCAACTCTCCATCCATGACAAAACCCATTGTCCTAATTGATCAATCAAATTGATTATGTTAAGGACTTTTGTCTGTACTATAGTGCCATTGGTCATTCTAGATCGGAAGAGCTCCTTAGATATCTGATATCTATTAGTCCTACTTTTCTCACCATCAACTACTTGATGTGCAGAAATATAATAGGAGCATCCATAGTTTCATGCTGACGCTGAAGCTCGTTACTCATGGATGCGAGCATGATGCATTGAGCCAACTATGCATCATCTTGCCTCTTTCTAAAAGTAGCAATATCTTCCTTAGAGACATTGTCTGCAACCATTGCAGGGATAGGCGTATTAAGGACATAAGATAGCTTTTCAACCATGAGAACTATTCTCAATTTCCTTAACCAATCCGAGTAATTCGGTCCGATTAAATATGCATCTAATATGTTATGCAGTGATAGTAATTTAGACATTGTAAAAATCTGTAAATGAATTTGTAATTAACAACATTTTAACATACATTCTTTTATTAATTACCAAAATAATTTAGGTCTTATTTTAAATTGGTATCTCCCACTATTTTCTTCAAACTATATTACCCTCACTTATATAGTTCGGCAAAATCTAATTAAAGATTTGCTAGTGAGAATAAGGATCCCATTTCAAATGTATATAGCCTTGTGTGTGCACAACAAACTATATATAAATAAATAGGTAGACAACTTTTGTCAATTACATCAACTATGTAATTCCTTGTATTTTGCCTCTTAAATCGTAATGGTCAAGTGTGTGCACATCCGAACTAAAATGATTTAAGTTAAGTCAGACCCAGCATTTCCATATAAGTGAAGAGAAAACAACAGCCCTTGTGTGTGCACAACAAAGCAGTAATGTTCAATTCCTTATAAACATCATATGTAATAAAAACAACATCTTAAATATTTAATACTCGCCTTGTGTGTGCACAACAAACTCATATTAAATATTCAATACTCTATTGTTTCTATCATGCTAGAAGGCGACGTTCGATATTCCAAATATCTTTGAACGTTACAACTTAATATAAAATATTTGAGGGGTTTGTTATTAATTTGTCTCATCTTGTTTAGCGCGCATGCACATATATATATAAAATACGCGTCATATTAATTAACATGCGAAGCATGTTTGCATAATATATAATATATATAGTATAAGCATGCACATATAGAATACTATATTCTACCTGGATTGATTATGGACTTTATTCTAGTTTGGTTCACTAGAGCCACCAAGTGAACCAAAAGGTCAAACCTAGGGGTGCAAGAATTAATATTTAAATATAACTATTACATTTAAACCCGGGCTCCATTACAAACGGGTCTTCAAGCGCTCCTTGTCCCTTGATATCCAATTTTTCAAAATTAATTCTAACTATTCCTATTACAAAACTATTTAATATAAATAGAAATCTTGATCAGCAGTCAAGGGGGAGTACATAGGAGGGAGATATAATTTATATTAAGAAAAAATTAGAGAAGACGAGGTACGCAGACCCCATTTAATAAAACTCATACATTCATGCATCCAACTAAAATAAAATCCAATCACATTGGTCAATAGTCCATAATCAATCCCATTTATTATCATACACATCACCATATGCATCAATAAATAACATTCATCTCATGAATAATAAACATTTAATATATATTGATATCATTTAATGGGCAAATTTAGTTAGTATAAAATCTAATTTTGAATCAAAATAAACTCCTTTATTTTAATCTAAATTTAAATCAAAATAAAACTATTTTATTTTAATTTATTCAATTTTGAATAAAATAAACTATTTTATTTTAATCAAAATTTTTAATCAAAATAAACTCCTTTATTTTAATTAATTATGGAATCCAATTCCATGTAAAAAATAAAATTCTTTTGTCAAGGGAAACACGAATTCTATTTCCTATTCACAAATAAACTCTTTTATTTTGAATAATATGAAATCTTATTTCATATCTAAATAAACTCCTTTATTTAAGGAAATATGGATTCTCTTTCCTATTCACAAATAAACTCTTTTATTTTGAATAATATGAAATCTTATTTCATATCTAAATAAACTCCTTTATTTAAGGAAAGATGGATTCATTTTTTCTATTCACAAATAAACTCCTTTATTTTGAATAATATGAAATCTTATTTCATATCTAAATAAACTTTTTTTTATTTAAGAAAACATGGAATCCAATTTCAACTCCAATTAGTTATTATGGAATCCAATTCCAACTCTAATTAGTTAGCATGAAATTTAATTTTATAATTAAAATAATTTTTTTTTATTTTAAAATTAAAATAAACTTTTTATTTTAAGATTAAAATAAATATTTTATTTTAATTATAAAATTATTATGTATATAAATATATATTACGTTAATATATATTATATATATAAACACTTCCTGCTTTGCCATGAAATCATGATCCTGGAGCATTACAATTTCCACGTGACCCTTTTGAAGCAACATGATAAAGGATTGCATGAATAATATATATATACAAACCATGCAATTATAACTTAAGCTTGCTGGCAACAATACATACATATATTATCAAAGTAACGTGAGTTACCAATATAAAAAGTTGTTATTCACGCGGAAAAGGACAGCGCAAAACAGTTTCGCGTTTTTTTTTTAATTTTATACAACAAAATTATGTCCAATTAAATTGTTCTAAACACATATCAATATACGTACTAAATCAAAATAATTAATAATTCGCATAAAGGTTTGGCTCTGATGCCACTGTTAGGTTTGTAATATTCATGAACGCAATCAAATTACAAAATATGCGGAAGCGTGTAAAAATCAGAGTTTTAAAAATTTTACAAACCATAAACCCGGATCACCCTTTATGCACAATTATTAATTTAACGAAAAGATAAGAACAAGAACCATACCCTTGAAGATCTGAGCTTCCTCAGGTACAAGTTCACCTCCAATCCTTTTCGCGTTCAACTTGAATCCACCGGGTTTGGTTCCTTCCTTTGATCAACGTTAGCCACCCAAATGTTTGGCCTCTAGAGGTGATCCACCAACGAAGAAGAAGAATTCAAGAAGATGGATATTTGGCAAAACCCTAGTTTTCTATCTCTATAGAAAAGGCGTACTCTCCAACAATTGGAATAACCTATATCAGATATCTGATATAAGACTCCTCTTATAAAGATATCAAGTAACCCTATTAAAAATAAGGTATTATTTATTTAATTAAACTCTTTTAATTAAATGGGCTCCCTAATCTTATTAGGGATAATTAATTAAACTCCTTTAACTAATTTTCCCTCCTAATCCTATTAGGAATAAATGAGAGTACTTATATCAAATTAATTCCTAAACTCTTTTAGAAATTAAAATAATAATAATTGTAATAATATTAATAAGACTCCTCTTATTAATTTATATTTAATATTTCTAAAATATTAAATAATAAATATTAAGCTATTTAATTTATTCTATCACCATAGATTAAATTAAATATACTTAACATATTATTACGATTATGCCATTAACTTCTTAAATAATTATTCTTCCTTTTATGGTGTGACCCTTTAGGTTCTCCATATTAAACCGGTTGTGAATAAATCAATTAGAACAATTCTAATCTTATTTAAATAAATAAATTAAACTATTAATTTATTTAAATAAATAATATTTATTCTACAATAGGGATAAGCCTCCCTAGCGATCAACGACTTTCCAGATAATACAGATTTCAACATTAATCATAAAAGAACCTTTGAGTAAATAGTTACCGTATAATTCAATCCTTCCACCATACAATGTCCCAATTAAATATAAGACATGGAATTTCTGTCAAGTCTTATTTTATTTAATTATATGTATTTCGACTTTTAAATGCACAACTCCAAATAATGCAAATTAGAAACTCCTTTCTAATTTCATTCTGCCTTGGCCAAGGACTACTGGGTTGTCATTTATCGAATCACATAGGACATTTCTCTTCTTTTACTAGAAGTGATAGATTCTTTATTGATCATACATTATCTCCATGTACAACTTATTATACCCAAGCATACCCTTTGATATACCCTAAGGGTCTTAAGGAATAAGTCAAAGTATAACTCATCATACACAAGATACTATGATGATCTCAAGTCCAAGGATCACTTGTACTACTATCACTACAGGAATTCCTATTGACATGCAAGTAAAACTCCATTAGGTATTCCTTAGCGAGTCACGTTCAGTGAACTTATTCTCTAATAACCACCTACATACTTGCTTTAGTGTCTCCACACAAATGATCATGAGATCAATCATCCTCATCCAATGAGCAAGCAACGTATGTACCAATCTATCCGGATTCATTAATCCCCAATTTAGTAATCCAACGATTGGGAACTATTTTAGTTTTAAGCTTTCTAAGAATTTAGATCTCATTAGAATGATCATCATCATTATTCTAAAAGCATTGCTTAAAACTATGTGTTTATCACATATTATAAAACAGCATCATGTAGATAATTAAAAGCCTTTAATAAATTAATACTTTTTATTAATAAATGAATAAGATTGTTTACAAAGTATATGCTTTATTATCAAACATGATTGGCTTGTGTGCATACTACTTTCAATACTATTACTAACTAGCAGCACATATTATCCCAAGATGAACTTGGCATTTTCCTTTTCCTGTATCCGAACACGTTCGCCTTATTTGCAATATTTTATCATGATATAGGAAGGGTGAGCATGAAAGTTGCCCAACAAGTTTAAATACAATAATATAACGATATATCATGATTGAAGAGTATGAATAATAAGCTGGCTATAATTCATCAATATAATTGAGAATTAGCACGAACAAACTTTTGACTGAACAAGTATTAAACATGAACAAATATTTCTGAACCAACTGGTAATGAAGGTGATCGGCCTTTCATACCTGACCTATACATGCAAGATGTACAGAGTACAATTTTCGTGGCAATCAGCATTGATTAACCATAAGCTTGAATAAAACACTCTTATTAGAGTTAAGTACAAAGAAACTTGCCTGAACCGTTGATTATCGCAACGCAATTTATAACGCTTTATCCGAAGACCTAATATTAGTAATATAGATCTCCAATATTAGAATAATATCATCACAGTATAATACTGTTATATTTATACACACAGAATAACCTAAACACATAACACATAAGCCTATCAGTCTATAACACACATAAGACTTAGTATTAGGTCAAACTATTTCAGTTTGACTTGAAACCGACACAATTTTATCATCCCGACGGTCCAGTCGGACAATACTCGAGTTTATGTTCAATTAAACTCTGACTTAACAGTTAACAATTAACTCAGATAATTTTCTAAGCACTCAAAATAATTTTCATAAACTCGTAATAATTTTTAAATAATTATTACCATTTATCAACATTTTTCGATCATTAAAACCATATTTAATTGAATTAAATATCACATAATTTCGTAATCATTAATATTTATTTAATATAAAATATTAATAAAAATCATAACATAATATTATAATATAATTATAATATACCAAAGTATTTTTAATACCTTAAAATCATAATTATATGATTTTTAAACACTTAAATTCATTATTCGATAATTGCTATTAATATTAAAATATTAATATTTTCATGCCAAAATATCAAAAGTTATAATTTATAACTTAAAATATTTTTATAACACTTAAATCATTTTTATATGATTTTTAAAACATTAATTCTATTTTTTCCATAATTTATTTAATATATTTATTAAATAAACTAATTATCATTAATGTTAATTAATTAATGAATTTCATCACAAAATATCAAAAGTCATCAAAAATAACTTATAATATTTTCTAATATCATAAAATAATTTTTCATGATTTTTCATGAATTAAAATTATTTTTAAATAATTTATTTAATATTATAATTAAATAAATAAATACCTTTTACTTTCCAAAAATATTAAATATTTTTGAAATATACCCAAAATAATTAAAAACTATTTTTCAGAATTTAAAATAATTTTTCATAATTTATTTAGTATTTTTAATAATTAAAACCCATTTTTTTTTTCTATTTTTAATTAATTTCTGGAAAATAATAATAATAAAATATCGCTAAAGGGCTATAGCGACACTTTCTGTCTCTATAGGTGTTCTTGGTGTTCTTCAGACCTTCATGTCAGTGGCTAAGTAGGAACGTTTGACCGATTCTAATTCAGTGTTCTTAAGGTTTTCTTGGTTTGTTCGAAGTGTGATCGTGTAGTATGTATGTAACACTACAACACACAACCAACATCTCAATCATAACACAACATATCAACGAGATCTAAGCTCCTCAATTCACCGTCAGACATGTTCTTCAATTTCTGGGTTTTCCAGAATTGAAGAACAATCGAGGTACCCACTTTCCAATCCTTATCACTACAAGAAATTCGACATATAGCGACGGTCGACACGGAACCGTCGCTATAGGGTATCTATAGCGACGGTCGGCATGAAACCGTCGCTATAGATACTCTATAGCGACGGTCAACATGGAACCGTAGGTATAAAGATTTTTTTTAAGAAAAAGCCTCCCACTTTCCCCAAAATTATTTCAGTATCTTGGCTCCAATATTTCCCCCAAATATTTCATTTGTCATTTCTCTCATTTCTCTGAGCTTAATTTCATATCTGGGTGTCTAAAATTTGAAGCAATGGCGCCGTCGTTCGATTGATGGGCGAAAGAAACTCACAGAGGAACGCCGGTGGTTGTGAAAATGGAGAACCCAAACAACTGGTCCATGGTGGAGCTCGAGGGCCCGGATGACGACGATTTTATCCTCCCGGATGACGGCGACGTTTCCATCTCCGGCCGTCCAAAATCCAAATCCCGCCGCATCAAAAACGCCAAGCAGCTCACTTGGGTTCTCCTCCTCAAAGCCCACAAATCTGCTGGCTGCTTGACCTCCATTGCCGCCACATTCCTCAGCATCTCCTCCACCGTTCGTCGCCGCGTCGCTTCCAAGCATACTGACACCGATGATTCGGAGAATTCGACGGTTAGAAGGAGGTTTTATTCTTGTATAAAGGTCTTTCTTTGGTTGTCTCTAATGTTATTAGGGTTTGAGATAGCTTCTTATTATAAAGGTTGGCACTTTGGTACTCCAGATCTTCAATTACAGTATTTATATACATTAACAAGGCCATTAGTTATGAAAGATGCGTTTGATTCGCTTTATTCGAGCTGGGTTTTGATTAGGGTGGATTATCTTGCTCCTCCTTTTCAATTTCTTGCCAATGCCTGTATAATACTCTTCCTTATCCAGAGTTTGGATAGGCTAGTTCTGTCTTTGTGCATAGTGGACCTCTCTAACATCTTGTGATGTCATTTTTTATAAGTAATCTACGTTAGCATCATGCTGCCATTTTTTTATCTAGTTTGCCAGCATTCCTCAAGTTTCTTGTTTATAACTTTTCAGACTGTAATCTGTTGGATGTGATTATTTTCAGGCAGCAACGGCAATAATAAAGGAATCTATTGAACCTCTATTGGAGGAATATCGACCTCCAGGAATTACGTCGATGAAGTTCAGCAAATTGTCTCTTGGAAATGTGCCTCCTAAGATTGAAGGTATCACTCACATGTAGTCACTACGTATTTGTTTTTCAAGTTTTTATGCTTGTTGCTCCAATTGCTCTTGCAGAAGTAATAATGATTTAATCATTTACGAAAACTAGTTTCTCAATTATTTATGCTTATATTTTTGTGAAGGAATAATTTAAGCTGGTTGTTCAATAATAATTGATGTCATATAAGATGAACCTAATAGTTCAGAGGTTGTAATTGTGTTTGTGTTAACTCATCCATATATGGCCTTTCTGGTTGCTAACATCGGGACACTTCTCTATATGAATCACCATGTCTGTACTTCAGCTTTTGTAATCTTTTGTTGTTTGGAAAAGAAAAAAAAATCAGTTTTTCGTCTGGATAATTGGAATAATAATTGAGGCTGCACTTGGATGGGTATGTTCATGATTCCCTCAATACATCTAATTGTCTTCCAAGTAACCTGATATGGTGGAGGATCTTATCCTTCTTCATTACTTATTTGTCTTGTCCATTATTTTTTGTTTAAAGAAATTTCCAGTACTTATATCTCTCCCTTTTCCTCTGTTAGTGGTTAACTATTTTATTATTTGAAGATAAAGGAAAAGAGTGGACTTTAGATTGTTTTGTTGTTCTACAGATCATCATGCCAAGATTTGGTTGGAGGTGGTTGCTAGTAGATGATGCACCTTTTGATATTTGTAGTAGTCAGGTAATCTTTCTCCCTCAATTGACAAACACACATTTTATAATTGTTAATTAAGAAGTCTCCTTATTTGGTTATGGACTCATTTTATAATCCTTCTCCTTGTTGTATTTTTTGTTTTCTTGGAAGGTTTCTTTTTGTGAATTTAGTAGCTTGTTCCATTCACAAAAATACAGTGGTCAATTTTCTTTGGTGGGTGACTACAAGTATCTTTAGCATGTTTGTAAGTTTGCTTTGTAAATTTTATTTATGAATCTCTGCACTTTAGGATTCCATTATTTCTAATAAATGCAGGCTGTTGGCAGTCTGACGAACCACCATCGCTGTATATATTCATTAATTGCAATACACGTGAACTTTCTTCCGTAGAGAAGTATGTGGTATGATGTTTTTACTCTTGGAGTTCTCTCTTACCTTACTTTTCATCTTTGACCTCAAACTTGGACTTTCCATTTAAATAGACCAGCAATTTCACTTCTTTCTTTTTTTTAAAAAAAAATTATTTGTTAACTTCTATACTGCATCTCTTGATCTGTTGCTCTGGTGTTGGTAGTTATATATTCTATGAAGATTTCCAATAAAATAGAAATCTGCTAGATATTTTATCTTCTCAAACCAGATAAACTGTTTTTAGATTATGTTCTTCAACTCTGCTAGGTTTCATTTATGAGTTTGTAATTGACGTATAAATTCAAAGGCAGATGGAGGGGTTGGCAAGGGGAGGGCATGGCCTCCCAACGTTTTGATAGTTTCTAAAATGTCCTTGGGTTTTTAGTGTAGTTGAAAATAAATCCCTTTACTTTATATATCTATCCCCACATAATTTTTACTTTTTCAAATATATGTGTGTGTGTGTGTATATATAAATATATACGTACATACATACATATATACGTATATATGTTTATATATGAGCTTTGTAACCCAAACCTGGTAATTAGATTTTGTTAATATATACTGTGGATATACAACCTTGTAGTAATATCTGGACGTGTCTGCTGCAGGGGTTGGATATACTCTGTGATTGCTACAGTGTGTGGCTTTTAGATAGGCTATAGTAATTGATGTAGCTATTTAGAATATTGGGTGATTGAAGAAATTACTAGTTCTAATGTTGTGTTTCATGCCATTTACCCAATTAGTGTTCATTGTTTAAGATTGATATGTTAAAATAAAATTAACATCATTTCCAAATACAAGAAAAGAGTGACTGAAAAAAATCATTGAGAGTTTAACATTATTCAATTATTCATTTTTGTTGCCTTGAGTCCAACATTAGAAAAATGTTCATTTTTGCTGGTTTTCAATTCAGTCTAACATTATTAAAATATTTGCACTATCTGGACTATCTAAGAAGACAGTATGGTTTTGAGACCATTCCTTTTTCTTTTCCTTCTGCTAAAGTTCAATTGTTTTGCAGATTCATAGTAAATCTCAACAAGTTTTTTCAAGTGAGGCCTTATACTTGCGAGCAAACCATTTGTTTACAACAAACAGACTCCACCATGAATAAGATCTATTTTGGGGAGACTTTAGAGCAACGAGAATGAAGATCTATTTTGGAGGTTGTTGCTGCACAAGCCAAAAAATTGTAGGGGATGAATTATTCAACTATTATAGTGTAATATTGTAATATGAATGATTTTAAATGATGTATATAATATATTTTTATGTTTTATTTTATATTGTATTTGGGTTTGTTGAATAAATGTGCATTATTAATTTATATATTTTTTTTAAATTTAAAAAGGATATAGCGACGGTCATCGACCGTAGCTATAGTATGCTAGAAAACACATACCTATAGCGACGGTCGTCGACCGTAGCAATAGCCTTCAATGACCGTAGCTAAAGAGCAAATATAAGGTTTTGGCATGACCTATAGCGACGGTTGCCGACCGTCGCTACAGGCCAAAAGACCGTCGCTATAGGTTTTCGCGACGGCTTCTACAGCGACGGTCGGTGACCGTCGCTATAGCCTATAGCGACGGTCTTTTGGCCTATAGCGACGGTCGGCGACCGTCGCTATAGGTCGATTTTCTAGTAGTGTATAACGTGCAATCTAGACGTGATTTGTATGTTTTATTGATTTCGTAATGAAATAGGGAGGTCAGGGAAGACGTATAAAGCAACATATCATCATTTCATAAATACACCAAGAAGATCATGGCTGGTCAAAGCCTGACACAAAAATCTTACATGAAGATTTCTGGGTTTTCCAGAAATCCTCAAGAACAGCCGGTCAACCCTACTTTGACCCTTTGTATCTTTGATTATATACATGATTTGAGAGTTCTAAAAGCATGAGCATGAATCATAAATGTCAGTCTACAATTATATGACACAACCATGGCAAGATCATTTAACAGAAGGAAGATCAAAGGCCATGAACAAGTTGTCAGACTCCTTCTGGGTTTCTGGGCTGCCCAGAATTCCAGAAAACGTGAACGGTCAACGGTCTTTGACCGGTCATATCTCTTAGTCCATTCATGATCTATCGTGTTTTTTGTTTCAGAGAACAGTCGACATGACATAGAACATATATAAAACAACAAACACTCTAAAAATTAAACACACATAGATCTAAGGCCTCTGACATTTGATCGTCATGCCATTTTTTTTCCAATTTTCCAGATTTCTTTAAATGTCAAATCTGAGCACTTTGATGTTATGGATCTGGGATTTAACAACCCAGATCACTAAAATACACCTTATTACACATCTTTAACCAATCAATTATAACTTTTAACATCAGATCTAAGGATTTTGAAAATTTTAGGATTTTATACCTTTTAGGCTTTGATTTCTTGAATCTGACTTCTGATCCTGATCTTGGAGAGCTAAGAACTGGTCATGATTTATCTCATCACTCTTTATCTATCTAACTCCCGAATTTTAGAGAGAGAATGGTTGGAAGAAAATGAAAATGCAAGCAACTTTTTCTCTCTCCTTTAATCTTATAATTATACAAATGCAATGTATTTGGCTGAGTTAGATGGCTGAGAATTGACACATAGCTAGGCTAGAGCTATTGGTTAGTTCACCAACCCAACATCTTGCCAAGATTTGCAAGCTAAGTCACAATAATGCATTAAGGGCAAAAATGTCATTTTAATTTCTAATTTAATGGCATAATGGACATTAGCCAAACCCTTAGGGTTTAGGGTTTAGAATAATTTAGGGTTTAGGGTTTGAACATTAGAGTTTAGGTTTTAACCCTTTAGGGTTTAACCCTTTAGATTTTAAAAATAAATTCTAGGATTTCAAAATAGAAAATTAACATTTCTAAATTATAATTAGGATTCTATAATTATAATTAAGATTTCCTAATCATAAATTCAATCTTGCTAATTAGGATTAGCATTTCCTAATTACAATCGCTAATTAAGCAATTAGGGTCAAAATTATACATTAGGTTTCAAAACCACATTTTAGGGTTTTAAATAGAAAAATAATATTTCAATTTTATAAATTAGATTTTCTAATTAGATTAGGGTTTCTAATAACTTGATAATTAGGATTTATAATTCCTAATTAATATTGCTAATTTGGCAATTAAATCCACCACTGTACAATTAGGGTTCAAAATGGTCATTAGGGTTTTCAATCCCACAAATTAGGGTTTCTAATAGAAAAATAAATTTTCTAATTTAGATATTAAATTTTCGTAATTAGATTAGGCTTTTTAATTACTATAACTTGAAAATTAGGATTAAGGTTTCCTAATTTACATTAAAATTATTAAATTAACACTTTCGTTTTCCCTAACTATAACATTAGGGTTTCAAATCCCGAAATTAGGGTTTCCAGAACCAGTTTCTTGGATTTCTTATCAGACGTTAGGGTTTTCTAACTGAACGTTGTCGTTCTTAATATAAACTTAGGGTTTGACACATATATAATTAATCTGGTCAACCCTTGACCCTTAACCACATTCTGTACACTTACATAACCATAAACACAAAACATATTCACATAAATCCTTAATCCTGAATAATTAACTTAAATCCTTCACAAAATTCTAAAATCCTCAAAATTCTATCCTAATAACGTCAAACGCATACACTTATTTTCTGTCTAGGTCAATTATTTGACTTTAAATAAATCATTTAAGATTTTAATAAATTGCCCAAATTCTCGGGTTGTCACAAAAATCGCCCGTTTATGAATTTCGGTTAATTTCTGTTTGGAATTTGGAAAATCTTTCTTCTGCAAAGTTGTAGAGAATTGAATTTCCTATACAAAGTCGCGAGATTCGAATTTTCTGATAAAAAAGATATTTATTATGAATTATTGAAGTTCCGAAATTCCTGAATATTGATTTTTAGAAGTTTTAATTATTTTAAATAATAAAAACGTTTTTTATACTTTCTTGGCATCATTAGCATGTGCAAGATGGCTGATTTCAGATCTAAGAGTGGGCGTAAGAAATTTGGTTATAAATATTAATATTATATTAAATTTTCTACTTTGGTGTTCTAAGCAATTTTCTATAAATAGGGTGCTTAGGTTAGAATTGAAAATACACCAGAAACTAAAGATTTCTCTCTCTTTCTCTCTCTATAATATCGAGCGTATTTGTGAGTCTTTTAGTACTTTGAGTATTGCTATACGGTGCAAGTTTTTTCAGCACTATATCATCCAGTATTCCAGTCAGAAGTACTATTCTTTCTGAGGTAAGGGGTGTTATTTTCTTTAAAAATGATATTATTTCTTCAATATCATTATGCCAAAATATTGGTTGGAATTTTTATCAAATTTGGAACTTTTTCATGTCGGGGTTACTATTCATGAGTTACTATTCACGAGTTACTATTCATGAGTTACTATTCACGAGTTACTATTCATGAGTACTATTCACGAAGCATGATGATGTTTTTTGTGAAATTTCTATCTTTTGGTGTCGGAGTTACTATTCACGTATACGGCACTATTCACGTATACGACACTATTCACGAATACGACACTATTCACAGAAGAAATTAAATTTTCGTTTTTCGTCCAAAATATCTATTATGGATACTAGCTTTGATTGTATCCATATTTTGATCATTCTTAAATTTTTACTCCACTATGATTATTTATGAGGTATTTTTGGACATGAAATAGCTGAAATACGAATTCTTAATATTTATTCTTTTGTTTCACTAGATTCGTTTTCTTTAAAATATTTTTCATCATCCCCAGTCCTAAATGATGATATTACTGAATATCTTTGGCCTGTAGTGCAAAGATGAATGATTTTTTGACGAATATCTTTGGCCCGTAGTGCAAAGATCAACAGGTGTTGAGATGAACATGACCGACTGATTAATATCTTTGACTCGTAGTGCAAAGATGAATAGATGTTTAAATAAACATGACCAACTGATGAATATCTTTGGCCTGTAGTGCAAAGATGAATATTTGATTCCAGATATATATTGATTGATGTTACAGGGATAAAATATCGACGATGAACTTTTAAATTCATATATAGAAGATAGTAGTTTGAATTCTCTACTTAACTTTTCTAATGAATTGTTGTTTCCGCTGCAGTTGTTGATCTAAAACTTTTTGTCTATTGTATTCTATTAGATTTTTTCCTGTTGAAGACTAAGGATAATTTTTTGTACATTATCTTAGTCATAATATTCTTTATTGGGCTAGTTGAGCTCACCCTTTTCCTTTTTTTTTTCCATTTTCTTCTCAGGAGACGAGAATATAGCGGGAACTAGTCGGGGTGTGGAATGATGGTTCTAGAAGTTGTTCTAGTAGTCCTCACTATTCCGTAAAATAGTGTATTAATAATTGTAATGAGGACTTATTTGAGTGTGGATATTGTCTAGATGACAATATTTGTATTTAAACTCACAGTTTTTATGTTGTATTAATAAAGTTATAGTTGTTTCTGTACCATGTATTTGACGACTCAGAATGGGTGTTGTATACCTATTTTGGGGGCGTCACAATTGGTATCAGAGATTAGGGATATGGTCTCTGGCGGAGATCGGGGAATAGTACTAGGAGGGGAGTGACGAGTAATCCTTCGCTAGTATGTCATACCTAAGCTTATTTGTTGGTCAATCGAACTATATGGTTAATATGTGATATGTTTAATTAACCCTTATTTTATGGCAGTATTTAAGAATGGCAGCTGAGAATATTAACGGTGGAGTTAATGAGACCGTGGAAACACCTTTAATCACCACCCAGGGGAACGTGCAACAGGAAGGCAATATTCATCCTGTAAACAACACCACTGAGCAGACGATGAACGACGGGATGTTTAGGAGCTTTTTGTAGTTCATGCAAAACCAGACGAGGGAGACTCGTGTACAGAATACGGGTGGAAATGATAGAAATGCGCGGCTTGTCATGGCCAAGCAGTTCAAAGAGTTGGGACCACCAGAATTTAAGGGAAAGCCGTATCCGATCATGGCGGAAACATGGGTCAAGCAAATTACCAAGATATTCGATGTCTTGGGATGCACGGAGGAACAAAAGGTTTCATTCGCCACCTTTATGTTCCGTGGCGAGGCAGATTACTGGTGGGAATCTGTGAAACGTACCCAGCCTGTCGCACTTCACATGTCTTGGGAAACGTTTCAGAAACTTTTCAACGAAAAATACTTTCTTAAAAGTATTCGCCATATGAAAGAGGTAGAGTTTATTAGACTAGAACAAAACAACATGACGGTGTCCCAATACGAGGCGAAGTTCACAGAGTTATCCAGGTTTGCACCTCATTTGGTAGAAAATGAGGAACGATTGACGAGGATGTTTCTGAGAGGTTTAAAACCTGAGATTCGGCAATATCTTATCTCTCATAAATTTTCTTTATATTCAGATGTTGTCAATAGGGCTCAATTATTAGAGCGAGATAGCGAGTACGTTCAACCAAGAGACCGCAACCAGGATCATACCGGTGACAGCAGTCATTATAACAACGATAACCAGCGGAGAAAGAAAAATACGGACAAGAGCGACAACCACTCTGGTGGTAATCGTGGCCATGAAAATAGAAGAAGCAAGTCGGGGGGAGATTTTAAAAAGAGGAGATTCAACAATGACACTACGAAGACGTTAACACCAGCAGCAACCGATTTTAAGGGAGGAGAACGACCACCGGTCATATGCTATAAATGTGGAAAAGAGGGACACATCAGCCTAAACTGTCCACAACAGTTAAAGGTATGCTATAATTGTGGAAAGGAAGGACATATCGCTCGAGATTGTACGGTAGAGAAACCAAGCCCAGTGGGGATGGTGACTCAAAAGGCTATCCCAGAAAAGTCAAAGTCAACGGTTCCTAGAAGAGCGTTTGTCGTGACTGGTCAACATGCGAGGAACCCAAACGAGGTGATCATGGGTAAGCTAATCATAAATTCATGTGAAGTTTATACATTACTAGATACCGGTGCTACCCATTAATTTATCTCTCCTGCTTATACTCAACGTTTAAACTTGACTCCGGAGAAAATTAGACTTTGACTTATTTGTTGAAACTCCGTTATGAGAAACTTTCGTTACATCCACTGTTTGATCCAAGTTGGCACCATCACATTACCTGTTGACCTTATTTCTTTAAAGATACTTGCTTTTGATGTGATTTTTGGGATTGATTGATTAACTACTCATCATGCCAAAATTGATTGCTTTCGTAAGGTTGTTAGTTTTCATATTTCTAAGCAACTTTTATTCAAATTCAAGCAACCAAACCATTGAAGTCAAACACTTTCATATCAAGCCATAAAGTCATTCGTTTATTGAAAAATGGATGTCAATTTTCTTATCCCATGTTATGGACTTGAACAAAAATACGTCAGATTTGAATGATATTTCTATTGTTAGTAAATTTCCTGATGTATTTCCTGAAGAATTTCTTGGCGTACTCCCAAAGTGTGATATTGAATTTTGTATCGACTTTGAACCCGGTACAAAACCCATTTCTAAAATCTCATGGCTCCTATTGAACTTCAGGAGTTAAAAATTCAAATTGTAGAAGTTTGTACCCGAGCCTTTTTCTGGTGACTTCCTTTGTGGAATGCACCGAAGCCAGACTCTCCGTAGGGGACGCCATATTTATGCGATAGTAAACTGATAGGTGTCATTGTGACGTGCTATCCAAGGTTGGGATATGAGTCACAGTTGAGAGCAACCTAAGTTAGTAATCGAAATACGTAGCTTTTTAGGCTTAGTTGGTTATTATCGGAGATTCTTGAAGGATATTCTCGAATCGCTATTCCATTAACGCAGCTGACTCGTAGAGATACAAAATTCGAATGGAGCAAAGAATGTGGGAAGAGCTTCGAAGAACTCAAGAGGAGACTCATATCGGCACATGTTCTGACCATACCATCTTGGAAAAGCGAACGTGGTAGCTGACGCGTTGAGCAAAAGGTCGTATGCGTTTACGAGTGCGATATTGTTAACACAAAGACCCATTTCGTATGACTTATAAAAGATGGAGATAGAGTTAAAGATTCCAAGAACTTGCGAACATACGATTAGAATCGATTTCAATCGATAAATTTAAAGAAGCTCAAGCTACAGACTTGGAGTTGATGAATATAAAGAAGAAGATACAAGAAGTCGTTATTCCAAAAGCGAGAATCGGCGATGTGAGGAAAGCTCAAACCTTTGATTTATTAGTCCATTTAAAATCCTCGATCGAATAGGAACTGTGGCCTATAGACTCGTTTTACCGCCAAGTATGACGCGTGTTCATAACGTTTTTCACGTATCGATGTTATGTAAATATGTGGACGACCTGAACCATGTTATTGAGTTAGAACCGGACGAGATAGCCGAAGACTTAACGTACGAGGAGGTACCAGTCAAGATCTTGGATGGGAAAGAGCATTCCTATGCATGTCAATTTCGAGGATGAAATTTCATAAGGAGGGGAGGTTGTAAGGCCCCAAATTTTTATAAATATAGATTTAATTCCTCTAATTATTATTTTGAAATAGTAAGGGTTGAATTGATTAAAGTGGTTAGTTATGAGTAAAATGCGTAAATATTTTAAAATAAATAAGTGGTTATAAAATATTCATTGTTGTCGGGGAATATTCGTTTGGTCGTAGAATATTCTTGCTGTCGGGGAATATTCGTATGACGTCGTAGTCTTTTGTGGTCCCCATAACAGAAAGCGATTGGATGAAGAAAAAGACAAGTATGAGTTGTTTATAAATAACGGCGTAGTTGTTACCGTTAAAATTGTTGGAATACCTGGTGGTTAAAACACAGTAATACGCGTTGTTGCACAGTAGCACACGGTATTACACCAATTATTGATTCTTACGTAAGAATGCACTACTCAATAATTGTTACAGTAATTATTGTTCAGTATTTTATTTTATTGATTAAATAATTGCTGCGTTGATATTTTATATTACTGTTGTTTCAATAATTGTCACTACACAGTATTTTTCATTATCGAAGCAATAATTCATATTATCTGAATAATATTATTAGATAACATTATTGGCAATGTCTAGAAAGTTCTGTTTAAGGAGAGGTTTGGTCACCTAATTGCGCGCTAGTAAGGAGAAATCTTTATTGGAAAGCCCCCTCTTTCCTAGGAACGGCCTGGTTGCCAGTACTGTGATTCTGTAATATTATGTGTGAATAATTAATTATTGATTTATATGATGAGGAAAATATTTATTTTATGTTGTTATAGATGGAGAAAATTTTTTAAAGTGACAATTGTTAAAAATTGATATTTTATCTTTTCTGATAAAATAATATTTTATTATATTATTATAATATAATAATGATAATACTTTTACAATGAATGTGGGATATATGAGTATATGAGGAGGAAGAGTATTTTTATTGCAAAAGTTGTTTAACACATGTTTTGTGTGTCGGTGGACCCCATTTCTTGACTGAAATTTGATTATAGCCTGTAAAATCGCCCGTTTATGGATTTCGGTCAATTTCTGTTTGGAATTTGAAGAAATTTTCTTCTGCAAAGTTGTAGAGAATAGAAGTTCCTATACAAATTCGCGAGATTCGAATTTTCTGATAAAAAGGATATTTATTATGAATTATTGAAGTTTCAAAATTCCTGAATATTGATTTTTATAAGTTTTAATTATTTTAAATAATAAAAACATTTTTTATACTTGGTTGGCATCATTAGCATGTGCAAGATGGCTGATTTCAGATCAAAGAGTGAGCGTAAGAAATTTGGTTATAAATATTAATATTATATTAAATTTTCTGCTTTGGTGTTCTAAGCAATTTCCTATAAATAGGGTGCTTTGGTTAAAATTAAAAATCATACTAGAAACTAATGATTTCTCTCTTTTTCTCTCTATAATATCGAGCGTATTTGTGAGTATTTTAGTACTTTGAGTATTGCTATACGGTGCAAGTTCTTTCAGCACTATATCCAGTATTCTAGTCAGAAGTACTATTCTTTCTGAGGTAAGGGGTGTTATTTTCTTCAAAAATGATATTATTTCTTCAATATCATTATGCCAAAATATTGGTTGGAATTTTTATCAAATTTGAAACTTTTTCATGTCGGGGTTACTATTCATGAGTTACTACTCACGAGTTACTATTCATGAGTTACTATTCACGAGTTACTATTCACGAGTTCTACTATTCAAAAGTACTATTCACGAAGCATGATGATGTTTTTTGTGAAATTTCTATCTTTTGGTGTCGGAGTTACTATTCACGTATACGACACTATTCACGAATACGGCACTATTCACAGAAGAAATTAAATTTTCGTTTTCATCCAAAATATCTATTATGGATACTAGCTTTGATTGTATCCATGTTTTGATCATTCTTGAATTTTACTCCACTATGATTATTTATGAGGTATTTTTGGACATGAAATAGCTGAAATACGAATCCTTAATATTTATTCTTTTGTTTCACTGAATTCATTTTCTTTAAAATATTTTTCATCATCCTCAGTCCTAAATGATGATATTACTGAATATCTTTGGCCTGTAGTACAAAGAAGAATGATTTCTTGATGAATATCTTTGGCCTGTAGTGTAAAGATGAACAGGTGTTTAGATGAACATGACCGACTGATTAATATCTTTGGCCCGTAGTGCAAAGATGAACAGGTGTTTAGATGAACATGACCAACTGATGAATATCTTTGGCCTGTAGTGCAAAGATGAATATTTGATTCCAGATATATATTGATTGATGTTACAGGGATAAAATATCGACGATGAACTTTTAAATTCATATATAGAAGATAGTAGTTTGCATTCTCTACTTAACTCTTCTAATGAATTATTATTTCCGCTGCAGTTATTGATCTAAAACTTGTTATCAATTGTATTCTATCAGATTTTTCCCTATTGAAGACTAAGGATAATTTGTTGTACATTATCTTTGTCATAATATTCTTTACTGGGCTAGTTGAGCTCACCCTTTTTCTTTTTGTTCCATTTTCTTCTCAGGAGACGAGAATATAGCGGGAACTAGTCGGGGTGTGGAATGATGGTTCTAGAAGTTGTTCTAGTTGTCCTCACTATTCTGTAAAATAGTGTATTAATAATTGTAATGAGGACTTATTTGAGTGTGGATATTGTATAGATGACAATATTTGTATTTAAACTCACAGTTTTTATGTTGTATACCTATTTTGGGGGCGTCATAGTTCTTACAGTCCTCAAAGCTACAATTTTCTAGTCTGTTCAACGTCCATTGTATTAAGGTTAAATTTGTTTTATTTTATTTTGGGTTTTACTTTAATATCAATATAGAATTCTTTTTCGAATTTTTTTGTATTTCTGCTTTTGTAAAAAGATTATTACTAACGTGGCTAACAATCACCCTTCTTAAATCCTGGGAGAATAATCTTATAACAAGAGTTGAGTTCGTAACTGCCAAATATCCAATTAATTCCATCATTGATGTCCATTAAGCCTTCATAAAGTAGGCCATCAATTTCTCATTCATACCATCCGTTTCTTAACAATGCCCCACATGAATGAAAATTGAAAACAAAGGAATTCGATGTGGTGATAACTCTCTACAGTTGATATTAGCATAAGATAGGTAGGCATCAACCCTTGAACCTTCCCTTGTGAAGTGTATTTTACTTTACTGGCTGACTAATAGACTTGATGTCCTTGAACTATTCTGCCGTTTGTGTAAACGATGATATACCTCACACAAATACCAACATAACACGATTTTGGTTCTCATGGTTATGTTCATTATGGTCGTGAACATCTCCTGGTTCTGCAAGAATTTAAGAGAACCAAACTCATTAGTTTTCCTTGAAGCGACCCCACTTCATTCTCATATAGGTGATTTTATTTTTTTTCTTTAGATTACTGACACACAATAATCATTAAAATCATAGCTTAACCTTATCCGATTTCATACCATTGTTTACAGATAAGGGTTAGACCCCCCTACAATGATAATACATTGTCTATGCAATTAGGTTGTCCCATTGAACCTAAATTCTGGAATCTCCAGTCAACAAGGTTGGGTTTTCCTTCACATAGAACCTTTAAATATTTATGGCCATCAATCCCATTCTTCTTGATGTCGTTTCAACTTGATCTCGGTTTAAACCTTTGGTTAGCGGATCTGCAATGTTTTCCTTTGATTTCACATAATAAACAAAGATAACCCCCGTTGTGATCAGTTGCCTAACAGTATTGTGACGACGACGCATGTGTCTCGACTTACCGTTATACATCACGTTCTGTGCTCTTTTAATCGATGCTTGATTATCATAATATAAATAAATTGTGTGCACAGGCTTAGGCCATTCAGGAATATCCTCCAAGAAGTTTCGTAACCATTCGGCTTCTTCTCCGGTTTTATCCAGAGCTACAAACTCAGACTCCATCGTGGATTTGGTTATGATCGTTTGCCTTGAGGATTTCCAGGACACTGCTCCTCCTCCCAGAGTGAACACGTATCCACTTGTACCTTTGGAGTTCTTTATATCAGAAATCCAACTAGCATCAGAGAATCCTTCTAATACTGCAAGTTCTCTCGTATAGTGCAGTCTATAATTACGAGTGTATCTTAGATACTGAAGTATCCTAACGATAGCTTTCAGTGGTTATCCCCTAGATTACTCGTGTAATTGCTTAAACTGTTTACAGTAAAAGCAATATCAGGTCTTGTACAAGTTATGAGATACATCAGACTGCCTATAACCCTTGCTTATTCTACTTGGTAAACGCTTTCACCTTTGTTTTTACAGAGATGTTGGCTGATGTCTAGAGGAGTTCTAGCTTCACTAGAATCATCCTTGCTTAACTTCCCAAGTATCTTGTCCACGTAATGTGACTGGGTTAAAATGAAACCATTAGGTGAATGCTTGATTTGGATTCCCAAAATCACATCAGCTAGTCTCATATCTTTCATATCAAACTAAGAGTTTAACATGTCGTTAGTATTTTTCACCATATTTTCATTACTACCCACAATCAGTATGTCGTCAACATACAAACACAGAATAACATATCCTTTGTTTGTGATTTTGACATAAATACATTTGTCACATTCGTTTATATTATAGCCATTAGCCATCATGACATCATCAAATTTCTTATGCCATTATTTTGGTGCTTGCTTTAGTCCATATAAGGACTTCACCAATTTACAAACTTTTCTTTCCTGGCCTGGAACTACACAACCTTTAGGTTGTTCCATGTATATCTCTTCATCAATATTTCCATTCAGAAAGTCTGTCTTAACGTCCATTTGATGTACGTTGAGATTCTGTAAAGCGACAATAGCAAGTATCATCCTAATAGAGGTTATTCTCGACACTGGAGAATACGTATCAAAGTAATCAAGGCCTTCCTTTTGCCTATATCCTTTTATAACCAATCTGGCCTTGTACTTATCAATTGTTCCATCTGCTTTCATTTTTCGTGTGAAAATCCATTTAGAACTTAGTGGTTTCGTTCCTAGAGGAAGTTCCACTAATTCCCAGGTATGATTTTGCATAATGGAATCAATTTCACTTCTTATAGCCTCTTTCCATAAAGGACTATCTGTTGAATTTATAGCCTGACTATAATTCTGAGGTTCAACCTCTAGCATATAGGTTAGAAAGTCTGGTCCAAAAGATTTTTCAACCCATGCCCTTTTACTTCTTCTAGGCTCTACCTCTTCATTTCCTTCTACTTCAACTTCATGTTGAATGTCTTGACTGTCTTCATTAACAGTCTCAAGAGATCATTTAGAACCCGATTCAATCTCTTCACGTTTGCATGGAAAAATGTGTTCAAAGAATGAAGCATTCTTTGATTCCATGAATGTGTTCTTGTGTATATCAGGATTCTTAGAATCATGAACAAGAAACCGATATGCGTTACTATGAATCACATAACCAATGAAAATACAATCCACCGTCTTTGGACCTATTTTCATTTTCTTTGGCAACTGAGCCAAAACTTTTGCAAGACACCCCCACACTTTTAAGTAGTTATAGGAAGGTTTCCTTCCTTTCCACAACTCATGTGGTGTCTTGTCTAATTTCTTATGAGGCACCTTATTTAAAAGGTAATTAGCTGATAAGACAGCTTCCCCCCACATGTTTTGTGGCAACCCAGAACTATTTAGCATCGCATTCATCATCTCTTTCAGAGTACGATTCTTGCGTTCAGCTACCCCAGTAGATTGAGGGGAGTAAGGTGGTGTAACCTCATGAATAATACCATGTTGGGAGCAGAACTTACCAAATGGTTCAACATATTCACCACCACGATCACTCCTTACCACCTTAAATTTCTTATTAAGTTGGTTTTCAACTTCCTGCTTATACAGAACAAATTTCTCTAAAGCTTCATCTTTGCTTTTAAGCAAATATAAATAGCAATATTTTGTACTATCATCAATGAAAGTGATAAAAAATTTATTACCTCCCCTTGTTTGTATAAATTTTAAATCACATACATCACTATATATCAGATCAAGTGGTTCTGTATTTCTTTCAATCGTATGAAATGAAGATCTTCTTAATTTTGATTCAACACAAATTTCACATTTATGTTTACGATCAATTTGGAATGTTGGAATATGTTGTAAATTAATTAACCTACGTAGGGTATTATAATTTACATGTCCAAGTCTACCATGCCATAAATTAAGTGACTCAATGATATAAGCAGAAGAAGTATTATTCTTATGATTAATCATTGCATTGGACTTACTAGATATGACATTAATTTTCCAAATGCCATTACAAACATACCCCTTTCCCACATACATTCCCCCTTTTGACAAAACAAACTTGTCCGATTCAAATACCATCCTAAAACCATGAGTGCTTAGGAGGCTACCAGATACAAGAGTCTTCCTAATTTCAGGAACATACAGAACATTCTTCAGAGTCACTTCTTTTCCCGAAGTCATCTTCAGAATTACAGTACCACTTCCCTTGATCTTGGAAGTTGCAGCATTGCCCATGTAGAGCTTTTCCCCATTCTTGCTGGGAACCAGTTTATCAAAAGAATCTTTGTCACAGCAGACATGACGTGTGGCACCAGTATCCAGCCACCATTCCCTTGGATTTGAGTCAACGAGGTTAACTTCAGAAATCACAGCACATAAGTTGATGTCAAACACATCTCTAGCAATTTCTTCAACAACATGTGCTTCATTAGGCTTCAACTTTCTAGGCAGCCTACATTCAGAGGACTTGTGCCCCTCCTTCTTGCAATTATAGCATTTTTTTATTGAATTTTGGTTTCTTGGAAATGCCACCCTTAGGACCCAGTTTGGACCCAGATTGAGGTTTTTTCCCTTTCTTGGAGTCTTTATTGACCTCCACCACATTCACCCTAGCCTCAGACTGGCGAGCAACGTTGGAGAATTTCTTCTCTGAGCCTTTGTTTTCTTCCTCAATACGAAGTCTAAAACTTAGTTCTTCAACTGTCGTCTCCTTTCGCTTATGCTTAAGGTAATTTTTGAAGTCTTTCCAACCAGGTGGTAACTTTTCAATAATACAAGCCACTTGGAAAGATTCACTAATTACCATACGTTCAACATGAATCCCATGGATAATCAGCTGGAGTTCTTGAACTTGATTCACAACAGTTTTGGAATCAACAATTTGGAAATTCAGGAATTGGCTCACTAAAAATTTCTTAGCCCCAACATCCTCTGATCTGTATTTCCGGTCCAAGGATTCCCAAAGTTCCTTTGCCGTTTTCTTAATACTGTATACACTATAAAGTGCATCAGTTAGACCGTTCAAAATGTAATTACGGCAAAGGAAATCAGATTATTTCCATGCCTCAATTGCATTGTAGGTGGTGACATTATCCACCTCATCATCTCTGATAACAGGAGGATCATCCTTCAAGTAATTAGCCAAATTCAGAATAGTAAGGTAAAACAACATCTTTTGTTGCCAAGTCTTAAAATTCACACCAATGAATTTTTCTGGTTTTTCGCTGTGATTGACAGGTATGGTTTGGCGGGGAGCTGCAATATGGAAAGCAGACCCGTATATAGGACCAGAACCAATGTTCTGTGAACCAGATACATTCTGTCCATCGGTGCCATTCTGTGAACCAGAACCTAGATTGTTCTGTGGACCAGTTGGAACAATTTCATTATCAGGAATAATATTCATTCTGAAAATACAAACAGACTAAGTTAGTCTAAAAAAACAACAAACAACAGCTGTTTTGAATAGGAAACATATTATTATTTAATTATTCCAGAACGGTCCAAGTGAGTATTAACCAAGAACAGTCCAAGTAAGAAAACCAAGTCAAGGTATTCCAAAGCAAAGGTATAATCTGTAACTTAATAAAAGATTAACCAAAACAAAAAAAGTTTTCTTAAGATTGTTAGCCACGTTAGTAATAATCTTTTTGCAGAAGCAGAAACACAATAAAATTCGGAAAAGAATTCTATATTGATATTAAAGTAAAACCCAAAATAAAATAAAACAAATTTAACCTTAGACGTTGAACAGACTAGAAAATTGTAGCTTTGAGGACTGTAAGAACAGTTTTCTTAAGACAATATTTGGCCGTGCCAGGACAAATTGTCTCCCGGGATAAAACAAAGCTCTGAAGCAAACTCTACCGTGTGTAAAAAAATTATCACCAAGCAAGAAGGAAGAACAAAGAAGAAGGCCTAAACTATTTTTCCCCACTATTTTTTTCCCACTATTTTCCCCAAAATCCACCCTTCTTACATCCTGGGAGAATAACCTTATAACAAGAGTTGAGTTCGTAACTTCCAAATATCCAATTAATTACATCATTGATGTCCATTAAGCCTTCATAAAGTAGGCCATCAATTTCTCATTCATACCATCCGTTTCTCAACAATTGTATGAATGAGAAATTGTTGAGAAACGGATGGTATGAATGAGAAATTGATGGCCTACTTTATGAAGGCTTAATGGACATCAATGATGGAATTAATTGGATATTTGGCAGTTACGAACTCAACTTTTGTTATAAGATTATTCTCCCAGGATGTAAGAAGGGTGGATTTTAGGGAAAATAGTGGGAAAAAAAATAGTGGGAAAAAAATAGTTTAGACCTTCTTCTTTGTTCTTCCTTCTAGCTCGGTGATAATTTTTTTTACAGACGGTAGAGTTTGCTTCAGAGCTTTGTTGTATCCTGTGAGACAATTTGTCCTGCCACAACCAAATATTGTCTTAAGAAAACTGTTCTTACAGTCCTCAAAGCTACAATTTTCTAGTTTGTTCAACGTCCAAGGTTAAATTTGTTTTATTTTATTTTCGGTTTTACTTTAATATCAATATAGAATTTTTTTTCCGAATTTTATTATATTTCTGCTTCTGTAAAAAGATTATTACTAACGTGGCTAACAAATGTGTATTATTTTGGATAGCTGTCACTTCCAATTAGCTTGTAACAACTAAACTTATATCAGCTCATATACTTGTTATGATTCTATTCGGACAAATCAATCTTCAATCGTCTATATGATACTATTTAGACAAATGATCAATCTTCAATCCGTCTATAAGAGAAATGGACAACGTGAATTTTAGAGGGAAAAAAGTGATATCCGCTTATAATAGTGATGGAAGGGTTAAAAAATTAATTTTGTTTCGTTTATTTCTTTTATAGTGAAACATAAATTTGTTAAAGTATATCAAAAATTTGCTATATATCACTCCATCTTTCCTCTCTCTCTCTCTCTATCTATCTATCTAATAAATCTATCTAATAAAATACAAATGATCTTGAATTTCCCGCTCACTCAATAAATCATCTGGGCCGTCCAAAGTTTGAGATAAATCCCACCATCCATACATCTATCTATCTAATCTATCTAATAATGATTTTGAATTTTTCGCTCACTTAATAAATTATCTGGGCCGTTCTAAGTTTGAGATAAATCTCACTGCCCATACAGTGCCAGAGGCACGAGACCCAGCTAGTATATATATATAGAGTCCGGTTCCAGTCCGGACGTCCGGATTTTAATCCCGTCTGGACTTTTTTTTAAAACAACTAAAAAAAATAATTAATATTTTATGGAATTGAAAATTTTTCATAATACAGTGTTTTGGGCGTGATTTGGGTACGTATAACAAAACATGTATGTACAGTCTGTGCAGACTGTACCACTATTTTTTGGTACATGTATTCAAATCACCCCCAAAACATTGTATTATGAAAAAATTTCAGTTCTATAAGATATTAAATATATATATTTTTAGTTATTTTAAAAAAAATAGCAAAAAAATAAATAAAATTTGGGGTCCGTTTTTGATCAGGTTCGGACTCCCGGACCTGATCCGCTATATATATATATATATATATATATATATATATATATATATATTAATGAGATGAAGACCACCTAAATATTCATACTGTGTAGTGTACATATGGTCTTGAAGAAAGACAAAAAGAGAACAAGTTATTGAGACCATTTATTTGGAAGCATACGAGTACTAAATTCATCTTCCATTTTTTAATTATTTGATTCTGATTATGAGAAAAGAAGTTTAACAAAAGTAATCTAATCCGTCTAAACTCACTACTTTACATTGTTTTTGATTTGGTCCCAAGTTTCCTACAACATGAAGATTTATTATTCTTATACAAACTTTGAGGTTTGCTAATACAAAATTTATTGAATTGTATAACACATAAATCATTCAAAAATTGTTGAATTAATGAAGTATTTTTTTGGAAAGATCTAATAGAATGGTTGTATTAATTTATCTTTTAATATTGTGTTTTTTCTTGCAAGTTTAATAGGTTAATGGGCAAAATGAACATATGGTAAATATATGAATTGACAAGTATTTTTTAAGGATAGATTAGTTATTATTTAAATGTCGGTTTGCAACTATCAATATAATGTGTGCGCGCATTTATCAACAACTATTATAATATATCACTGTTAATGTGACTCCATTGGTTTTGATTCTGTACTCCAAGTTGATTGTGAGAATTCATTATACTTTTATTCGCATTCCCCAAAATAAGGATATTTTATTTATAAATGAAGACTCATTAAAAAATTACACTTCTAAACGTGCAAAAATTATAGAAACTGGGCAAATATTTGTTTTGAAAGAATATACCTTCAAAAAGTTTATTTTGATTTTTTTACCCTATTTTAATGTCAAGGTAGGTCTAAATAAAATAATTATATATATATATATATACGGTCCGGATCTTTGCATACCTCTTTTTAGCGACGGATCGGACGACGGTTCGGCCCATCGTTATATGTTATCCGTCGTTATATGTTGTCCGTCGCTAAAAGTTAAGATGACAGTTCTATATATAGCGATGGACCGAACCGTTGCCCGGTCCGTCGCTAAAGGGGGACATGCAAGGTATGTTAGATAAGGGGTAAGCTTAAAATCTGGACCGTATGTGTGTATACATATATATGAGGAAGAATCTTAAGCATTCCCCCTGAAGTTAAATACTTATTTAAACAAAACCCAACTTCCGTTTTCTCCAAAACAAAATATTCTAAAGGTGTTGTTCTCCCCAAATCAAAAACAAAACCCAACCTCTGTTCGATCTCTCCAAAACAAATCGAAGCTAGTCGTTCCAAAAAAAAATCCAATCTCTGAATTAAGTAACCTAGCTCAAAAAAATCGAATCAAGCAACACGGAGACCAAGAATCAACATATCTCGACTTCGATTCGATAAACCCTTAACCATTATCCATGTACCCGTTCTGGGTTTTGACCTTGGACGATTTTTAGGTTTTATGTGACCCATTTAAGTCTCTTTGCAATTTGGATTTTTTAGAGGGTTTGTTCCTTATGTTATTTCATCTTTCTTTCTCGTACGAACATTGAAATCTCTTTGTCTGCTCGATATCCATTGCAAGTGTATAAGAGGTATAATTTTCTTAATTAATCATTACACTTTTTTCCCCTCTCACTATCTAGTTTCATTAGTTATTTGCAGAAAGTTTTTGTTTTTATTTTATTAATAATCTTTCTCAAAATTTTAGTTTACCTTTTTTTATTCTTTCGAACTCATGTTTTATTAATTTATTTATTTCTATAAAATTGTGTATGGTTCTATTTTTTCCCAATTGATTTCTTATTTGTGTGTTATAGAAAAGCTCCAATCTTTGTTGTCTTAGTGATTTTTCTTGTCATTAGTATGATTACAAGGGAAAGTGGTAAAGGGAAAATCTAATAATTCACTTTTTATTCATGGTTGTCAAATTCAATGGTCACTAGGAATTTCTATGTGTTATATCTTGTACTTAACTAATTCACAAGTTACTAGTTTAAGTATGTTTCAATTTACGTGTTTAATTATTGTTTACATTCCCTTCCTTTCTGTGTTGGCAAGGAAACCTCTTTGCGCCTCGACACGGCTGGTTTGGCCTTATTTTCGGTGCTGCGGCGCCTTAAATTCAGGGTAGCTTCTGTACTTGGGCGTTGTAGCGCCCATTTTGTATTAGAATACCGGCGTTGTGGCGCCGATATGAGAGTTTTGTTACCCAAGTTCATTTTCTGCATAAATGATCCTAAAGCTCACTTCGTAAACCCGTAACTTCATCATCCAACATCGAAATGAATCCATTCCTGTGCCAAAATCTAGCTTTCATTGCACACTTCAAATCTCCCTGGACAGTATAATTTTTTGGATTTCCCTACAAGCCTTTTATTTGGCTCAAAAATCTAGTGTCGCTCAGTTTTTTTCAACTCCGCGTTCTTTACGTTTTAAAATTTCAAATTTCGTAACTTTCTCATCCGTAGCCGGAATGAGTTCATTCTCGAGCCCACGACTCAATTTTATTTACGTTTATGTTTCCCCCCATGAAATCTTTGTTATTACTATAGCGAATTGTATATTAAAATTTGATGTTGAAAGTAAATAAACATGCTTATATGTAAAGTCCTTCAAAAGAGCACATGTACAAGGACTTAGTGATAGATCAAAAATTGTTAAGTTTGATCTGTGCTTAATGTTTATAACTCTATAAATGAATGTATAGATGAAAAGATCAAAGTTGTTAGGTTGATCTATTTTGAGATGTAATAGATATGCATCAACAAAATCGTAGTCTGTTGAGCCAGCCGAGAAATTGCAGAAGCCAAGGCAGAATCGTAGAGTATCGAGAAAGTTGCTACAGAATCGTAGTCTGCTTTGGAAGGCCTCACTCAGAATCGTAGAGTTGGTCCAAGCGCATGCCGAGCCAAGTAAAGAATCGTAGTCTGCTCTCGGAAGCGTAGAGTCTGCAAAACAAGCAAGTAAAGATCGTAGTCTACCAGTGCTTAAGAGAAATCATAGTATTCTCTTTTATCAGGCTGAATCAAGCACGAATATGACAAGACACCACGATCATGATCGTAGTGTATCTCCTGTCAGCATCAGAAGCATCGAGCCTTGTCCATTTGTTTACAGGATAAAATACAACAAATGAGGAATGGATTATAGACTTTGAGGCTTTCGGGAATTCCAATCATCCAACACTAATCCTTAGTATATATCAAAGAAGTGTTTGAAGAAGCTAAGGAAATGATTGCATACTTGCTGAAAACATCTTTTCAGGTGTTAGGTGAGATAGCAGTCTTCCGTGTCAGTGGGTCAGACGGTTGAACAACATATTACCAGGAAGTCACCATCGGTGCTCAGAAATGTCTGATGTATTTAATGCTTTAACGGATGCCTTCAAACATACATATTTCAAAGGCTCCTTTATATACAAATTAGACACAGATGCAACAAGCAAGCAAGTACACGACAAAAGTTGAAGAACACTCAACTCTATGATCTAAAAAGAAAGCTTGCTCAGCTACCCAGTTCTTTCAAACATATGCTTAACAAAAACTGAGTAACACTACCCAATAACTCAACTCTCGTCAAGTGTATTCCTAGTCTGCTGGACTTGAAGGGTTCTAAGTGAACTAAGAAGTTCTAAGACTGCTGGTCTTCAAGGAATCTAAGTGATTCAAAGATTGTAAAGATATCCTTAGTGGATTTCCTACTCGAGGAGTAGAAGAGTGGACTAGGAGCCTTGAGTGCTCTGAACCACTTAAAATCACTGCGTCTTTTATATTTTTGCTATAACTGCTATATCTGTCATAACTTCTTACCTATTAACTTGGTTTATCTTAAAGGGGAACAAACAAATCATATATTCCGTTGTGGTTAATTTTTTTAATAAATCTGACAAGTATTTTGAAAAAGAAAATTCTAAAAATATCTATTCAACCACCCTTCTAGATAAATATTATGCCTCTGGAAACTAACAATTGGTATCAGAGCAGGTTCTCTCAATCAGCCTACAAAGCTTGAGTAGATCCAATGGCACACCTGATAAGCGAGTCCAAGACTGGAGGAGGCAACAAGCCACCAATGTGTAATAAAGACAAATTTGTTAATTGGAAAGTTCGTATGCAAGCTTACATGGACTTAATAGATGAAGAACTATTTAAAACTGTTCTAAATGGGCCCTACGTTTTAACAAAGCTTGAACCAACTCCTAATGATCCAAATAGAGTTCAAATCAAGATTAAATCATAATGGACTGACAACGAGAAGAAAGCTGTTCAATTAGACAAAAAGGCCAAGAATATTTTATTCCAGTCTTTAGAATATGATTTGTTTAAAAATGTGGTCAACAAAAAAACTGCCAAGGAATTCTGGGAAACATTGTTTATCATGCACGAAGGAACTGAAGAATTCAGAGAATACAAGAAATCTCTTCTGACTCAACAGTATGAAATATTCGCTCATATTCTAGGAGAAAATGTCACTTCCACTTATGAAAGATTCAATGTGCTGCTTAACTCTCTTCGAGCTTTTGAAAAGATCTATCTAAACAAAGATCTAATCATAAAGTTCATGAGAGCTTTACTAAGCAAGTGGGATGCCAAAACTATTGCCATCAGAGAGTCAAAGAATCTCCATGAAATGGCTATTCAACAACTCTATGGAAACCTTCTTACCTATGAACTAGAGTTGACCCATCGAACGGAGACTCTATCAGAAGGAAGAAAGAAGGACAAAGGAGTTGCTCTCAAAGCAACTTAAAACCATCTCCAAAGCTCATGCTGAAAATGATTCTGACTCTGAGGAAGATGATGACGAGGATATTGCAATGCTGGTTAGAAGACTCAAAAGATTCATGCGAAAAGGCAGAACCAACATACCTAAGAAATTCAACAACAACAATAGCTAGGAGCAGATTAACGACCTATGCTACAACTGCAAAAAACCTGACAATTTTATTGCAAACTGTAACAAACCTCTTAGAGAAGAGCTCAAGAGGAGAACAAATCCAAAGAAGGAGTTCAAAGGAAAAAAAAAGGCTCCATAAAAAAGACAAAGGTCTTCTAGCCGGAGGATCATGGAGTGACTCAGTCAACGACACAACTCTTGAGTCTGGAGATGATGAAGAACCTCAAGTAGCAAATCTATGTCTAATGGCCAAAAATGCAAAGGATAAGAAAAGCACTGACCATCATGAAGTAAGTATCGACGAGGTATTCGACTTTAACTTTCCTAATGTAGATATTGATGATTTAAGAAATGCACTACATGGCATAACAACTAATTTACATCAATACATGAAGTGGTTCAGAGTTCTGTTTAAAGATTATTCTCTTCTTCAAAAAGAGAAAGAGAAAGTTCAAGAAGAACTGGAGACAGCTCTACTAAGTACTATCTCTCACTCTAAATTTGAGGCTGAGAATAAACTCTTAAGACAGACCAATGAACTTAATGCACAAAGAGAGTCAAATCTAACCTCTAAGATTGATGAAATAGAAAAGATAATCTTAATATGGAATAGATCTTCTTCATCCATGGATTCCCTGATCTCTAGTCAGAGAAGTGCATCTGACAGAATATGTTTAGGTTTTAGGGAATCTACCTTAGTACCATATATGGAAAAGCTAAAGGAAACTAACATTAGTAGTGTTTCAAATTTTAATAGAAGCATTACATTTGTGAAATCCTCACAGAAGGAAGAACCAGTCCATCCCTGCTCTTCTGATCCAATCCATGTTCCAAGACATAACAGATCCCATGCTGGCCTAGGGTTCAGAAAAGAGAAGAGTAACTTAGTCACTACTCTCCAAACCTCAAAAGATCGTAGAGTCGAGTAAAATCAATGCCACGAACCAACCAGGAAAGAATAGTAGAGTTAAGTTTCACTCTTAACAAATCATGAATCATAAGGATACATGAAAAAAATAAGAATCAATATAAAGGGAAGACTACCAAGAATCCACATAAGCCCGAATGGAGAAAGAATCCACACACACACAAGCATGCATCATGCTAGATGTTTTGTATGTGATAAAAATGGTCATAAGGTTGCAATATATTACAATAATCCTCTGTATATTAAATCGAATGTCAAGAAGATTTGGGTCCCCAAGGGTACTAACAAGGTAGGACCCATGCAATTCTGGGTACCAAAATGAGAGTTTAACCTCACTGTAGGAACAGAGCTCCACGATCACAACTTGGTATCTGAAGAGTGGATGCTCATGGCACATGACTGGAAACAAAGCCCTTCTGTCTAACTTTACAAAAAAGGAGGGGCCTACAGTCATCTTTGGAGACAATGGCTCTGGAAAAACAAAAGGATATGGCTCAGCTGGGAATGGTGTAGTGACCTTCAACAAAGTAGCCTATGTGGAAGGGCTAAAACACAATCTTCTGAGCATAATTCAACTGTACGACAAGGGTCATCAAGTCACCTTGCTCAACAATCAGTGTCAAGTCAGAGATCTAAAGACCTCTTTTATAAAGCTGACCGAAACCAGAGAAGGGAACGTCTACACTGTTAATCTTGCTCAACTAAGTTTTGATGAGACAATATGCTTTCTTGCTAAATCCTCTGAAGAAATAAGCTAGCTATGGCATAGAAGGTTGTCTCATCTTAACTTCAAGAGTATGTCAAAATTGGCCTCCAAAGATCTAGTAACAGGTTTACCCAAGCTTAGCTTCGTCAAAGAAAGGCTATCAGCTCGGAAAGCAAACTAGGAGTTCATTCAAAGGAAAAACGATCAACTCAAATTATAAGCCCCTACAGTTACTTCACATGGATCTATTTGGGCTAATTCCAACTACAAGCATTGGAGGGAAGAGATACTCATTGGTTGTAGTGGATGACTACACCAGATTTACATGGGTGTTCTTTCTAAATTCAAAGGATGAGACAAGCTCTCAACTTATCAAGATGTTCAAGCTGATGATGAACGAAAAAGAAGAAAAGATCAAGGCTATAAGGAGTGATCATGGAAGAGAATTAGACTTCTCTGAGATGGATCAGTTTTGCGTAGACAATGGCATCAGCCACAACTTCTCAGCTTCATGAATTCCTCAGCAAAATGGAGTAGCTGAAAGAAAGAACAGAACGTTGATTAAAGCTGGAAGGACTCTACTAGCATCAGCTCATCTGCCTGAATACTTCTGGGCAGAAGCTGTCAACACTGCATGCTACACTCAGAACAAGTCTCTTGTTCACTCTACATTAAAGAAGACTCCCTACGAGCTGTGGAGAGGAAGAAAGCCAAATGTCAGTTATTTCCATGTGTTCGGTTGTGCATGTTACATTTTCAATAATGGAAAACAATATTTGACTAAGTTTTAACCCAAGTCAGATGAAGGAATATTTCTTGGATATACCATAGACAGCAAGACCTATAGAGTGTTTAACAAGAAGACGCTAAGTGTTGAAGTCTCGATTCACATCATCTTCAATGAAACAGACTTAGAAAAATCTGTGCCTCAAGATACTACGATTGACGACTCAGAAATGACGAACGAGGTGGTCTAGCTCAACACCACGATCGCAGCCCCAGAAGATGAAATCATCGAGCTTGAAGAAGAGATCGTAGACGACGAACCTCTACATTAAGAGACAGAGGTTGTTCTTGAAGAATTCAGACAAGAAGGCACCAAAATAGATGTTCCAACAAGGAACAAATGGGCAAGAGATAACACTCAAGATCTAAAAATTGGAGATCCAAATGCAAGAGTCAAGACAAGATCTGCCACCCAGAATGGGTATTTCTATCTGAGCTTTCTGTCCCAAATGGAACCCAAGAAGATAGAAGATGTTATGGAAGATTCGAGTTGGATAAAAGCCATGCAAGAGAAATTAAATTAGTTTGAAAGAAATAAAGTCTGGAGATTAGTTCCTAAACCAAGAAGTCACCCAGTTATAGCACTAAATGGGTTTTCAGAAACAAAATGGATGAAGATAGGGTAATCACAAGGAACAAGGCGAGACTAGTGGCCAAAGGTTATTCCCAAGAAGAAGGCATCGACTATAATGAGACCTTCGTACCTGTTGCCAGACTAGAAGCTATAAGGATATTCATTGCCTTTGTTACCCACATGAAGTTCAAAGTCTTCCAGATGGATGTCAAGAGTGCATTTTTGAATGGTGAACTTCAAGAAGAAGTATATGTGGAGAAACCTCCAGGTTTCATTAATCCAACTCTCTCTGATTATGTCTATAGATTAGACAATGGCTTATATGGACTTAAAAAAGAACCTAGGGCATGGTATGAAATACTAACTAACTTTTTTTTATTGAAAATGGTTTCACTAGAGATAGAGTAGATACCACATTATATCTCAACAAGCACAAAAATAAAGTCTTATTAGTTTAGATATATGTAGATGACATTATCTTTGGGTCTACTAATGAAAATATGTGCAAGAGATTTTCCAAGCTTATGCAGAGCAAGTTTGAAATGAGTATGATGGGTGAGCCAGCCGAGAAATAGATAGGCATCAACAGAATCGTAGTCTATTGAGCCAGCCAAGAAATTACAGAAGCCAAGGCAGAAGCATAAAGTATCGAGAAAGTTGCTACAGAATTGTAGTCTGCTTTGGAGGGCCTCACTCGGAATCGTAAAGTTGGTCCAAGCACCTGCCGAGATAAGTCAAGAATCGTAGTCTGCTCTTGGAAGCATAGAGTCTGCAAAATAAGCAAGTAAAGATTGTAGTCTACCAATGCTTAAGAGAAATCGTAGTGTTCTCTTCTATCAAGCTGAATCAAGCACGAATATTACAAGACAACATGATCATGATCATAGTGTATCTTCTGTCAGCATCAGAAGCATCGAGCCTTGTCCATTTATTTACAGGGTAAAATACAATAAATAAGGAATGAATTATAGACGTTGAGGCTTTCGGGAATTCCAATGGTGCAACACTAATACTTAGTATATATCGAAGAAGCATATTGAAGAAGCTAAGAAAAGGACTGCATACCTGTTGAAAACATCTTTTTAGGTGTTAGGTGAGATAGCAGTTTGTCGTGTCAGTGGGTCAGATGGCTGAACAACATATTTCTAGGAAGTCATTATCGGTGCTCAGAAATGTCTGATGCATTTAATGCTTCAACGGATGCCTTCAAATGGACATATTTCAAAGGCTCCTTTATATACAAATCAGACATATATGAAATAAGTAAGAAAGTACACAACAAAAGGTGAAGAACACTCAATGCTCAACTCTACGATCTAGAAAAAAAGCTTGCTCAGCTACTCAGTTCTTTCGAACATATGCTTAGCATCAACTGAGTAGCACTACCTAAGAACTCAACTCTAGTCAAGTGTATTCCAAGTCTGCTGGACTTGAAGAGTTCTAAGTGAACTAAGAAGTTCTAAGACTGCTGGTCTTGAGGAATCTAAGTGATTCAAAGATTATGAAGACATCCTTAGGGGATTTCCTACTCGAGGAGTAGATGAGTGGACTAGGAACCTTGAGTGCTCTGAACCACTTAAAATCACTGCATCTTTAATATTCTTCCTATAATTGCTATATCTGTAATAACTGCTTATCACTTATTAACTTGGTTTATCTTAAAGGGGAACAAACAAATCATATATTCTGCTGTGGTTAATTTATTAACAAATCTGACAAATATTTTGAAAAAGAAAATTCTAAAAATATCTATTCAACCCCCCTTTTAGATAAATATTGTGCCTCTTGGAACTAACAATTACAAATCATTAACTTCCATTAACAATTCGTTCAGAAATCATTTTGAACTACGATTTCAACGTTAGCGTCTTTTACCTAAATTTTCGTTATAACTTCGTTATAGTACATTTTTAATCCGTTCCACTTGGAAAAATCATATAATCATCCTCCCATATTTCATTATTTAAACCACGAACAATGATTTAAATGGCTCGCTTAATGAATATTATTACATTTTTCATTCGTTCTTTGTTTCGTTCATTATTTTAACAACGATTCCACTTTTCATATAAATTAACAGTGATTTATTCCACTAGTTCTTCCTTATTACTCCGTATCATTCATATAATTCATCACAAATCATCCAACCACCAACAAAGCACTTCAATTAACATACTACAAAGCTTTTAAATAAATAAAAGGTTTAAGTTTTTCATTCTTACCTCTTTGATTGATCGTTTTTAATTAATGATAGTTTGATTTAACGTTTCCTCATCTTTCCGCGTATAATTCCCGAGCTCTCACTTCCTCTAATAAATTCTCTAGAGTTTCTCTTTGTAGATTTGTGAATGGGTGAAGAAAATGAAGAGAAAGGAGTGGCATTTATAGGATTTTCAAAGTTAGGGCATAATGGTCTTTTTCTAACTTAACATGGCTTATTACACATTTGTTATAACATATTCATGGAATATGTTATACTTAACTTAGCCAAATGGAATATATTTGGAATGTGCTTTGGCATATTCTTGGCATATTCCTTTTTAATACCTTTATATTTATACATGTATTATTCTTTCGATTTAATTGACCTTTACTGATAAAAAGTCATACATTGCTAAAAAAATTATTCCTAGGCTTCGATTAACTTGTGGGAAAGGTTTTACCAAATTTCTCCAACTAGTTTTCTCTTTCTATCGCATAACTTTCGCATTCTTCGCTTATTTTTCTTTGTTAACTTCCTAAAATCTGTTACGCAAGCTAAAACAGCGTTTTTCATTTTCAAATTTTATTTGAAATTTTGTCTTTTCTCGTCATATTAACTTTTGCACGCTTTTCGAATAATTGAAAAAAATACTTTTGCGTTTTCGGATGAATAATGATTTTTCGAATTTTTCTCCAATTTTTTTTTATTTTCTCATACGATCCTAAAAGTTACAAATTCTATCACATAATTTCATTCCACCACAAAAATTTCACTTTTAACACATTAAATATGTGATGACCCCAAAATAGGTTCATTCCATCCAACCCATTCTGAGTCGCCAAATACATGGTACAGAAAACAGTTACAACTTTATTACAACAATTGTCGTGCAAAATACAACAATACATATGTTGTGTGTTTTGATATTAAAATATACCAACTGTGACTCTAGACACCAACTTGGATAGCACGTCACAATGACACCTTACATAAAGGTATAGTCAAAAACTGTTTTAGAAATTAGAATCTTTGGGAAGTGCTCAAGAAAACCTTCGTATATGGGAGGCCATGCGTCTAAGTTATGATAGATATCATATGGCCACAGAATTATCCTTGGTTGATCCAATAGACCCCAAAGAAAAATGAGAAGATTACTATCATATTCTTCCCAATGGTGAGTCTTCTTTTGACATATCATTATCTCCACTGTCTCTAATTGGGTATTATACTCCAAACAAACACCAAGATTATATAGGTAGTGCTTGTAAATATACTCAGCAAGTGGATGAGCACAACCCTGTCTTATGATGATACGAGGTTGTATGTCATTAGACATCTTATATGATAGTAGCAAAACACCCTTCCAAGTTAAGTTCACCTCACCCTCAACAGCTATAGACCACCGTTCTATTCCCCTGTTATCCCCCGCTCGACCCAGCTACACTTTTATTACCTGAAAGGAATTGTGAAGCGAAAGGGTGAGCACAACTAGCTCAGTAAAGAATATCATGACTAAAGATAAATAAATTATCAATAGCCTTCAACAATAATAAATCAGAGATTTAGAACATATGGTAGATGATAAAACTTTTCAACCATAGTTGCAGCGGAACGAGCAATCCATTAGAAGAGTCAAATAGACCATAAAGTCTATTATCTTCTCTATGTTAAAAATCCATCAACGATGTTTTATCCCTGTAACATCAATCAACAGTTCTGGTCCACAATCATATGAATAACTCATAATCATAATTGTGATTCTAAATTTCTCTTCGCATCCAAGACAAAGTTAATTTTCATCACCTGAAACATCAAAGATCATGGTTATACCAAATCACAGTTCATGTTCATAATCCTACTAATAAATTCATCTTTTCACCACGGCCAAAGATATTCATCAACAATTCATCTTTGCACTACATGCCAAAGATATTCAACAACAAGTAATCTTTGCACTACGGGCCAAAGATATTCAACAACGGGTCATCTTTGCATTACGAGCCAAAGATATTCATCAGAAATCATTCATCTTTGCATTACGAGCCAAAGATATTCAACAACAAGTCATCTTTGCACTACGGGCCAAAGATATTCATTTATATTATCTTTGCACTACATGCCAAAGATATTCATCAATAAGTCATCTTTGCCAAAGATATTCATATCTCAAAGAAATATATAATCATTTCAGAATTTATATAAACAATAATTATAACTATGTTGATCAATTCACCTTTGCACTTAAGCTAAAGATATTCAATTATAAATTCAATGGTCATGATCATACCAGTCACAATTCAACTTTTCACTACTGGCCAAAGAGAACCCTAGTCATGATCATACTAATAATCTACCCATCTTTACACTCCAGTGAAAGAGAATTTCAACATCAGGGTTATAAAAATGTTATATATGATAATAAAATCAATATAATCAATACATAGTTTTAATCTCCAGAGTAATATTCATAAATCAACTATAATTTGGTTAGAAAAAAAACCAATTTTGTAGTGAATAGTACCCGTGAATAGTAACTCATGAATAGTAACTCGTGAATAATAATTCATGAATAGTAACTCATGAATAGCAACCCGTCGTGAATAGTAACTCATGAATAGTAAATCGTGAATAATAACTCGTGAATAATAACCCCGACATGAAAAAGTTTCAAATTTAATAAAAATTCAAACCAATATTTCGGCATAATGATATTGAAGAAATAATATCATTTATGAAGAAAATAATCTCCTTTACTATCCCTTACAACCCCTTACTATCCCTTACCTCAAAAGAGCAGTACTTCTGACTGGAATAACGCTGAACGAACTTGCACCGTATAGCAACACTCAAGATATCAAAATACTCACAAGAATACACTCGATAATATAGAGAGAGAAATAGAGAGAAAACTTCAGTTTCTAGTGTGATTTTCAATTCTAACCTAAACACCTATTTATAGGAAATTGCTTTAGAACACCAAAGCAGAAAATTTAATATAATAATATTATTATTATTACAATTTCTTACGCCCACTTATCAACTGATCTTAGCCACCTTGCACATGATAAAGATGCCCACAAAACAAAAATAAATGTTTTTGTTAATTAAAACAATTAAAACTTCCAAAATCAATTATTTCGGAACTTCAGAACTTCAATAATTCATAATAAATAGCCCTTTTATCAAAAAATTCGAATCTCGCGACTTTTTATAAGAAATTCAATTCTCTACAACTTTGCAGAAGAAAGTTTTTCCAAATTCCAAACAAAAATTGACCAAAATCAACATACAGACGATTTTACAGACTATAATCAAATTTCAGTCAAGAAATGGGGTCCATCGACACTCAAAACATGTGTTAATCATTTAATGCAACAAAAATACTCTTCCTCCTCATATATCACACATTCATTGTAAAAATATCATCATTATTATATTATAATAATATAATAAAATATTATTTTATCAGAAAAGATAAAATATCGATTTTCAACAATTGTCACTTTAAAAATTTTCTCCATCTATATCCACATAAAATGAATATTTTCCTCATCATATAAAACAATAATTAATTATTCACAAATAATATTACAGAATCACAATACTGACAACCAGACAGTTCCCAGGAAAGAGGGGCTTTCCAATAAGAATTTCTCCTTACTGGCACGCAATTAGGTGACCAAACCTCTCCTTAGACAGAAATTTCTAGACATTATCAATAATGCTATCTAATAATATTATTCAAATAATATGAATTATTGCTTCGATAATGGAAAATACTGTGTTGTGATAATTATTAAAATAACAGTAATATGAAATATCAACGCAGTAATTATTAAATTAATAAAATAAAATATTGAACAATAATTACTGTAACAATTATTGAGTAGTGCCTTCTTACGTAAGAGTCAATAATTGGTGCAATACCGTGTGCTACTGTGCAACAACGCGTATTACTGTGTTTTAACCACCTGGTATTCCAATAGTGTTAACGGTAACAACTACACCGTTATTTATAAAAACTCCCTTTTTTTATTTTCTTCATCCGACGGTTATTCTGTTACAAATGGCTGCGCCATCGTACGAATATTCTCCGACAGAAAGAATATTCCACGACCAAACGAATATTCCCCGATAGAAATGAGTATTTTATAACCACTTGCATAATTTGAAAAAAAAATCATATATCACCCTTAACTTTAACTTTTATCAATTTAACCATTTACTGAATAGTAATTATAAGAAAAATTGAATGCTTTTATTTCATAAAATTCGGGGTCTTACAAAATAGAGCAATATTCATAAAATCTTATTTTATTCAATAATATTCAAGCATACTAAAATTTTAAACTAAGTAAAATTTCTCGGTCGTTACAGTATATGTATATCAGAATTTATATATATATATATATATATATATATATATATATGTGTGTGTGTGTGTGTATGTGTGTGTGTGTGTGTGTGTGTGTGTGTGTGCACGTGTGTAATGATCTGAATCCCAACTTTTGTATAAATATCAGGAAATCTTGTGTAAGTCGCAAATTTAATATAAATTATGGAATAACTATGTAGGTCTTATTTTTGATAAGCAATAGAGAACGTATGGTATAAATAGCAGTAAGTGCTATAAGATAGTAAATAGCAGTAAGTGCTATAAGATTGTAAATGGCAGTAAGTGCTATAAAAATTATAAATAATAGAAGCTATAATGATGTAAGAAGTATGAATTATAAGAAGCATATTAATATAACATATTTATTATATGTGCTATGTAATGAGTATGTATTAGCATTAAAATAAAAATGCTTTAAGATAAGAAATGAAATAATAATAAAATATTTCATTAAGGAGGAAAGTAGTTAAAAAGAAGTTATGTAATATAAAGAACACAAGAAGGAGAAACTCCTAATAATAAATGAGTATAAGGGTCAAGAGAACCCAAAGCAGTAAATTATAGACCTCCTAATGGAAGCATGTAATAGAAATTTCATCGGAGTGAACGTAAATCCTCTATCTGAGAAAGTAGTCACTTTTTAAAGAATTTTTAAGAGTGTGGGACCTCATAAGTTTAGGGATACCACTTAGTTGTTAAAGGTTCAATCAGAGATTGAGCAAGAGAGAAGGCATCTAGTAATGTCAGATCAAGTAAGGAATTATAGTGAAAGTGATAACATGAGAATGCGAGTTTTGAAAGTAGAGTAGACGAATATGTTAGATCCCCAATACTCTACTAAGTTAAATGAACTGGCTAGCTATGTTCCACCTTAAGTGGTTAATAAGGAGGGGAAAGACAAGAATATTTGAGTAGGGGTGGAAACCGTGACACCCCCAAATCCGGATAACTTCAATTCCACAAATTTGGAGTTCATTGTCCAAATAAATTATAACTAACTACCCACAAATAAATGATATAATTAAACTCAAAAGCTTAAATAATAAATCTCCCATCAAGGGTTACATAATCTCAAGATAAATCCCAGGTCATCTAACCTTTAGTACAATCATCAGCGGAAATTAAAACATGATCATAATTAAATCTAGTACATAAGCTTCATAAATAAAAGATAACTTAAACGTTGTCGTCTAATTAAGCACTCTGTTCTTACCCCCGCTTGTAAAAAGCTCTTCAAACTTCTTAACTTCATATGCATTATTTTGTGCAAGAGTGAGCAAGCAATTGCCCACATGAAGTATAATATACAATAAAGGTTTATGAATGATAATTCACTGAGTTTTCAATGGTAAAGTATTCTTACCGGAACAATAAAATTTAATTTAACAACTATGAGTTTAAAGGAATAATGAATATTAAATTAACAATAGATATCATCATCAAAGAATACACTGAGGGTCACAAGACCACGAACTATAATCTAGGTTTCAAGTATTTCTATTTTAACCTTTAACAGTCTAAAAGACTATAATCGTCATCTTCGTTTTAGGTTAACAGGTGTTTCTACTGTTGTAGCAACCCTAAATTCGGGCCCCAAATCGCCACGGACTCGGTACACTAATTCTTTCACTAATTGCGGAAGATATAAACATAAATTGTTTATACAATACATTACACACTTATCCCCAAGGTCGAGTAACCTTAACTTAGACACAATTCATAAAATATCTATTACACAATACTATTTATCAAAATAAACTATTACAAGATAGCCGCATGTTTTATCCCAAGCTGAACTTGGCCTTAACCTTTTCTTGTATACGAACACGTTCGCCTTATCTGCAATGTTTTAGCATGATATAGCAAGGGTGAGCATGAAAGTTGCCCAACAAGTTTAAATACAACAATATAATAATATATCATGATTGAAGAGTATGAATAATAAGCTGACTATAATTCATCAATATAGTTGAGAATTATTACGAACAAAATTTTGACTGAACAAGTTTTAAACATGAACAAACATTTCTGAACCAACTGGTAATGAAGGTGATCAGCCTTTCATACCTGAGTTATACATGCAAGATGTACAGAGTACAATTTTCATGGCAATCAGCAATGATTAACCATCAGCTTGAATAAAATACTCTTATTATAGTTAAGTACAAGAAAACTTGCCTGCACCGTTGATTACCGCAACGCAATTTAATAACGCTTTATCCGAAGACCTAATATTAGTAATATAGATCTCCAATATTAGAATAATATCATCACAGTATAATACTGTTATATTTATACACAAAATACCCTAAACACATTACCACATAACCCTATCAGTCTTTACAACACATAAGGCTTAGTATCAGGTCAAACTATTTCAGTCTGACTTGAAACCGACACAATTCTAATATCTCGACGGTCTAGTCGGACAAAAATCGAGTTTAAGTTCAATTAAACTCTGTCTAACCACTTAACCATTATCACAGATAATTTTCTTATCAGTCAAAACATTTTTCCTAGGCTCGTAATAATTTTCGGATAATTATTACCATTTATCAACATTTTTCAATCATTAAAACCGTATTTAAATGAATTAAATACCACTTAATACCTTAATCATTAATATTCATTTAATATAAAATATTAATGAAAATCATAACATAATATTATAATATAATTATAATATATCGAAGTATTTTTAATACTTTAAAATCATAATTATATGATTTTCCAACACGTTAATCCATTATCCGATAATTGCTATTAATATTAAAATATTAATATTTTTATGTCAAAATATCAAAAGTTATATTTTATAACTTAAAATATTTTTATATCATTTAAATCATTTTTATATAATTTATAAAGCATTAATTCCATTTTTTCTTAATTTATTTAGTATATCTATTAAATAAAATAATTATCATTAATATTAATTAATTAATGAATTTCATCCCAAAATATTAAAAGTCATCAAAAATAACTTAAAATATTTTCTTATACCATAATATTAATTTTCATGATTTTTCATGAATTAAAAACTATTTTTAAATCATTTATTTAATATTGTAATTAAATAAATAAATACCATTTATATTCCAAAAATATTAAATATTTTTGAAATATACTTAAAATAGTTAAAAACTATTTTTCAGACTTTAAAATAATTTTTCATAATTTATTATGTATTTTTAATAATTAAAAACCATTTTTTTCTAATTTTTAATAATTTTCTGCATTTTCCAAAAATAAGCGTCGCTAAAGGGCCCTATAGAGACAGAACCGTCGCTATAGGTGTTCTTGAGACCTTCATGTCAGACACCAAGGTAGCTACTTTGACTCGTGATAACGTTTTGATAAATAGGTTTCGGGACTTGTAACTTAATTAGAATTGTAAGACTAATGTAGTACTACAATCCACAGCTTGGTTACTGGACAAAAAACATCACAATAATGCGATTCAAGCCCCTCAAAACTTGTCAGAAACTGTTCTTCAATTTCTGGGTTTTCCAGAAATTGAAGAACAGTCGAGATACCTTCTTTGAGTCTTTGAATAATTGATTTACAGGAATGATTAATATGTTATAAAGGTTCCTAAATGTAAAGGGGATGTCAGGGTCCATTTCTGTACAACAAAAGAATCTAAACAACAACACCAATGTCAGATTAAAGCTGGTCAACCTAAGTCAGAAAACGTGTTCTTCATGAATCTGGTTTTTTTCCAGATTTCGTTCCAGGTATGTGGTCAACGCTAGTTTGACTGCCCATTCCTTTGATTATATACAAGATCTGAGTGATATAAGGGCATGTATGGGTAGAATACATGTCCATCTACAACTGTAATACAACACCATGGCTAAAACATTAATAAACCGCAAGATCAGACGCTTGAACAAACTTGTCAGACGTTACTAGAATTCTGGGCTGCCCAGATTTTCAGTTTCTGTGAACGGTCAACGTGGTTTGACCGAGCATAATTGATGATCTAGACTAGATCTAACCCTGATTCCAGTTTCAGATCAAAGTCCTCACGTCATAGAACAGATTCAAAACATAAAACACATAAAACACTTAACAAACACGGATCTAAAAGCCCTGACATTTGAATGTCAGACGACTTTTTCCAACTTTTCCAGATTTTCTAAAATGCAAGATTCGAGCATCTAGGTGTTATGGATCCATGATCCAATAACCCAGATCTCTAATTGACACCTTATAGCACATATTTAACCAACAACTAACATTAAACAACATAAGATCATAGGATTTCAAAATTTAGGGTTTTTACCAATTTTTGGGCTTTGATCCTTGAATATGAACCTTGAATCTGATATAAGAAAGCTAATGGATGAAATTATCTTAGCTTCTCACTCCTTTTCACTCTTATTTCCGGATTTTAGAGAGAGAGGATGGCTTGGAAATTTTCTACCAAATTTTTGTAACTTTCTCTCTCTCTAATCTTTTATACTCACATGATACATTGCATCTTACTTGTATAGCTGCTGATAATAGGCTGAGTTGTTGGAATTTAGGCACATGCTAGTGCTAGGGTTGTTCAACTACTCCACTAGGCAAATTCTTGCAAGTTATGTTTAATTATACAACAAGGGCACTTTGGTCATTTCCATGCTATTTTAATTCTAAAATTAGTATTTTATCAAACCCTTAGTGTAAGACCCCAACTTATTATTAATGAAATTTAATTTTTTTTGAAATAGTAAGGGTGAATTTGATTAATGTGGTTAGTTATGGGTAAACTGCGCAAATATTTTAAATAAGCAGGTGGTTATAAAATATTCATTATTGTCGGGAAATATTCGTTTGGTCGTGGAATATTCTTGCTGTCGGGGAATATTCGTACGACGGCGCAGTCTTTTGTGGGCCCCATAACGGAAAGCGATTGGATGAAGAAAACGACAAGTATAAGTTGTTTATAAATAACAGTGTAGTTGTTACCGTTAATACTGTTGGAATACTCGGTGGTTAAAACACAGTAATACGCGTTGTTGCACAGTAGCACACGGTATTGCACCAATTATTGATTCTTACGTAAGAAGGCACTACTCAATAATGGTTACACTAATTACTGTTCAGTATTTTATGTTATTGATTCAATAATTGCTGCATTGATATTTTATATTACTGTTGTTTCAATAATTGTCATTACATAGTATTTTCCATTATCGAAGCAATAATTCACATTATCTGAATAATATTATTTGATAACATTATTGGCAATGTCTAGAAAGTTCTGTCTAAGGAGAGGCTTGGTCACCTAATTGCGCGCCAGTAAGGAGAAATTCTTATTGGAAAGCCCCCTCTTTCTTGGGAACGGCCTGGTTGTCAGTATTGTGATTCTGTAATATTATTTGTGAATAATTAAATTATTGATTTATATGATGAGGAAAATATTGATTTTATGTGGATATGGATGGAGAAAATTTTTAATATGACAATTGTTGAAAATTTATATTTTATCTTTTTCTGATAAAATAATTCATTTAAATATATTATTTTAATAATATATTAACGGTGATATTTTTATAATGAATGTGGGATATATGAGTATATGAGGAGGAAGAGTATTTTTGTGGCATTAAATGTTTAACACATATTTTGTGTGTTGGTGGACACAATTATTGACTGAAATTTGATTATAGTCTGTAAAATCATCCGTTTATGGATTTCGGTCAATTTCTGTTTGGAATTTGGAAAAACTTCCTTCTGCAAAGTTGTAGAGAATTGAATTTACTATAAAAACTCGCGAGATTCGAATTTTATGGCAAAAGGGCTATTTATTATGAATTATTGAAGTTCCGGAGCTCCGAAATAATTGATTTTTGGAAGTTTAAATTATTTTATAAAAGAAAAACGTTTTTTTTACTTCTTCTAGAAGGGAGCATGTGATTTGAATGTGTTGAATGCAGATTTTCAGATTCAAGAAGTATACGTAGAGAATTTATAATAATTATTATTATTTTATTAAATTTTCTGCTTTGGTGTTCTAAGCAATTTCCTATAAATAGGTGCTTAGGTTAGAATTGAAAATCACACCAGAAACTGAAGTTTTCTCTCTCTATATTATCGAGCGTATTCTTGTGAGTATTTTGAGTATACTTTGAGTATTGCTATACGGGCAAGTTCAAGTCATAGCCTATATCCGGTGTTTCAACCAGAAGTACTGTCTTTCGAGGTAAGGGGTGTTATTTTCTTCTCAAATGATATTATTTCTTCAATATCATGATGCTGAAATATTGGTTGGAACTTTTTATCAAATTTGGAACTTTTTCATGTCGGGGTTACTATTTATGAGTTACTATTCACGAGTTACTATTCATGAGTTACTATTCACGAGTTACTATTCACGAGTACTATTCACGAAGCGTGATGATGTTTTTTTGTGAAATTTCTATCTTTTGGTGTCGGAGTTACTATTCACGTATACGGCACTATTCACGTATACGACACTATTCACGAATACGACACTATTCACCGAAAAATAAAATTTCTTCTTTTTGTCCAAAATATCTATTCTGGATACTATCTTTGATTGGATCTATGTTTTGATCATTCTTGAATTTTACTTCAGTATGATTATTTATGAAGTATTTTTGAACTCGGATTGTTTAAAGTACGAATCCTTAATACTTGTTATTTTGTTTCACTGGATTCGTTTCCTTTAAAATATTTTTCATCATCCTCAGTCCTAAATGATGGTGTTACTGAATATCTTTGGCCTGTAGTGCAAAGATGGTTGATTTTATTATGAATATCTTTGGCTCGTAGTGCAAAGATGTACAGGTGATGAGATGAACCTGAACAATTGATGAATATCTTTGGCCCGTAGTGCAAAGATGAACAGGTGTTTAGATGAACATGACCGACTGATGAATATCTTTGGCTTGTAGTGCAAAGATGAATATTTGATTTGATTTGAGATATATATTGATTGATGTTACAGGGATAAAATATTGATGATGGACTTTTAAATTCATAGATGTTAGTAGCTTTTATTATCTACTTAACTCTTCTAATGAATTGTTGTTTCCGCTGCAGTTGTTGATCTAAAACTTGTTGTCTATTGTATTCTATCAGATTTTTCCCTGTTGAAGACTAAGGATAATTTGTTGTACATTATCTTAGTCATAATATTCTTTACTGGGCTAGTTGAGCTCACCCTTTTCCCTGTTGTTCCATTTTTCTTCTCAGGAGGCGAGAATGTAGCGAGTACTAGTCGGGGTATGGAATGAAGGTTCTAGAGAGAGTTGTTTAGTAGTCCTCACCATTTTTTGTAAAATTATGTATCAATAATTATGATAGGGATTTATTTGCATGTGGATATTGTCTAGATGACAATGTTTGTATTCAAACTCACAGCTTATGGGTTCTAAAAGTTGTAGTTGTTTCTGTACCATGTGTATTTGGCGACTCAGAATGGGTTGGATGGAATGGACCTATTTTGGGGGCGTCACAGTTGGTATCAGAGCTTAGGGATATGATCTCTGGCGGAGATCGGAGAATAGAACTAGGAGGGGAGAGACGAGTAAATCCTTCGCTAGTGTGTCCTACCTAAGCTTATTTGTTAGTTGGTCATAATATAGGGATATTATGTGATTTATTGATTTCCTTAATTAACCCTTGTTTTATGACAGTATTTGAGAATGTCGACTGAGAATATTAACAGTGGAGTAAATGAGACCGTGGAGATGCCTGTACTTTCCAACGAGGAGAACGTGCAACAGGCTGGCAATGTTCCTCCTGTGAACAACGCCACTGAGCAGACGATGAACGACGGGATGTTTAGAAGCTTTTTGCAGTTCATGCAAAACCAGACGAGGGAGACTCGTGTTCAAAATACAAGAGGAAATGATAGCAATTCACGTGTGGTCACAGCCAAGCAGTTCAAAGAGTTAGGACCACCAGAATTTAAGGGAAAGCCCGATCCGATAATGGCGGAAACATGGGTCAAATAAATTACCAAGATATTCAATGTCTTGGGATGCACGGAGGAACAGAAGGTTCCATTCGCCACCTTTATGTTCCGTGGCGAGGCAGACTACTGGTGGGAGTCTGTGAAGCGTACACATCCAGCCGCACTCAGCATGTCATGGGAGACGTTTCAGAAACTTTTCAACAAAAAATACTTTCCTGAAAGTATTCTCCATATGAAGGAAGTGGAGTTTATTAGACTAAAGCAGAATAACATGACGGTATCCCAGTACGAGGCGAAGTTCGCGGAGTTATCCAGGTTTGCACCTCATTTGGTGGAGAATGAGGAACGTATAACGCGAATGTTTTTGAGAGGTTTGAAACCCGGCATACGTCAGTATCTCATTTCTCATAAATTTTCTCTCTATTCAGATGTTGTAAACAGGGCTCAGTTGTTAGAGCGAGATAACGAGTACGTTCAACCGAGGGACCATAACCAGGATCATACCGAAGATAGCAGTCATCAGAATAACGATAACCAGCGGAGAAAGAAGAATATGGACAAAGGCGGTAACCACTCTGGTGGTAATCACGGCCATGAAAATAGAAGAAGCGAGTTGGGAGGAGATTTTAAAAAGAGGAGATTTAACAACGACCATGTGAAGACGACAGTGCCAGCAGCAACTGGTTCCAAGGGAGGAGAAAGACCACCGGTCGTATGTTATAAATGCGGGAAAGAGGGACATATCAACCCAAACTGCCACAACAGTTCAAGGTATGCTATAATTGTGGAAAGGAAGGACATATCGCTCGAGAGTGTACGGTAGCGAAACCAATTCCAGCGGGGATGGTGATTCAAAAGGTTGTCCCAGAAAAGTCAAAGTCAACGGTTCTTGGAAGAGCGTTTGTCGTGACCGGTCAAAATGCGAGGAACCCGAACGAAGTTAGCACGGGTTAGTTAATTATAATTCTTGCGAAGTTTATACCTTACTAGATACCGGTTCTACCTATTCTTTTATCTCTCTTGCTTGCATTCAACGTTTGAACTTGACTACGGAGAAATTAGACTTTGTCCTATTTATGGAGACTCCGTTAGGAGAAACTTTCATTACATCCGTTGTTTAGAAATCTTGCTTGATTCAAGTTGGCACTATCACATTACCTGTTAACCTTATTTCTATAGAGATATTTGCTTTTGATGTGATTTTAAGGTTAACTACTCATCATGCCAAAATTAATTGCTTTTGTAAGGTTGTTAGTTTTCATATTCCTAAGCAACCTGATATTCGAACTCAAGCAATCAAACCATTGAAGTCAAACATTTTTATATCAAGCCATGAAGTCATTCGTTTATTGAAAAATGGATGTCATGTTTTCTTAGCCCATGGACTTGAACAAAAATACGTCAGATTTGAATGATATTTCTGTTGTTAGTAAATTTCCTGAAGAATTTCTTGGCTTACTCCCAGAGCGTGATATTAAATTTTGTATCGACTTTGAATCCGGTAAAAAACCCATTTCTAAAATCTCATATCGAATGGCTCCTATTGAACTTCAGGAGTTAAAAACCCAACTGTAGAAGTTGATACCCGAACCTTTATCTGGTGACTTTCTTTGTGGAATACACCGAAGCCAGACTCTTTGTAGGGGACGTCATATTCGTGCGGTAGTAAACTGATAAGTGCTGTTGTGGCGTGTTATCCAAGATTTGGATGTGAGTCATAGTTGAGAACAACCTAAGTCGATAATCGAAATACGTAGCTTTCTAGGCTTAGTTGGTTATTATTGGAGATTCGTTGAAGGATATTCTCGCAGCTGACTCGTAGAGATACAAAATTCGAATGGAGCAAGGAATGTGGGAAGAGCTTCGAAGAACTCAAGAGGAGACTCATTTCAGCACATGTTCTGACCATGTCATCCTGGAAAAGTGAACGTTGTAGCTGACGTGTTGAGTAGAAGATCGTATACAAGTACGAGTACGATATTATCAAAGACTCATTTCGTATAATTTACAAATAATAGAGATGGAGATGAAAACTTTAAGTACCCACGTGATGATATACGAGTATAATCGACTTTAATCGATAAAGTAAAAGCTGCTCAAGCTACACACTGGAGCTGATGAATTTGAAGAAGGAGGTGCAAGAAGTTGTTATTTCAAGATCGAGAAAAGGTGAGGTGAGAAAAGCTCAAACCTTCGATTTATTAATCCATTTGAAATTCTCGATCGAATAGGAACTGTGGCCTATAGACTTGTTTTATCGCCAAGTATGACGCGTGTTCATAACGTTTTTCACGTATCGATGTTACGTAAATATATGGACGACCCGAACCACGTCATTGAGATAGAAACGGACGAAATAGCCGAAGACTTAACGTACGAGGAGGTACCTGTCAAGATGTTGGATGGGAAGGAGCATGTCCTACGCACGAAGGTTATACCACAAGTTAAAGCTTTGTGGAGAAACCATGCTATTGAGAAAATTACCTTGGAGTTGGAAATGGAAATGAAAGCGAGGTATCTTTACCTTTTCGAAACACCAGTTACGTACGTTAATTTCGAGGACGAAATTTCATAAGGAGGGGAGGTTGTAAGACCCCAACTTATTATTAATGAAATTTAATTTTTTTTGAAATAGTAAGGGTGAATTTGATTAATGTGGTTAGTTATGGGTAAACTGCGCAAATATTTTAAATAAGCAGGTGGTTATAAAATATTCATTGTTGTCGGGGAATATTCGTTTGGTCGTGGAATATTCTTGCTGTCGGGGAATATTCGTACGACGGCGCAGTCTTTTGTGGGCCCCATAACGGAAAGCGATTGGATGAAGAAAACGACAAGTATAAGTTGTTTATAAATAACAGTGTAGTTGTTACCGTTAATACTGTTGGAATACTCGGTGGTTAAAACACAGTAATACGCGTTGTTGCACAGTAGCACACGGTATTGCACCAATTATTGATTCTTACGTAAGAAGGCACTACTCAATAATGGTTACAGTAATTACTGTTCAGTATTTTATGTTATTGATTCAATAATTACTGCATTGATATTTTATATTACTGTTGTTTCAATAATAGTCATTACACAGTATTTTCCATTATCGAAGCAATAATTCACATTATCTGAATAATATTATTTGATAACATTATTGGCAATGTCTAGAAAATTCTGTCTAAGGAGAGGTTTGGTCACCTAATTGCGTGCCAGTAAGGAGAAATTCTTATTGGAAAGCCCCCTCTTTCCTAGGAACGGCCTGGTTGTCAGTATTGTGATTCTGTAATATTATTTGTGAATATTTAAATTATTGATTTATATGATGAGGAAAATATTGATTTTATGTGGATATGGATGGAGAAAATTTTTAATGTGACAATTGTTGAAAATTTATATTTTATCTTTTTCTGATAAAATAATTCATTTAAATATATTATTTTAATAATATATTAACGGTGATATTTTTACAATGAATGTGGGATATATGAGTATATGAGGAGGAAGAGTATTTTTGTGGCATTAAATGTTTAACACATATTTTGTGTGTTGGTGGACACAATTATTGACTGAAATTTGATTATAGTCTGTAAAATCGTCCGTTTATGGATTTCGGTCAATTTCTGTTTGGAATTTGGAAAAACTTCCTTCTGCAAAGTTGTAGAGAATTGAATTTACTATAAAAACTCGCGAGATTCGAATTTTATGGCAAAAGGGCTATTTATTATGAATTATTGAAGTTCCGGAGCTCCGAAATAATTGATTTTTGGAAGTTTAAATTATTTTATAAAAGAAAAACGTTTTTTTTACTTCTTCTAGAAGGGAGCATGTGATTTGAATGTGTTGAATGCAGATTTTCAGATTCAAGAAGTATACGTAGAGAATTTATAATAATTATTATTATTTTATTAAATTTTCTGCTTTGGTGTTCTAAGCAATTTCCTATAAATAGGTGCTTAGGTTAGAATTGAAAATCACACCAGAAACTGAAGTTTTCTCTCTCTATATTATCGAGCGTATTCTTGTGAGTATTTTGAGTATACTTTGAGTATTGCTATACGGGCAAGTTCAAGTCATAGCCTATATCCGGTGTTTCAACCAGAAGTACTGTCTTTCGAGGTAAGGGGTGTTATTTTCTTCTCAAATGATATTATTTCTTCAATATCATGATGCTGAAATATTGGTTGGAACTTTTTATCAAATTTGGAACTTTTTCATGTCGGGGTTACTATTTATGAGTTACTATTCACGAGTTACTATTCATGAGTTACTATTCACGAGTTACTATTCACGAGTACTATTCACGAAGCGTGATGATGTTTTTTGTGAAATTTCTATCTTTTGGTGTCGGAGTTACTATTCACGTATACGGCACTATTCACGTATACGGCACTATTCACGAATACGACACTATTCACCGAAAAATAAAATTTCTTCTTTTTGTCCAAAATATCTCTTCTGGATACTATCTTTGATTGGATCTATGTTTTGGTCATTCTTGAATTTTACTTCAGTATGATTATTTATGAAGTATTTTTGAACTCGGATTGTTTAAAGTACGAATCCTTAATACTTGTTATTTTGTTTCACAGGATTCGTTTCCTTTAAAATATTTTTCATCATCCTCAGTCCTAAATGATGGTGTTACTGAATATCTTTGGCCTGTAGTGCAAAGATGGTTGATTTTATTATGAATATCTTTGGCCCGTAGTGCAAAGATGTACATGTGATGAGATGAACCTGAACAATTGATGAATATCTTTGGCCCGTAGTGCAAAGATGAACATGTGTTTAGATGAACATGACCGACTGATGAATATCTTTGGCCTGTAGTGCAAAGATGAATATTTGATTTGATTTGAGATATATATTGATTGATGTTACAGGGATAAAATATTGATGATGGACTTTTAAATTCATAGATGTTAGTAGCTTTTATTCTCTACTTAACTTTTCTAATGAATTGTTGTTTCCGCTGCAGTTGTTGATCTAAAACTTGTTGTCTATTGTATTCTATCAGATTTTCCCTGTTGAAGACTAAGGATAATTTGTTGTACATTATCTTAGTCATAATATTCTTTACTGGGCTAGTTGAGCTCACCCTTTTCCTTGTTGTTCCATTTTTCTTCTCAGGAGGCGAGAATGTAGCGAGTACTAGTCGGGGTATGGAATGAAGGTTCTAGAGAGAGTTGTTTAGTAGTCCTCACCATTTTTTTGTAAAATTATGTATCAATAATTATGATGGGGATTTATTTGCATGTGGATATTGTCTAGATGACAATGTTTGTATTCAAACTCACAGCTTATGGGTTGTAAAAGTTGTAGTTGTTTCTGTACCATGTGTATTTGGCGACTCAGAATGGGTTGGATGGAATGGGCCTATTTTGGGGGCGTCACACTTAGGGTTTAGGGTTTGGAGAATTTTAGGGTTTAGGTTTTAACCCTTAAATTTGCCAAATTTAATTTCTAACATTTCCGAATTTCGGTTATAAAAATAGAAAATTAATATTTCTAATTTATAATTAGAATTTTCTAATTATATAAAAATTTCTTAATCATAAATTCATTCTTGCTAATTAGGATTATCATTTCCTAATTACAATCGCTAGTAAAGCAATCAGGGTTAAAATGGTCATTAGGGTTCAAAACCCTTGAATTAGGGTTTCTAATAGAAAATAATTTTCTAATTTTAGAAATTAAATATTCGTAATTAGATTAGGGTTTTCTAATTACTCATAAATTAAAAATAATTAGGATTAGGGTTTCCTAATTAGCATTGCTAATTTTAGCAATTAAATCCACAATTGAGCATTAGGGTTTCTGACGGAACAATTAGGGTTCCAAAAATTAGAAATTAGGGTTTGTTAATTAATTAACCATTACCCTAATTAATACTTAAATAATAACACTAAAGCATTAAAATTCTCCGTTATATTCCCAGATTAGGGTTTCATTTTATCAGAATCTGAAATTAGGGTTTTCAGATCTGGTATTAGGGTTTTCTAAACAATCAATTAAGATTTTAGATAATTCCTTAGGGTTTTCCCTAATTAATTTAATATTAACGACGTTTAACCTTGTACATAACATTGCATTCCAAATCTAGGGTTTTCAATATCCGAATTAGGATTTCGTACTCCCGAAACTGAAACTAGGGTTTCCAGAACCGATTTCTAGGGTTTCTTGTCAGACGTTTGGGTTTTCTAACTGAGCATTGACGTTCTTAATATAAAATTAGGGTTTGTCACAGATATAATTTTTCTGGTCAACCCATGACCCTTAACCACATTCTGTTCACAATACATAACCCTATTCACAGAATTTAATCACATTAATCCTTAATTCTGAATAATTCACCTATATCCTTCACAGAATTTTGAAATCCTCAAAATTCCATCCCAATAATATCAAACGCATACACTTATTTTCTGTCTAGGTCTAATATTTGACCTTAAATCAATCATTTAAGATTTTAATAAATTATCCAAATTCTCGGGTTGTCACATTCACCCCTCCTTATAAGAATTTCGTCCCCGAAATTCGCCTTACACCTTACACCGTGCACCTTACACCATTTACACATGAACCTTATACCTTACACCGTGCACCTTACACCATTCACACATATACCATTCACACACATTATTACATGCCACCCAATACACCTCTCACCAGAGTAAAAGTTTTGAAATTGTGCTGAGGGATCATATAGACCATGAACACATTTAGTTTTAACGGTAGTGATCATACCGCAAAACAATACATTACTTGGTCTATTTACAATCACAAAGAAGGTAAACTACCATTATTAGTACTTTAAATGATCATCCCATCGTACAGTTACATCATGCATAACGTATTAATCATTTTTACCGAATATTTACGCTACTAGATTGGATTATTTATCCAAACATTATCGTTCACCTCAGTCTTATCATTGGATTCCGCACCAAAACAATTTAGTTTGGGAAATTTCTTTCAATAAACACTTGGAGTTTTTATAACATTAGTCTAGCTGAATCAAATAGCATAGACTCATATCAATAATTCAATTCAATCGAATTATTTAGGTGTAGCCAAACCCTGTTGGCAAATTAAAATTTTTGAAAACATTTTCGAGAATGACGTCATGATGCCGCACTGTATTAACAGTCCGTTGAGGATTCCGTCATTGGTGATTTTATCATACTACATCATACCATAGTAGAATAGTGACTTCAGGTCAAATTCACACTAAGTAATAATGCATTGATGACTCCATCATTTTTATCATCTCTGCACCAGGTTACATGGTACATAAGTGATAAATAAAAACAATTTTTGATATTTCAAAACATTTGCGTCTAGCCGAAATAAGTAGCATAGACTGTACTTTAAACCGTTTCAAAAATGATTACGAGTCTACACTTTTTTTAAAAGGCACATAGTGCATATTTAGCTTGATGTCAAAAATTTCGAAGTTTAGCATAGCTAGGAGTTTAGGAAAACCTAAGTCTCCACTAATGATCATTTGCTTAATAATCTATCTGTTCCTATAATCCTTAACACTCCATTCACACACAACTATACCCAATTCATAAAACCACACTTACGAGTTCATAACCTGACCACAATTATATGAGTTTACGAACTTACCCTAGTCTGACCTTTGGCGTCCGTTCGCTAAGGGCTCATAAACATTTCATATAACTATGCGTCAAGAATGTCACATAAGTATGAGTTCTAAGAACTCGTACTTAATCCTATATTCTCTACCTATGACCTATTTATCTATATATAATAACTAGCGTGACACAACATTTCAATTATTACCAATGCCACCAACTGAGTAGTTTTTACACCAAGTACAATTCCCCGCCCATACAAGGAATCATACAACTCTGTTGCTGGCACGAGTCCTCATTGAAATCCCCACCTAATCTTAACCCCCTTTTTCAATACGAATTCAATTCGTATTCATAATCCATAACTCTTTTATGAGTTTTCATAGTACTATTTCAAAGTACAACTTTCACACAGCATCTTGCTGTAAACTTTTCAATCATAAGATTGATTCATTTCCCATATCATAACCTTTATCAGATCACGGGGTGATCTTATCGTATATATTACGATTAAATTCCATTCACTATGATCGTTTTGTTTTACGATCTCCTATTCCTGCACTTTCAGTCTTTTAGACTCGATCTATTCACCGTTACTGTTCAACTTTATTATCAGAGTTAGGGAACTCTGTGTCTTAACAACTTACTGAGATTCATCTTTGAATCTTACCGACCAACTAACTCTATGTGAGTTAGTCTTACCCTAATCACTACGGTTATTTGTCTCAGGTATTACTACCTAAGCTTCATAACCAACAGCTCTGATACCAACTGTAGCAACCCCAAATTCGGGCCCCGAATCACCACGGACTTGGTACACTAATTCTTTCACTAATTGCGAAAGATATAAACATAAATTGTTTATACAATACATTACACACTTATCGCCAAGGTCGAGTAACCTTAACTTAGACACAATTCATAAAATATCAATTACACAATACTATTTATCAAAATAAACTATTACAAGATAGCCGCACGTTTTATCCCAAGCTGAACTTGGCCTTAACCTTTTCTTGTATACGAACACGTTCGCGCTATCTGCAATGTTTTATCATGATATAACAAGGGTGAGCTTGAAAGTTTCCCAGCAAGTTTAAATACAACAATATAATAATATATCATGATTGAAGACTATGAATAATAAGCTGACAATAATTCATCAATATAGTTGAGAATTATTACGAACAAACTTTTGACTGAACAAGTTTTAAACATGAACAAACATTTCTGAACCAACTGGTAATGAAGGTGATCAGCCTTTCATACCTGACTTATACATGCAAGATGTACAGAGTACAATTTTCATGGCAATCAGCAATGATTAACCATCAGCTTGAATAAAATACTCTTATTAGAGTGAAGTACAAGAAAACTTGCCTGCACCGTTGATTACTGCAACGCAATTTAATAACGCTTTATCCGAAGACCTAATATTAGTAATATAGATCTCCAATATTAGAATAATATCATCACAGTATAATACTGTTATATTTATACACAAAATACCCTAAACACATTACCACATAACCCTATCAGTCTTTATGACACATAAGACTTAGTATCAGGTCAAACTATTTCAGTCTGACTTGAAACCGACACAATTCTAATATCTCGACGGTCTAGTCAGACAAAAATCGATTATAAGTTCAATTAAACTCTGTCTAACCACTTAACCATTATCACAGATAATTTTCTTATCAGTCAAAACATTTTTCCTAGGCTCGTAATAATTTTCGGATAATTATTACCGTTTATCAACATTTTTCAATCATTAAAACCGTATTTAAATGAATTAAATACCACTTAATACCTTAATCATTAATATTCATTTAATATAAAATATTAATGAAAATTATAACATAATATTATAATATAATTATAATATATCGAAGTATTTTTAATACTTTAAAATCATAATTATATGATTTTCCAACACATTAATCCTTTATCCGATAATTGCTATTAATATTAAAATATTAATATTTTCATGTCAAAATATCAAAAGTTATATTTTATAACTTAAAATATTTTTATATCACTTAAATCATTTTTATATAATTTATAAAGCATTAATTCCATTTTTTCTTAATTTATTTAATATATCTATTAAATAAACTAATTATCATTAATATTGATTAATTAATGAATTTCATCCCAAAATATTAAAAGTCAACAAAAATAACTTAAAATATTTTCTTATACCGTAATATTATTTTCATGATTTTTCATGAATTAAAAACTATTTTTAAATCATTTATTTAATATTGTAATTAAATAAATAAATACCATTTATATTCCAAAAATATTAAATATTTTCGAAATATACTTAAAATAGTTAAAAACTATTTTTCAGACTTTAAAATAATTTTTCATAATTTATTATGTATTTTTAATAATTAAAAACCATTTTTTTCTAATTTTTAATCATTTTGTGCATTTTCCAAAAATAAGCGTCGCTAAAGGGCCCTATAGCGACAGAACCGTCGCTATAGGTGTTCTTCAGACCTTCATGTCAGACACCAAGGTAGCTACTTTGACTCGTGATAACGTTTTGATAAATAGGTTTCGGGACTTGTAACTTGATTAGAATTGTAAGACTAATGTAGTACTACAATCCACAGCTTGGTTACTAGACAAAAAACATCACAATAATGTGATTCAAGCCCCTCAAAACTTGTCAGAAACTGTTCTTCAATTTCTGGGTTTTCCAGAAATTGAAGAACAGTCGAGATACCTTCTTTGAGCCTTTGAATAATTGATTTACAGGAATGATTAATGTGTTATAAAGGTTCTTAAATGTAAAGGGGATGTCAGGGTCCATTTCTATACAACAAAAGAATCTAAACAACAACACCAATGTCAGATTAAAGCTGGTCAACCTAAGTCAGAAAACGTGTTCTTCATGAATCTGAGTTTTTTCCAGATTTCGTTCCAGGTATGTGGTCAACGCTAGTTTGACTGCCCATTCCTTTGATTATATACAAGATCTGAGTGATATAAGGGCATGTATGGGTAGAATACATGTCCTTCTACAACCGTAATACAACACAATGGCTAAAACATTAATAAACCGCAAGATCAGACGCTTGAACAATCTTGTCAGACGTTACTAGAATTCTGGGCTGCCCAGATTTTCAGTTTCGGTGAACGGTCAACGTGGTTTGACCGAGCATAATTGATGATCTAGAATAGATCTAACCATGATTCCAGTTTTAGATCAAAGTTCTCACGTCATAGAACAGATTCAAAACATAAAACACATAAAACACTTAAGACACGGATCTAAAAGCCCTGACATTTGAATATCAGACGACTTTTTCCAACTTTTCCAGATTTTCTAAAATGCTAGATTCGAGCATCTAGGTGTTATGGATCCATGATCCAACAACCCAAATCTCTAATTGACACCTTATAGCACATATTTAACCAACAACTAACATTAAACAATTTAAGATTATAGGATTTCAAAATTTAGGGTTTTTTTACCACTTTTTGGGCTTTGATCCTTGAATCTGAACCTTGAATCTGATATAAGAAAGCTAATGGATGAAATTATCTTAGCTTCTCACTCCTTTTCACTCTTATTTCCGGATTTTAGAGAGAGAGGATGGCTTGGAAATTTTCTACCAAATTTTTGTAACTTTCTCTCTCTCTAATCTTTTATACTCACATGATACATTGCATCTTACTTGTATAGCTGCTGATAATAGGCTGAGTTGTTGGAATTTAGGCACATGCTAGTGCTAGGGTTGCTCAACTACTCCACTAGGCAAATTCTTGCAAGTTATTTTTAATTATACAACAAGGGCACTTTGGTCATTTCCATGCTATTTTAATTCTAAAATTGGTATTTTATCAAACCCTTAGGGTTTAGGGTTTGGAGAATTTTAGGGTCTAAGTTATAACCCTTAACTTTGCCAAATTTTATTTCTAACATTTCCGAATTTCGGTTATAAAAATAGAAAATTAATATTTCTAATTTATAATTAGAATTTTCTAATTATATAAAAATTTCTTAATCATAAATTCATTCTTGCTAATTAGGATTAGCATTTCCTAATTACAATCGCTAGTAAAGCAATCAGGGTTAAAATGGTCATTAGGGCTCAAAACCCTTGAATTAGGGTTTCTAATAGAAAATAATTTTCTAATTTTAGAAATTAAATATTCGTAATTAGATTAGGGTTTTCTAATTACTCATAAATTAAAAATAATTAGGAGTAGGGTTTCCTAATTAGCATTGCTAATTTTAGCAATTAAATCCACAATTGAGCATTAGGGTTTCTGACGGAACAATTAGGGTTCCAAAAATTAGAAATTAGAGTTTGTTAATTAATTAACCATTACCCTAATTAATACTTAATTGATAGCACTAAAACATTAAAATTCTCCGTTATATTCCCAGATTAGGGTTTCATTTTATCAGAATCTGAAATTAGGGTTTTCAGATCTGGTATTAGGGTTTTCTAAACAATCAATTAAGATTTTAGATAATTCATTAGGGTTTTCCCTAATTAATTTAATATTAATGACGTTTAACCTTGTACATAACATTGCATTCCCAATCTAGGGTTTTCAATATCCGAATTAGGATTTCGTACTCCCGGAACTGAAACTAGGGTTTCCAGAACCGATTTCTAGGGTTCCGGAACTGAGCATTGACGTTCTTAATATAAAATTAGGGTTTTTCACAGATATAATTTATCTGGTCAACCCATGACCCTTAACCACATTCTGTACACAATACATAACCCTATTCACAGAATTTAATCACATAAATCCTTAATCCTAAATAATTCACCTATATCCTTCACAGAATTTTGAAATCCTCAAAATTCCATCCCAATAATATCAAACGCATACACTTATTTTCTGTCTAGGTTTAATATTTGACCTTAAATCAATCATTTAAGATTTTAATAAATTATCCAAATTCTCGGGTTGTCACAACTGTAACCTTTAACAGTCTAAACGACTATATGGACCATCATTCTGTACTCCAGGTGATCAGCCCTTTGTACTATGTATTGCACAAACATTTTAACGCTATTGCATATTTCTAAAATAATCCCCTAATAATAGGGTTGTTCATCTCAGCTTAGATCATCAGGTTCCGAACCAAATGAAGTTTGGTTGGGAATTAGCTTCCAAGGAATTCTAGATCTTTAGAATGCTCATCAACCAAGTATTGGTTGAATCAGATAGAAACAAATAACTATTCAAGAGTTTGATTATAATATCTTCATGAATAAGGTGTATCGATGAATCAATAAGAGCTAGATTATTACAATTTCTAAATTGAAGAAATGTTATCATCGACAACATGCTTTCAAAATTTGTGTGAGTACATATGCAAACCAAAGGAAGTTTGGTTTGGGTTGACTTCAAGGGAAATTTAGAGTTTAGAAAATTCATCAACTAAGGATTAGTTGAATTGGTAAAGAATTGCTAGACAACTTAGAGTTTGGTACAATAATGTAAGATAGTACAATGATATTGGAGAACGAAGATCAAACAACATTTATTAGTAACTGAATAAACAACATTACTAGCTTTGAATAAACAAGGTAATCTCATTTGAAATAAAGAAATAAAGATTAACAAACTTGTTCAACAATTAAATGAGAGTTAAAGAATTCGCATGACAATAAATCGTTAAACAAGAGGTTAGAGTTAGAGAATTTGCATAAGTATAATGTAATAGTGAAAAGTAACCTTGCTGAATAATAAAGTAGCATAGGTTAGGGAACTTGCCTCTTGCATAAGCTATACAATTACAATTCACGTTCTCCAAGATCCTACACATACTATTAGGATCATCACATCAATTAGCCACATACACATTAACCTTATAGATTCATTTCTCATCTTAGTTATGTTATAACCTTTACTTTAAGGTCTAACCATATAAATAAACCACATAATACAAAACTGAAACTCACTAATACATTTTAGTGCAATCACAATATCTATTAGACATGTTAACATCCACTTCCAAAATAACACCCATTTATAGCTAAACTTGTTGATTTAGTACAAGTCTTATGGTACTATATAAATATCAGAAATTTCAAGTGTTAAACTTCATAATAATTATTTATTAATCCTCATTCTCAATAAATCACAACATGTCATTTTCATAGTTTACCAACTTCTTATAACTTTAGAATCACTAACCACATAACAAAATGTTGTTATAATATTGTCGTAATGTGTTTGACATGATAACACATCATTAGTCCATGTATAGGGGTAAAACAGAATCTGCAGCAGCAGCAGACTTCAACATCTCAAACTAGGGTATGGCACAGCTGCGCCATACAAAGGCTTGGGACCGGCGCAGCTGCTTTGTTTTTTGCCTTGGCACCGGCGCAGCTGCGCCAATGTTCAGACAGACGCGGAGAAGGCTAATGAATAATAGCCGACTTTAGCCCAACAAACACAAATTTCACCCAATAGACAGTAATATCTGTTAGTTCCCAGAGGGCGCAATAGATCTAGAAGGGGGGGGGGGTTGAATAGATCCTTTTTATTTCAAATACTTTTCTAGTTTATATTATATTGTTCATAATTAACATATGACAAACATAAGAATCTTTTCAAGCACAACATAATAAGTAAAGGATCCCCTTCATTCATATATTCATAATAATACATACATTGTTCGTAGAGTAAGTTTAGTTGTAAGCAGTTAAAATATACATAGAAGTTATAGCAGTTATAGTACATAATATAAATGACATAATGTAAAAGACACAAGGAGTTTTAAGTGGATCAGAGACTCAAGCTCCTAATCCACTCTTCAGCTTTCAACTAGCAGGATTTCCACTAAGGAAGGGCAGCACCCTGAATCACTAAGATTCCTTCAAGGCCAGCAACCTTGGGACTTCAGTTCACTAAGAACTCTTCAAGGCCAGCAGCCTTGGGACTTTGTTTAGTTCCTCCGAACAAGGACCCTTCTGGCCCTACTTTGTTTAGTCTATTCGGACAAGGACCCCTCAGGCCCTAGTTTTGTTGAGTTGTTTGTTTGTTGTTGTTAGAGTCGGTGCTGAGATGCTAAGATGTCTTCATGCTCTGAACATCTTCTATACTTAGCGGCTTGGCTTGATCATCCTTGAAGTGAAGCTGAGTGTTGCCTGATCCTCAGCTTCTTTGGTTACTCAACCACTTCAGATGACCCCTTTGTGAACTGCCTAGAAGATCCTTCTCCTTGGTACTTGATGGCTGCACATGATAGGCTTCCAAGATGACTGTAAGCTCTTCTGTTAGGTACTTAGAAGCTTTCTCATGCTTGAAACCAAGATGGCATTTATGATCTTCCTTCTTGCTACTTGATGCCTTTTCATGACGGACTTGCTAAGATGACTGTAGGTTCTTCTCTATTATACTAAGAGTCTTCCCATGATGGACATCAAGAAGACATAATGCTCTTCTTTCTCTCGGCAGTTCAGAACACTTTTCATGTAGTAGATCTCTCACTTCTACATAATAGAACTCATACTTCTACTTCTTTCTTTATCCGACTTTTGAGTGTTCTTGGTGGATCGTAGAGTGAGCCTTCGGACTCACTATTTCACATGGTTTAGATCAGTCTACCTTCTCTCTAAACTCGGTAACTCCAACAACCTTTGATCTCTGAAGCTCTTTCTCATTTATACTTCTTCCCAATCCTTCCATTGGAAAGTAGCCGTTGAAGGCTATTCAAATCTCTTCACAGAGATCGAGTTGCTTGAGGTAGACTGCTTGATGTGACATGTCATAATTTTTTTGACGCTGCAGTTTACTGTTTCACCTACCCTGTCAGATGTATCACTTTTATTATCTTGGACAGTTCGAAGACTTTATTACCTCTTTCTGATTTCTCGATCAGAGGTTGTCCTATTACATCGATGCTCTCAATAAGCATTTGTCTGAATATTACCCTTCAGATTAAACCTTTGCCAATGCTTCAGTCTTCAGTTATTCGGACTCTAAGATTCTGATGCACGTCTTCAAGGACTTGATCGTAGTGTCTTGTTGAGTGTCGCTCATTGACTGGTTGAGTTAACACTACGATCTTTGAAGAGTGTTGATTGGATCTTCAATGCAGAACACCTCTTCCTTCCTTTTATTATGCAGTGCTTCAATACTTCTGTTCGCCTCAACTGTTCTTAGAGACTGATGGCCTAATTCCTTGCTCTGTTCCCCTTCTGAATATCAAGACACTTCAGATTTGTGGCGCGTCCAGCTTACTTTCTCATTTTGATCTCCCGTTCACTTATCATCAATAAACTGACCCTGCACTTAATCACTCTAGCCTTGCTCTTCAGAGGCTGACAAGTATCTTGGTTCACCTTCCATCAATTCCTTCTTTGTTTGGCAAACACTACGATCTTGGTTGCTTCCAAGATCGTTGTCTTCTGTTCACTTGATAGCTAATACATTAGTTGACTTTCCTTAGTCAGCTTCTGAAGTCTTCTTTGGATCTCTTTGTGGAAGACTTCATCATGAATGGCCTTACAACTCAATCTTGATGCTTATTGGGTTGGTGCTTAGATCTTCTGTAGCTTGCAGCTTGAACCAGAGGATTCGTTCCTTTGGATATTCTGGGAGTGCTCATTTGTTGAGAACCGTATACGCTCTATGATTCTGCCTTGGCACTATGAGAACTTTTGTTGAGGTCATAGTTCTGCACTCTACGATTCAACTTCGGCTGGTGCAGACACTACGATCCCGAGATCAGATCTTGACACTCTACGATTTCTGCCTTGTGCTTGTTGTCTTCATCTGATCTTGCTTGACTACGATCTCTGCATGTAATCAATAGACTCTATGAACTCAGAGTGTGATCTACGATCCTTGACTTAGCTTTGGCATCAGTAGACTCTACGACTCTGAGTGTAGTCATTTCTGTCTTGGCTTCGGTAGATGACCGGTCGACTCGTAGGCAGGCTGTCTCTACGATTCTGAACATGACTTCCTCATCACACTACGATCCTGAGGAAGCTCTACTCGATACACTACGATCCTTCTTCGTTTCCCCTGGAAGTCTACGAACTCCGAGATCTACTATCTTGCATACTCCTATTCTGCCTCGATAGCTCTCGAGTTAACCTTGACTCACCTGGAAGACTACAACTTCTGGTACAGTGCTCGACGATCAGACTAGCCTATCTATTACATCATAATATCAACCTAACAAGCTTGATCTTTCTATATTTATAGTCCTTGTACATCTTTTCTTTTTAAGGACTTTATAAAGTTGTTTTGCTTATGAAGGATCAACCTAACATATTTGATCAATTCATTCTAAGTCCTTGTACATATATTTCTATTATCTATCAAAGGACTTTACAACTTTTCTTAATAAAAGCATACTTGTATATTCATTCATATATATATATACATATATTATAATCAAATCATATATTAAATAGGAATATCATTCACATGCTTATTCCTGACAATCTCCCCCTATTTGATTATGACAAAAATAATAACTACATATGCATGTTATGAATGAATCTTATATACAGTGAGCTCTAAAACAGATAATCATGAATGTCATTTATATTGATATGACAATTTATATATTCAGACATTCTGCATCCTGGATCCAGAACATACCTAATAGGTTAGAGATGTACCTCCTTGGCTCATGTATATTTCCAGGATGCTTGTTGATCAGCTACTCAACTATTTATTCTTTTTGCTCTTGGTCTCCCTGGGATGATGACCTTTTGTCTTTGCTTGGTTCCTCATCAGCATCTTTCTGATCATGCTCCCCCTCAGACTTTGCAATCTTGTTATCATCATCTTCTGGCTCCCCCTCAGATGATGACTCTTTATCTGCAGCTGCTTTCTTCTTCTTTGACTTCTTCTCCCTTAACCCTCTTCTCTTCCTTGAGTGCCTCTTGCTCCTCTTCTTTCTATGCCTCTTTTTCTCCCCCCTTTTTGTCATTAATCATTTAAGAGAGCTGCTCCATGTTGGACATAAGCTGCTCCATTAGGTAGGAGGAGTTGGCAACTTCAAACTTAAGTTCATGCTGGCCCAGCTCAAGTTGCACTGTGAAAGTCTGCTTTAGGTCGTCAATCTTGTCAGATAGGGCTTGAATCTGCTCTTCATTTGCCTTCTGAACTCGTAGAGCATCATTCTTTTGATCTTGTATGGCCTTCGGATAGATGTTGTCTCTCTCTTGGAGTTTGAGAGATACATCAGCCATAGTAGCTTGAAGCTTGTGCTGGAAGGAATTGTCTCCTGCTACTGTCAGCTTCTGTGATTCTTTAGTGAACAGAGATATCTTCTCGCTTAGATCATCAGAACTCTTTTGTAGTTCTTGCTCCAAAGTAATTTGATCCTTTTGTTGGGCAGTAGCTGGTTGAGCATCAGTTTGGACTCTATAATTTTCATTCTTAGACAAATTTTTGAAAGTTTGGAGAATCTGAATAATCGTTGAGTTCCAATCACTGGTTGAGGATAAGGGAATATCTGATAGTAGTGCTTGAGCATAAGGAGGCTTTTGGTTTTGGGCTATAACATCATCAGCAGTAGAGTGAACAGTCTGTACGATCAGCTCCTTGGTCATAACTCTTCGTCCTTCAGAATTTATTCTACGATTGTAGGGGATGTAGAGATTTCCAGCATGTCGATAGACCTTGAAGTGAGGCTGGTTTGTGATCATCGTTGTAGCATAACTTTTCACCCTTGGGAAATTTTGAGCTACCAGCTCCAGACTTGGAAACTGCTTGTAACACCAACTGAAGGAGCTTCCATCTTTTTCAGTGTGGGCCTTAAGCTATGGCATCCACTGGAAGAACCATCTCTCTGGTGGAGCATCTGGTAGATCATTTGACACTTCCACTATGATCCTTCTGCTAAATCTTGTAGGAGAGAGAATTGGATAATCTTCTTGTTCGTCTTCTTTCTGAGGTGCAGAACCCGAATCTTCTTCAATATCTTCTCTCTCGGAGCCTAAACTTTCTTGATCATTTTCAACAGAGAATTCCTCTTGGTGCATTTCATTCTTTGAACCTTCTTCAGCAAGATCTTCTTCAGATTCATCTTCTTCATTGCTGGTTTCTTCTTCAGAATTTTCTCCATGGGATACAGACTCATCATCACTTAATTCAATGATGGCATTTGATTGACCACTGCTTCTTTTGGAGGCAAACTTGGCTTGCAGTCTGTAGCTTTTCCTTCTTCTTGGAGGTTTAGGTTTGGGAGAGTCAAACTCTTCTTCTTCTTCTTCTTCTTCAGACTCTGACTTCTCTGGTTCAGCAGACAGACTTCTTTGAGGTTCAACACTGGCTGGAACAAACTCTTCTTCTGTCATCTCATCAACTCTTGATTCAGCAAGGTGGCTATCTGGATTGGTGGGGGCAAGTTCTTCTTCTTCAGACACATCATTAATTGACCTATCATCTTGGGTTATTGGGGCAGTTGCATTTGGGGATACAATTTGGTCATCTTAGATTTCTTCCTTATCATCAGAGTGACTACTCTGAGAATTAGCCACTAGGCTTGCACATTTCTCTTCTTCAGCAGATACAGAATTTCCATACATTAATCCAGCTTCTTCTTCGCTACTGGATCTGATCTGCGGGGACTCAGCCTTGACATCTGTTTCCTTCTCTTCTTCTGACTCTACGTCCCTTTCTTCAGCAGAGGAACTATTTTGGGAAGCTGAGGCTGGTTTGTCTTCCACCTTAGCTTTCTTGTTGATAGGCCCTTGAAGCAGCCTGTTGCTTCTCCTCTTTGTTGTTTCAATAGTTAGAGCTCTTTCTTCTTTCATGGAGAGACTCCTTGGTCGGGCCTTGGTTTTCTTCACATCACCAGCTTTCTTCACACCTTTTGATTTCTTTCTGGCTGGTGTGATTTCTTTTGATGCAGAGTTAACTGATTTTGGCTCTTGAGAGGATTTTAGGGTTTGAAAATGGGAGGGAGAAAGGTTCAATAGCTTTTGGTAACTGTCTGTAGATTTGAAATTGCTTTAAGGCAGTTCCTTCTAACTCTACATAATCAGTGATGTGTCAACCGTCCATTGGTTGCACGTTGTCCAGTAATGAGCTGTAACTCCCCATAACTTTTTAGTTAGATGTTTCCTTTTAGAAGAGTAGTCGTTTAAACGACGTGGCTCTGACCGTTGAACTTTTGATTCGTAGAGTGGCATGGTAATGCAGCTATGGACTCTACGATTCCCTTGGTTGACTCAACGATCAACTTTTGAGAGATGCTGCAGTGGATGGCTTTGTCTTTTTTCCTTACTTTGATGCATCATAGCTCAATCACTGATGTATTCGAACTTATCTCCTTAAATTGAATAGTTTAGAAAATATCTCATTTTCCAAGCTCCTTGTGAACTGGAGTACCCTTTGGTAGGACTACGATTGTCGAGTTGTATTCTACGATCGCTGAGGTTGTACTACGATCGTTGAGGTAGCACTACGATCGTTGAGATTGTACTGCTATCGTTTAGTTGTCTTCAATCTCAACTCTACGATCGTTGACTGACTTGGTGCTTGAGAAGAACTAGATCAAACATTTCTTCTTGGTTAAAATAGCTCAGGAAGGGCCAACCTCTTACTGAGCTAAGGGTAAGGTTTGTCCCTGAGGCGCTTTCCAAATGGAATACTATAGCAGTGATTTGTAATGATATCTCATTCGACCTTTTTTGAGTGGGAGATCTTCTACCAGCTTTAGACAACTGTATTGCTGAAATCGTGGTGTCCTCCTGCTTCTTACACTACGATCATATGTTTGATCGTAGGCACTTCACGATTATGGGTTGGGTGGCTGAAGGGATATCAGTAGTAAGTTTTGAGACGTTCCCTCTAACTATGGATTTTCATTTGGTTCGACAGCCACAAAGTTTTGGAACTCTGTAGCTGGTACAACTTTTCATAGTATATCTCAGTTCTGTTGTTCCTTAATAGATCACTGCTCCCCCATTGTTGATGCTGTCTTCCCAGATAGATGTGATTCCCTCTTCTTCAAATTCAATTGAAGGCAGCCTTGCGTATCTCCTTCTGACTGGAATCTCCATCAATACTTAGATTTCCTTATATCGTAGAGATGAGTATTTTCAGGACTGATGACTCTACGATTATTTGATAGCACTACGAACGTAGTCTTCTTTGACAGTTGTGTTTGTGAAGTTCTGCTCTCGCAATAAGTTCCTCTTGAATGATGCTCGATAATCTTCTGTTGTGAGCTTCCATGAGGATTCTTCCCATATAGCATTCTTTGACTGGCTTTTGAGAACATAAGACCTTTTCCTTCTTTGGCTGAATGGCTTGCTTGCATATACAGATTAGCAGCCATATGAGCTCCATTCTGGTTAGCTCAGAGGGTTTTCAAGGACAGGCTTGGACATATAGGAACTCTATCAGAATCATCTCTGTATTGTCCTTAGCCTTCTGCTGGTAGAGTCTTCTTGATTGAAGTCTTCTGTTTCATCATTCCTTAGTGTGGTCAGACTGACCAAGTACCTACAGGTTTAAATATATTTCTATTTTTGGTACCCATAATTAAATGAGTCCTGCTAGGTTAGTTTTCTAAACCCCTGTTCCTCTTATTGGGATAATCATCATATTTATTACCAATAAACATATTCATGCATGCACCTATCTTATGATAATACATTTTGAGATGCATGATGGTGAGTATGTGTAGGATTTGGCATCTATTAACACACCCTCTATCTATGATGGTTTCATCATTCACTGGGTTATGTTCATAATGTTTAAGTGTTCACAAGGTGAGAACCAACTCTACGATTTAGAAGTATCTAGTTGATTCATTGAGGTGATCAGTTTCTGCGAATCAGCAAGATCCTCTTGCAAAATTGATCATGCTCTGTGTGTTTTCAAACACTTAGAACATAGGCTTGTACATACATACTAACCCATCAACAAAGATTACTTCACATAAAGTTCATTAGGCCTGTGATGCTCTTATGACCCATTTCAAATTTCCTTCAAGATGTCATCTTCAACCTAAAACTTGGATGGAGAGAAAGTTTATGCTCATTTGAGTTTCCATCCTCAGGTTACTTTCTCTCTTCACCTTATTAGACAGATTATGACTCCTTGACAGAATACTGTTATAGTTCATAAGAAGATGCAATTATGATGTATACATTTATAATAGTGAGGAACCATACCTTTTTATTGTCAGTTACCAAACAGTCATTTACCTCAGATATACTGAGTTTAGGTATTGATGAGCATAGCTTTACTTTTACTCTTAACAGCTTATTGCTCTTGCTGGCCTTTAATCAATCAGTAGTGGTCTTGAAGATATAAGCCAAGAGAATCTCAGCATTAAGATCTTTGACATCCTTTAGCTGACAGAGTTTGCACCCATCTGTTGGTTGGCCAGACATAAGTTTGAGAAGATCTTCTTTCTTCTCTCAATAAGCATTTCTTAGAATTTATGGTTTCTTCATGTTTCAGACTGGTGGGTGCTTGACTCTTTGTCATTGACGTCTCTTGAGTGTTCTCGTCTGGTCTTAGGACTACAAGATTGACTGCAAGCTAGGATTGGTCTTGTTGATGTATCAATAGAGACCATGGACCAATCTGAGCAGCTTTAGGTGTATATACACATTTAACATATACACAATATTTCCAACATGTGAGCTCATCTGCATATAACAAGTTACTTACTACTAAACTAAGTTTAGAACAATGTTAGTGCCTGGGATCAGACTCAAAGCGATTAGCTTTTGAATATAGCATGAGAACCTGCTCTGATACCAATTGTTAGTTCCCATAGGGCACAATAGATCTTGAAGGGGGGGGGGGGGTTAAATAGATCCTTTTAATTTCAAATACTTTTCTGGTTTATATTATATTGTTCATAATTAACATATGACAAACATAAGAATCTTTTCAAGCACAGCGGAATAAGTAAAAGATCCCCTTCATTGATATGTTCATAATCATACATACATTATTCGTAGAGTAAGTTTAGTTGTAAGCAGTTAAAACATACATAGCAGTTATAGTACATAATGTAAATGACATAATGTAAAAGACACAAGGGGTTTTAAGTGGTTTAGAGACTCAAGCTCCTAATCCACTCTTCTGCTTTCAACTAGCAGGATTTCCACTAAGGAAGGGAAATACCCTGAATCACTAAGATTCCTTCAAGGCCAGTAGCCTTGGGACTTCAGTTCACTAAGAACTCTTCAAGGCCAGCAGCCTTGGGACTCCGTTTAGTCCCTCCGAACAAGGACCCTTCTGGCCCTGCTTTGTTTAGTCCCTTCGGACAAGGACCCCTCAGGCCCTGGCTTCGTTGAGTTGTTTGTTTGTTGTTGTTGGAGTCGGTGCTGATCTTCTAGGATGTCTTCATGCTCTGAACATCTTCTATACTTAGCAGATTGGCTTGATCATCCTTGAAGTGCAGCTGAGTGTTGCCTGATGCTAAGATTCTTTGGTTACTCAACCACTTCGGATTACCCCTTTGTGAACTGCCTAGAAGATCTTTCTCCTTGGTACTTGATGGATGCACATGATAGGCTTCCAAGATGACTGTAAGTTCTTCTGTTAGGTACTTAGAAGCTTTCTCATGCTTGAAAACAAGATGACATTTGTGATCTTCCTTCTTGCTACTTGATGCCTTTTTATGATGGACATGCTAAGATGACTGTAGGCTCTTCTCTATTGTACTTCGAGTCTTCCCATGATGGACATCAAGATGACATAATGCTCTTCTTTCTCTCGGCAGTTCAGAACACTCTTCGTGTAGTAGATCTCTCACTTCTACATAGTAGAACTCACACTTCTACTTCTTTCTTTATCTAACTTCTAAGTGTTCTTGGTGGATCGTAGAGTGAGCCTTCGGACTCACTATTTCACATGGTTTAGATCAGTCCACCTTCTCTCCAAACTCGGCAACTCCAACAACCTTTGATCTTTGAAGCTCTTTCTCATTTATACTTCTTCCTAATCCTTCCGTTGGAAAGTAGCCGTTGAAGGCTATTCAAATCTCTTCACAGAGATCGAGTTGCTTGAGGTAGATTGCTTGATGTGACATATCATACTTTTTTTGACGCTGCAGTCTACTGTTTCACCTACCCTGTCAGATGTATCACTTTTATTATCTTAGACAGTTCGAAGACTTTATTACCTCTTTCTGATTTCTTGATCAGAGGTTGTCCTATTGCATCGATGCTCTCAATAAGCACTTGTCCGAATATTACCCTTCAGATTGAACCTTTGCCAATGCTTCAGTCTTCAGTTATTCAGACTCTAAGATTCTGATGCACGTCTTCAAGGACTTGATCGTAGTGTCTTGTTCAGTGTCGCTCATTGACTAGTTGAGTTAACACTACGATCTTTGAAGAGTGTTGATTAGATTTTCAATGTAGAACACCTCTTCCTTGTATTGTGCAGTGCTTCAATACTTTTGTTTGCCTCAACTGTGACAACCCGATATTTTCTATATAAATAAATCATAAATTTTGCGTATAATTTTTTTTTTTATTTTAAGGATGAGGATTTGTACAAGATTATGTGTATATGTATTTATGTGGTAAATGAAAATATATTTATTACATGAATATTTACAAGTAAATTTATTTTAGAATTATTGATTATTATAAATTATATTTTTATAATAATTAATTTTAAGATGGAAATGTTTTTATTAATTATTTTCCATAAATATATAATCATATATTATTTAAATAATATATGAAGTGATTTTTTTAGAATAAATATAATAATTATTTTATTATATGAATTTTTGTACAGATTATTAAGTTAATTATTTTACCTTAATTATCAATGTTAAATATGAAAGAAT